>JANAVB010004800.1:17536170-17691170 GCA_029216955.1 Iris pallida
CACTCCCCGCCTTCTTTCAAATTTCGAATGGAGCGTTGCTCTCATCGGATGGAGAGCCCACCTGCGGTGCAGGTCTCGGGCCCCCCACCGTCAGTCCCTACGTGTCCACTACTTTTGGCGCACAACACGAGGCGGTACTTCCTCTTTACGCGATCGATGCCTCGCATAACTCTGTGCTCTCCCCGGCCCTCCCGGGTGGCCCCCATATTGACCCAGGCAATTTATGCAGCAGGGGCTTCTCCACCACATACGCCACTTCTCCCTATTCGACTCACCTTTACGCTGGTTCTGGAGGGCCCCACCATCATGCTGGAGTGGGCTGTCTCTCCCTTTCTCCACACCTTTACGCTGCTGCTAACGCAGTAAGCGGGTCCTCCCAATACCCCCTCTTTTACGCAGCTGCTAACGCAGCTAGCGGGTCCCCCCATAACTCCCTCTTTTACGCTATTGCTAATACAGCATGCGGGTCCCCCAATATCCCCATTTTCTACGCTGAGACAGGAGCCTCCTTCCAACCTTCTCAGCTCTACGCTCCCACCCTCCACGCTCCTCATTACTATGTCGAGCTCCATATCTCCAGCTCTACGCCTCCCCTCCTTTTGCCCCACTCCTATACGCAGATCACCGCGCCCCAGTGTTCATCTTCCATGCTCTCCCTACCTCCCCCTCCTCCCCTCGGGGAACAGAGTCCTCATTCTCCCTCTTTCCAGCTCCCCTTGAGCCTTCCAGCGTGGTAGCCGCTTCCCTGGCTACGGCTCCCCCTACTCTCCAAAGTACCGCAGCCTCCACCCCCGCATCCCCATCAGCCCGGCTCCCAAGGGATGCAGCCCTGGGAGTCCCCCCTCTCCCGTTCTGATCGAGGTTGGTACGCAGGAGGAGCCCCCTGTGAGGGCAGCGGCCTCAGCCACCCCCCCGTGGCAGCTTCTCCTCCACCACCCCCGTCAGGCCGGATTTCACTGCCCGATTCCGTTTCCCCCCTTCCATCCTTGATCAGTTCCCCCTAGTTCCGCCTCTGCCTCCCCGAGGGGAGACCCAGGACCCAAAGGCATCCGGAGATTCACCTCCATCTTTCGTCGCCAATCTGCGCCCGGACCTAGCGACCTCATCAGGCCCCCTACTCCCCGACGTCATCCTCCCGGACATTGTTTACTCTCAGGACTCTTCAGTTCCAATGGTCCCCTTCTCCGACAAGGAACTTAATTCATTGTCATCCTCCTTCCCCCACACATTCGTCCTCAAATTCTCGAATGGTTGTCCCAAGCTATCCAAAGTGCAAGAGGCGATAGCCAGTTGGAGACTCTCGACGGATTATCGAGTGGCACCCCTAGACCCCAAACATATTATCCTCCACCTCTCCTCCGACAGCGACCACAGGGCAGTGTGGGCCAAGGGCACTTGCAGGATCGACTCCCACCAGATGAAGATCATCAGGTGGTCTCCAGGCTTCAACACCAAAGTCGACTCCGCGCTGGTTGCCGCATGGGTGACACTGCCAAACCTTTCCCTCATTTGCTTTGTCCCAGCAGCTCTTAAGCGTATAGCCAATTCCTTCGGGACGTATGTGGCAACGGCGCCGGAGACCAGTAACTTCACCAAAGCTCAATACGCCAAAATCTGCGTGGAACTCGACCTCAACTCTGAACCACCAAAGCACATTACCATCGAACTGGACAACCAAACCCACACCCAACAAATCCTCTACGACAACCACATAATGTCCTGCAACCAATGTCAGCTAAGAGGCCACCTACCAAAGTACTGCCACCGCCTCCACCCAGAACTCAAGAAGAAACCTACCCAGAAAGACAACGTGCAGACAGAGGGGAGGACTCTGAAGCCACCCCTTCTACCTCTTCCGAACTCGCACACTCGATTCGAATCCAGCAATGATCAGGCAGTCACTAGCGAGAACCCCAACAAAGCTCTGACCCCCAACATCACCCAACATCTCGCTCTCTCCAACCAATTCGACATCCTTGAGTCGAGTGACACGGAAGCTTCATTGGAAACCATCTGCTCACTTGCGGTCTCAGTCATCTCCGAGCTAGCACCTAATCCCCTACCCCGAAAGGGGTAGAGGTACTCCTTGATACTAGTATGGCAGATCAACAACTCACCATCGAGGACACCGAAGAAGAAACACTTACTACCCTACCCAGTAACACTGATCAACCACATATCCCGGTTGAAGAAGCACTCACTATCATCGGGCCAGACCAAGCAAGGAGAGGACTACAGGTCCTAGCCGTGGGTTACCCCCTCCAGCAAGCTACTCTTTAAATCGGGAGTGCTAGCGACTCATTAGTTATTCCACCCGAAGACCCATCTTTGGACTCCGCAGGAGAACGGATAGACCCACCCGCGGTTCCCATCGAGCAAACCCCAAGCATCCCCATCACTAAGGCTAAGGAGGAAGCGTCTACATCGAACATGAAATATGCCAAGATTGGAGATACCGAAATGACAACCATCCAAACCAGATCCGCCACCAAGCGGAACAAAAAAACCCCTACAACCACATTAATGATTAACATCCTATCCTGGAATGTCCGCGGTCTAGCGAACAAACCAACATTTTAGAGAATATCCAGCCTGTATAAAATGTACAGGATCGACATCATCATTATTATAGAACCCAAAATTCTCCCCAAAAGATTAAAATCTATCCAGCTGCAGCTGGGCCTCCCCTCGGCCATAGCAGGCAGACACGATATTTGGATCCTCGGCACGAAGGACGTCAACTTCAGAGTCATTCAGGACTCCCGACAAGCTATCTCATGCTGGGTAGAACACTTCTTGCTTCCTGAGCGTGCCATCCTCTCAGCAGTCCACGGTAGCTGTGATATCGCAGAGCGGAAACACCTATGGAAAGATCTTATTGACATCAATCTCCACAACATCAACTACCCTTAGCTTTGTATTGGAGATTTTAATGCAATCACCAGCAGAGATGAGAAAATCGGAGGTTGCCCACCCCCCATATCAGCCATGCAAGACTTCAACAATTTCATCTTTAATGTTCATCTCTCCCCCCTTCAGTTCATCGGCAACGCGTTCACCTGGTGCAACATGCAAGAAGGCGAACGACGTCAATACTCCCGCCTGGACAGAGCCCTCACTAATGCCCCATGGCACGGAATGGGGATTAACACCAAGCTATCCCACCTCAACTCCTCTGAATCCGACCACGCCCCCTGCTGGTCGAAATTAAAAGCAATACCAATCCATCCAAAAAGAACTTCCAATTCCTCGAACTCTGGATCGAGCATCCCCAATTATTGGGTATCATTGCGGAAGCCTGGAGGCAGGACGACTCTCCCAACGCCCTCATCAGAGTAGGCAACAAGATCAAAGTCACGAAAAAAGCTCTCTCCAATTGGAGCAAATATGCTTACGGGGATATTTTTCAAGCCGTTAGAGTAGCGAAAGACGACGTCACCCGGGCCGAAGCCATCTTCACTGCGGACCAGTCCCCTACGGCCAGGACGTCCCTTAACCTCACCAAGGCCATGCTCAAATTCAGGCTCAAAGTGGAGACAGACTTTTGGAAGCAGAAAGCGAGGTTGAAATGGGATAGCGAGGGGGATAAAAACTCGAAATATTTCCACGCCTGCGTCAACGGCCGCAGAAACAAACTTACGATCCACCACACCGTGGACGAGAACGGGAACACCATTACAGACTATAAGAGCATCCAAACGGCCGCGGCGGACTTCTTCTCCAAATTATTCTCCAAAGAGACGGTATATAAAGATAGACCCTTCCTGGACCAAATCCCCACCCTCATTAATGATATCGACAATGCCCACTTGGAGCGTCCCCTGTCCGAACAGGAAGTAAAAGACGCGATTTGGGCCCTTAACGAGCACAGCGCTCCCGGCCCGGACGACTTTTCGGGGGTCTTCTTTCGCACCTGCTGGGATATCATCAAATATGACATCACAGAAGCGGCAGTCGCTTTCCTCGAAGGAGCCACTTACCCCAAAGCCATCTCCAGCGCCAAGCTGATCCTTATCCCAAAAAAAGAAAATCCGAAATCCTTCCGCGACTATCGACCCATAAGTCTTTACAATTTCATCAACAAAATTATATCCAAGATCATCGCCACCAGGATGGCAGGCACTCTTCCAAAAATAATCTTGGAGGAACAGAGCGACTTTGTTCAAGGAAGGAATATCCATGACAACATTATGCTAGCTCAAGAGTTAATCACCTGTATAAAGTTTCTAGCCAGAGGGGGCAACATCGCCGTCAAAATCGACATAGAGAAAGCTTATGATAGATTGGATTAGTAATTCATGATTTGGGTCTTCAGAGCTTTTGGATTCTCGGAAAATTGGACCAACACCGTCTGGAGATCCATCAGCAACTCATGGTTCTCCACAGTTATCAACGACCAATCTGAGGGGTTCTTCAAATCTAGTCGCGGTGTTAGACAGGGCGACCCTCTATCCTCTACTGTCTTCATCATAGCTGCTGATGCCCTGAGCAGAAATCTCAACAACATGACCAGCATTCCGAACTTCCAGCACTTCCACTCTTCCTGTGGCTGCCCGATCATCACCCACCTGGCCTTCGCCGACGACTTACTTATCTTCTCCTCCGGGGACGTTGGAGCGATGGAGGTAGTCCACAATACCCTGATGAGGTACTCCAAATGCTCCGGGCAGAAGATCAACCAATCCAAAAGTGTCATCTACGCTCACCACAGCATCAAAAGAGAGCACAATATCAATCTCTCCAACCTCACATCCTTCACTGTAGCCCATCCCCTCTCAACTATCTCGGTTGTCCCATTGTGTACGAGAATTCGAACGCCGGTATCTTTGAGAACTTGATTGCTAGAATCAGAAACAAACTCGACGGCTGGCATAATGCTACCCTATCCCGAGGCAGAAAAATGATCCTCATCAAACATGTGCTCTCTTCCATCCCCATCCACACTCTGGCCGCCTGCTCCCCGCCATTGAAAGTTCTTTCTTCGATTGAGCAGATATTTTGTAATTCCTTCTGGGGGCACAACAATGGTTAAGACAAACATCACTGGGCTAGCTGGGATTCTATGGCTCGCTCCACAGAGGAAGGGGGCCTGGGATTTACCAAACTCACCCACATCGTTAAAGCTTTCTCAATGAAATTATGGTGGAAACTACGCACGAGCAAGAATTTATGGACCAGGTTTATGAAAGCTAGGTACTTCAAAAACATCCACCCCTCAGTGGCCATATCCAACAGCAGATCCTCAGCGGCTTGGCGTCGGATACTCATCGGGCGAGACCTCGTCGAACCGGCGATTAGGCTTCTGCTGAGTGGCGGCGAGTCTGATCCCTTCCTTGAGCGATGGGTCGGGGATTGCTTGATCCCGTGTATCTCGGAGACCCCCAGTAACAGTAGGATTAGAGACCTATGGTGCTCCGTTAATAATGACTGGAACTGGGACACGATTCACGAATGGTCCGGGGTCAAAGCGGTCAACAGCATCCGCCAAGTCGGCCTTTGCATAGGCAACGAAGCCGACGAGCTTCGGTGGTCACTTGAGGCATCCGGAGAATTCTCGGTGAGGTCGACGAGATTCGCTATTCGAAGGAACGGCCAGCCGCACCCGACGATTGCTCGATACTGGCAAGCCTGTATCCTAAAGAAGTGGTCCTTCCTCATGTGGAGAGTCATCACAAAGAAACTGCCGACTGATGAGATCCTTAACTCCATTGGGATTAGCTTAGCGTCAACCTGTAATTGCTGCTCAGACCATCAAACGGAGACTATAGACCATATTTTTGGGAGGGGAATCTGCCAGACACAATTTGGAGGACCCTCAACCGACACTACAAGATTGTCCCAGGGGGAGGACACTTCAACGATCTGGTGGACCACTGGAGTTCAGGTTCCTACGGTCACCAGATCGTTGCAGCGGTCGCTACATGGGTCATTTGGAAGAAACGCAACAAGGCTAGATACGAAGGCAATCAATATTCGGCCAACCAACTCATTAAGGAAGTCTTTTGGCAATGTCGTAAATGGAGTACCTGTTGTTCCCACAGCCCTAAAGCATTTTGGTCCTAGACCCCCATAGTTCTGGGGTGTCGCTCTGCCTTTCCCCTATTTTGTTTTTGTGGTTTCTTGTATAGACTTCCCTTTTGTGCCTTGTATACGTGGCCGGGCTTCGGCTTTTTGTGCCTTGATTAATAAAAGGAGGGGTTTCTTTCAAAAATAAATAAATATATATATATATATATATATTATATATAGGCTATATATATATATATATATATATATTTTATATATATATATATATATATATATATATATATATATATATATATATATATATATATAAATATACCTAGAAGGTGAACAAGAGGTAAAGTGAACTCAAACCAAATATAGGTCTAAAACGATATCGACCAAACTCAATATCAGATTTGAGATCAAACCCAAGTGTCCAAAACCAAGTTAAACTCAAGTGTCAAAATCTGGCACACACAACACAACTCAACATAACACACAAAATCCAACTTGATACCCGAAATACCACATACACATAAAACCTCGTACAAACTAAAAAACAGGGAGGGGTTGTATATGTGTGATGTGCTCAGGTCCAAGCCAAGTCAAAACCGTGTCCAAACAATGCGTATTCGAAACGGTGCTCGTGCACGTGTACGGGGTGTGTCGAGCACTGTAGGACTCATCGTGTCCATCGAAAAACCTCGTGCTCATGCTAGAGGGTTGGTAAAGTGTTAGGGTACGTGTCCAGGTGTCTGCAACGTGTCCAAGTGATGCCGTGTCGGGTGTCCACACGCATATCGGAACCGGGCTGCTCGCATACGTGCGCGTGGCCTCGTGGGGACGTGTCGACCTACCTAGGACACGACACACATGTCCACGTGTCATGTTCTCGTGTCCAAGGGTAGCCTAGGTATAGGGCTAGGTGTTGGACACCCTGCCTTGAGTCCTCGTATCCGAGTTATAAGTGTGTGTCAGGGCTCAAATTCGCGCGTGTGCACAGCAGGCCGAGACCCGTACGAGCTCGGTAACTTCGTGCACACTCAACAAAACCTCGTAAAATTTCACAAGCACGTGGGCAGAGGTTGCTCCCACGTGTCCATAAAATTTTACGCCAAACCGTGTCGTATCCATCGAGTTATGACACTCATGATGCAGGACAGTGCATGGGCTATGCACGGGACCTCATGCTACGTCCCCGTGTCCTGTTTGGACACAAAAATAGTGTCAAAATCAACCAAGAAAATATTTTTTGGAATCCCCTCGTATAGGGCTACAAGTATATGAAATTATGTTTTGAAAAATAACAACTTTTATTTCTAAGAGGCATTTCATCAAACACATATTAACATACACCGACACACATCCGATACATATATAAAACGGACACGAAATCTTACCAAACTAAATCTACAGGTCTACGGTACCTAGATGCATGCACCTATGAAGAAAAATCAGAATTAAAAGGGGTTTAGAAGCATTTACCTATTGAGAGTTGGAATCTAAATACAAAAGTCTCCAAAATGCCTCGACACCCAAATTCCTACGGTCAAACGCCTCCAATTCTTTGCTAGCAAGCCTCCAACAAGTTCCTCTCCTCCCAAGGATCACAACGTAATTTGTTTGGTCCAAATCGGATGAGAGATGAGAAAGATAGGCTATTTTGAGAATTGGAGAAATTAGGGTTTGTAAATGAGGCATGATGCTAACATGTGAATATAAAGAGAAGGAGGGGGTGGCTGTTTTGGCCGACCATACTAGTAGGGTTAGGGTTAGGGTTTAGGTATGGGCCAAAAACTACTTAAGTTATTTAGAAAGCCTTTTAGCAAAAATCCCAAAAAGCCAAATAACTTAAAACCCTAAAAATTAATTCAAAAAGTTTTCTAATTAGGACTATAACTCAAAATTCAAATCTAACTAGATAATTAGGTTTCCAAAGTCATGGTTAGTGTTAAGTGTTATATTAGAGTTATTAGTTGTTGGGCTTTAGTCCTACATTGCTTAGAGTAATAGGAGAGGAGGCTAGCCTCTCCTATATATATGTGTAGTCTCTCTTCAATAAAGAAATCATCTATTTTATTCCATTCTACATGGTATCAGATCCATAGAAGGAAGAAAAAAATTTCCACAACAAAAAAATTCTCCCCCCTTCGCCGACCCCCATGCTGCCCCCCTCCTTCGCTGACCCCCCCTGCAGCCCCCCCCTTCGCCGACCCTCCCCCCGATCCATCCCTCCTGCCCGGATCTGCTGTACGGACCCCCGGTTCCTTTCCCCTTTCCGGATTTGCTGTGCAGACACCCGGCTCCCCCACATTCCGGATCTGTGGCACAGACACCCGGCTCCACCACACCCCGGATCTGCTGTGCAGACACCTGGATCCCCTCCACGCCCCGGATCTGCTGTGCAGACACTCGGATCACCCACGATGGCTCAAAACCCTAACATTTTCCATCAGCCACCACACACCCTCCGAACCCTAGTTTAAAAATAAAAAAAGAAAAAAGAGGAAAAAAAAAGAAAAAAAAAAGAGAAAAAAAGAAAAAAGAAGAAGAAGAAAAAAAAAGTCAGTGGTCCAATGCTTTATTCCTAGATTAAGCCGTTTGGACTTAACAAATAATTTTCCTACCCTAATCTTCACATCCAAATCTATACAGAGAATGATCGTATTTTCTTCTGTGTTCTGACGTGTTTACTTTCTATGTACGCGACGGTGTTGACCACGTTTATAGCACATTCGTAAAGTTGGTATAATTTTCGGGGTTGGAAAGAACTCGCGACGGTTGCTTCCATTTCAGGATGATAGATTCGAAGGCAGATGATGGTAGCGGTGTCAGCAACACGACGAGAACTGGCATGAAGATCCCTTCGACTCGACTTGTCGACCATCGATTGGACGATCCAGATGGTTACTCAACATGGCGGAAGAAAGTTGAGAAAATACTTCGTAGGATGCGGCTATCTAAACATTTGACTGACAGCCCTCCAGCGATGACTGATCCTACATTTGAACAGTGGAAGACGGATGATAGTCGACTGTTTACACAGTTGATGAACTCTATGGAACCGTCCATCGAGGACATGGTTCAAAACACGAACACGGTCAAGGAGCTATGAGAGATCCTAGCAACGACTTTTGATGGAAAATGCGACTTGTCTCGCATATATGACTCGGTTGTTGGCATTTACCGAGCAAATCAAGGAGACAAGTCTCATAAGGATCACTTCCGATCCTTCAAGGCTATAGTGGATGAAATTTATCGTGTTCTTTCTCTGACGTCGGATATCAATGAAGCTCGGGCTCAACGCGAACAGCTTCATGTTATGGCATATCTTGCATCTCTCCGTCCTGATGCAGACTCCGCTCGATCCTAGTTCATTGCTGGATCTGATGTTCGACCTTTGATGGAGGCCCACTTCCGTGTTCTTCGGGCCACAAAGGTGGTTGAGACCACTCCGGAAGATACTCCTGCTGATCGATCTGCCCTTGGTAGCGTTGCTCGTCCTGGCGTTCGTGGTGGACGTGGTGGACGACGAGGTGGTTGGACTTATGGTCGCGATGGCGGACGCGGCAATGGTGGTCGTGATGGGGGACGACTATGAACATGCTTCCACTGTGGCCAACAGGGACATTTCCAGATGAGTGACGATTCTTACGCAGAATTTTTTGAGTTCCAGGCTCAACGTCGTGGTGAAGCATCAACGTCTGGTTCCGTTGCCGGGACATTTTGCAGCTTGCATAGTAAAACCCAAGCAGTGGGTAATTGACTCTGGTGCATCCTTATACATGACTGGTAACGCAGGTATGATACATGATTATATACCTGTCCATCGTACTTCTGGTATTACTGTTGCCAATGGCGGTTCTCTGGCAGTCTGCGGCCGTGGAAGTGCCACTCTTTCTTCCGGACTGTTAGTTACCTCTGTTCTACTTACTCCTGGGAACCCGTTCAGTTTACTTTCTATCAGTCAACTTACTTGTGAATTTTATTGCTCGGTAACCTTTTTTCCTGATAATTGTGTTTTTTAAGACCTGACAACTAGAAAAACTATTGGTAAGGGGTATGTGGCTGGAGGCTTGTACCTGTTTGACGCAACTCCTTCTGTTGTTTGTGCAAACAGGAAACTTGATCCGGTCGAGTTACATTGTCGGTTAGGTCATCCGTCGTCTCCAGTTCTCAAGAAAATGTACCCATCTTTAGCTATTCCCTCTTCTTTTCATTGTGAGCCATATAGTTTAGCTAAGTATCATCGGGTTTCTTATCCGGTGAGTCCAAATAATCTTACAACCGCTCCTTTTGAGTTGGTACATTCTGATATATGGGGACCTTGTCCGACTGAATCTGTAATGGGTTTTAAGTACTTTGTCACGTTTGTCGATGATTACTCACGTGTCACTTTTATTTATTTAATAAAAAGTCGTGCTAAATTATTTAACATCTGGTGTAACTTTCATGCCGAGATAACTACACAATTTGGTCTTCTAATCAAAACCTTTCGGAGTGATAATGGTAGTGAGTATTTATCTCGTAATCTTGATAAACATCTGGCCAGCAACAGCATCATCCACCAAACCTCTTGTGCGTACACACCACAACAAAATGGTATAGCCGAACGCAAGAATCGTCATTTATTGGAAATAATACGTGCTCTTATGTTTCAAGCACGTACTCCTAAGAGATTTTGGTCGGATGCGGTCCTTACAACTTGTTATCTTATTAATCGCATACCGTCGCCAGTTCTCCATGGTAGCACTCCCTTCTCTAGGCTCTTTCCTGGAAGAGAGCCGTTTCCTCTGCCTTTCCGCATCTTTGGTTGCTTATGCTATGTTCGGGATACCCGACCAACCCTTTCTAAATTGGATCCTAAGGCTATACAATGTATTTTTCTTGGGTATCCTAAAGATCAGAAAGGGTATCGGTGTTTCTCTCATGTCTTAAAGCGATATTTTTTTACTCGGGATGTTACCTTTGTCGAAACAAAATTTCCTCCGTTTCTCCAATCAACAGGTCTGGCTCCCCTGAGCTATCCCGAAGAAGATTTTTTGTTGTTTCCTCCTCAAACACAACAACCCCCCGTACGGGTGCCCTCCCTTACCGAGCCAGTCTCCCAGGATGATGGTCCACACATACCGATTCAGCCATTAATGACATCAACCACAGAATCTTCCTCCTTTGGTTCCACCAGCAGCTCCGGCTCTAGTGAGTTGCCTCCATCTGTCCCTCCAGCAGCTCCACCAATTCTGCCAGCAGCTCCGGTGATTCCGCATCCAGAACGTCCTTGTCGTGCATGTCGAGATCATCCCTTGTATGTTAACAACTACAAAGGACTTACCAGTCACACTCAGTCTCTTGTAGCTACTATTGATGGGATTCAGATCCCCAAGACCGTTGAGGAGGGTCTCCGACATCCTGGTTGGCGTGCTGCTATGCACGAGGAGATGAAGGTTCTCCAGAAGAATCATACCTGGGACTTAGTTGATCTACCTCATAGTAAACAGGCAGTCGACTGCAAATGGGTGTTCACGATTAAGATAAAATCGTATGGCACTCTTGACTGATTGAAAGCTTGTCTGGTGGCCAATGGTTACTCTCAAACCTATGGTGAGGATTACTTCGAGACTTTTTCTCCTGTGGCCAAAATGATGTCCGTTCGTGTCCTCATGGCCTTGGCCATTCGCTATGACTGGCCTTTACTTTAACTCGATATAAAGAATGCTTTCCTCCACGGGGATCTTGATGAAGAAGTATATGTGATGCAACCTCCCAGGTTCGTTGCAAGGGAGGGTAAGGTGTGTCGTCTAAGGAAGGCCTTCTATGGCCTGAAACAATCACCTCGTACATGGTTTGGTAGATTTACACAAGTGGTTACTCAATTTGGAATGTGTCAGTCGAAGAAGGACCATTCAATCTTCTATCGACACACATCTGATGGAAGAATACTTTTTGGTGTCTACGTTGATGATATTATAATCACGGGAGATGACAGCCAGGATATTACAACTTGAACTATTTCTTAGGCATTGAAGTCACACGGGGTAAGCGGGACATTGTAATGTCTCAAAAAAATATGTACTGGATATACTAAATGATGCAGGCATGATGCAAGCAAAGGAAGCAAACTCACCTATGGATCTAGGGGCAAAATTACTCCCAGACGAAGGGGTCCTGATGACCAATCAAGATCAGTATCGTCGAGTGGTTGGAAAACTCAACTACTTGGCAGTCATGATGCGTCCGGATATTTCTTTTGCAGTAAGCGTCGCAAGTAGATTCATGGCTTCTCCAAGAGTTCCACACTGGCAGACAGTTCTCAAAATTTTGTGTTATCTAGTAAAGAATCTAGGGAAAGAAATTCGAATGGAGAATAATAGACACACTCGTATTGAGTGTTTTACTGATGCTGACTGGGGGCAAGTTTGACAGATAGACGGTCTACATCTGGCTACTCAGTATTTGTTGGTAAAAATCTAGTATCACGGAAAAGCAAGAAACAAAGTGTGGTAGCACGCTCAAGCTCAGAAGCAGAATATCGATCTATTGCTCATGGCACGTCAGAGATATTATTTATGAAGCATTTTCTACAAGAACTGGAAGAAGACGCAGGATCTTAAGTGGCAGACCTATGGTGTAATAACCAATCTGCTATTCACATTGCCACTAATCCAGTATTTCATGAACGGACGAAGCATATTGAAATTGACATTCATTTTGTTCATGATGAATATACAAAAGGAGTGATAAAGTTTCAACATGTGCGGACCGACGACCAGATAGCTGATATCTTCACAAAGCCTCTTCTGGGTCCCCGGGTTCAATTTTTATGTAACAAGCTGGGCATGATTGACATTTATGCTCCAGCTTGAGGGAGGGTGTTAAGTGTTATATTAGAGTTATTAGTTGTTGGGCTTTAGTCCCATATTGCTTAGAGTAATAGGAGAGGAGGCTAGCCTCTCCTATATATATGTGTAGTCTCTCTTCAATAAAGAAATCATCTATTTTATTCCATTTTATAGTTAGTCTCTAATCATGGTTAGCTAAGGTTAAACAAACTGTCAACACAAAACACCAATTAAATTATTATAAAATAATCCAAAAATTCAAAAAAATCATATAATTACCAAAATACCCTTATTCTACAAAAGTGGTAGTTACATCGATGTTTCCTCGTACGAGTATGAGAACTCTGTTTCACCAAGAAGATGGGACACAACTCTCTTCTCCGTGCACTCGATAGTTGCGTGGCATGCACCCAAGCAATCTATGTCGAGGATTATATCGTACTCCTTGATGTCGAGGATGATAACTTACAAGGATAGATTCCTTCCATCGATGAAGATGTAAACATCCCTATAAATTTGAGTGGCATGCATATCTACTCCCGATTGAGTGTAACACTAAGAATCATATCTAGTAATTGCATTGGTAATTTAATTTTTTCTCAAAATCAGAAGATATGAAGCTATGTATAGCACCCGAATCGAACAATAATCTAGCGAGAATATTTTTATAGAGCATTATACCTGTTATAATTGTGTCAGATGCGAACGTTTCATCCCGAGTCAGTGCATAGACTCGGCCTTGTGCCTCCGACAATTTTATGGGTTCATGGGCACTGCATTTGCGCCATTGGCGGGAGGCGCCTTTTTCTGATTTTGGACATTTCTTGGAGGATGTGGGTTCGCCCTCCCCATTCGACAATCCGCCAACTTGTGGCCTACCTAGCCATACGCCCCGTAACGACAATCGAATGCACGATGTCCGTTCATTCCAAATTTGTTGCAGCGCATCCCCGAATACTCAATTGCATGTTAGCACTTTGGCACTCCTGATCCTCCAGCGTCGTGGGGACGCTTGTTAAAATTATTATGGACTACTGACACTGCCCTATGCGATGCTCGACCAAAGACCTGCTCTCTAGCAAGTGCAGCATTATCGGACTCTCTATAGGTCTGACATTTTTGGTTCATGACATCCCTACGAAGATCATCATTCAGGCCTTGTTGAAAGCGCTCACACCACACTTCCTTGTTCGACAGGAAGGCCTCGGCAAACTTTACAAGTTTTGCAAACTTCGCGTCGTAGTCTTCAACTAACATGTTTCCTTATTTCAAGGACACGAATTCGTCTTCTTTCTGTCGACGAACGGCACGAGAAATATATTGCTCGAGGAAGGCCTGCTTGAACGTCTCCTACAAGATCTTGGTGGAGGGGACGGTGTCACGACCCGCACCAGGTATAGGGGCACGAGTGCGTAACAGCACCTAGCCTACGCCGCAGAATCGGTGGTAGAACACTGTTCTAGGTCGCTAACTAACAACTCACACAAAGAGATAATGTACCTATCATTGGTCTCAACTCTGAATGGAGGACAAGTATAAAGATATGGTAATACTTAATCATAATCTAAAGCACGATAGGATATCAAAGAAGTCTAAATAACTATAAAGACTTAACAACAACAACAACAACTACTGAATAATATCCAAATCAAATCTCAAATACAATGTCAAAATCTTTATTACAACACAAGCCAAAATTTCAAACAAATAAAACTAACACAAGCCAAATCTAGTACTAAGTCTCCCGGTGATCACTCCTGAGGATCAGGACCAAAGGTAAGTATCCCCTCCTCGGATCCGTAGTAGGTAGGACACGGATCCTCTGCACAATCATCTAAAAAATATATCCAGTTAGGATGGAACTAGCACATCTCCTCTAACAGTTCTAAATAAATGACAAAGACTATAAAACAATTATAGAAAGCAATACTTGATGAATATGGAAAGTTTGAGACATGAGATGAAATATAACAATAGTTAGAGCAATAAAAGTGAATACAATGACACATGAGAGCATGATAATGAAGACTGTAAATAAAGATAGCTAAACTAGAACAATGTGATGTGAGTCCAATCAGTATGACATGAGAGAAATGTGAATCTAGTACAAGACACTAATCTAGTGTGTTTTAAATATACCAAGTTCGACATGTAAACGACTACTGGGTAAGTACGTCACATCGCACGCTTGGAAAACGTACGACGACTATATGTAACGATTAGACTTGTAGTGAATACGGCACATCGCACGCTTGTCCTAGCGATGTTTGCAAAAACAAAAGTTTCTTTACAAACTAAGAAAAAAGAAAGTACAAGAGTACAATGATTTCTGGGGAAGTACAACTATAAAAATCTGATCAGAAGACGATCACTTTATTCCTTGGATGATGTGATATTGAAGACACAAGCCTTTGGAGAATACAACAATACTTTAGCAGGAGATTATGATCATTAATCATCCTTGAGCACTGTTTTGAAATTCTATTTATAGAGTTCTAAAATAACCGTCAAGTAGTTATTCTGAGTGACGCGTATCTCTGAGTTACGCACCTCCTGTCCAGTTGGGCGAGCGGTTACTTTAACTGCTAGTGATGCATGGCATCTTGCTGATGAGATGGGCGTGGTCGTGGGCAGTATAGTGAACACGTTCTTCAAGATTAGTAGCATGCACGCCATGTCATCTTGCTTCTGGATGGAAATTGACTAAGTGGCGCCAGGTTGATAGGTGGCGCCTGGAGCTACCGATTATTGGCACCCCTCAATTAATCTGTCTGTTCAATCCTCACTGCTTTTTTTCGCACCAATTGATGACTGGCACGACTTTGTCTGTCAGCATTAATTGTAACTGACATAACTCCTTGAGCGTTGCACTCCCCGGGATTTGAAGAGATATTTTTTGACTTTCGAGCTGTCAGTAATGATGGCCTACATTATAACTTCTCGAGGCAGCTTGCCACGTGTCCCTTGCGCTCCCTAACATAGGTGCAACCTGTGTGTCGCGCCACCTAGTTGCCAAGTGCCACTTGATGCTGGCACCTTCTGATGAGTGGCGTCCCTTTATTTTTGAGTTCCTACAAGACCCCCTTCAAAGTTTTAAAAGTATGAAAAATTTCAAACTTTGAAATACTTTGAATCTAGAGAAGATTGTCATGAGTTGCGCTGTCAGTAATACAACCGACTCCGACTTTGGGCGTAAGTTGCGCAATGGGCAAAAAGTCACTTTGGGCTATAAATAGCTATTTAGGTGAGAGAAAATTCATTTTTACTGAAAAGTTAATCTCTCTTTCCCTTCTTGCCTTCTTCTTCCCGAGCTTTTTTCTATCCTCCAATGGTGCCAAGGAAATCGATTTCTGACAAGGGCAAGGACCCCATCGGTTCTTCATCACGCGCTTCACCAGTGAGAGCGCCTTGCTATACGTCGCCATTATCGATTGCTGAACAAGCCAACCCACTGTTCGAAGGTGATATTTGAAGAATAAAATCGATCATCACTTAGACATTAGAGAATAGAATCGATCATCTCTTTTTAGAGCTCTGATTAACCTGTGCCTTCTGTGACGTGCGCTTCCTTTTTTTAGAGTGCAGGCACGCACTTCATCACTTGTGCCCCTCTTTTTAGATTGCTGGCTGCATAAAAATACATTGTTTGCTTTTACGAACTATGGTGTACAATTTTTAATATTGCACCTTCTGAACTTGCGCGATCGTACACTTCAGTCGTGCGTACTTTGAATTTGTATTAGACGCATCTTGACAGCTTACGCAATATAGAATTCAGCTTCTATCTTGAACTCATGCTAACTTGAACTAACACTAGGCACATTCTGAGGACCCGCACAACATAGGGATACATGCACCCTAAGAGATACGTAGAAGCTCGTGCAACCTAAGATTTTGTGCACCCTGATTTAAATTTTTAGAGTTTGTTGCACAGACTCTATAATTGATCTTTGCTCCCTCTTTTTGCAGTTGATCTCAGGGAAGACCCCGATGCTGAGAGATTATCTTCGACTTTCAGAGTCTCAGAATATCATGAAGACTTGTCACATGTATCATATCCTCGATACGATCTTTTCGAATCCAGAAAGGCCATACTTGCTGCTCAAGAGAATATAACTCTGTTATGTCTAATGAATGGTGAACCTTTGGAGAGTCTGGACAATACAGTACGTAAGAAACCAGCCTTCTTGTTTGGAGACGTAATCAAGAAATCATCCCAGCCAAAAGTAAAAAAGGAAGACAGGATCTATCAATGTGGGAACAGAATCATGTATCTCACATAAATATCGAGGCACATGTCCCTGTCTCGATATGCATTCTCCAGTTATCCTCGACGGATAGCATGGGATATGACTCCAATTCAGCAAGCCAGAGTTGGGAAGATATGTTACCGATTGGGCCCGCAGAACAAGAACTTATTCTACAACACTTCAGATAAGTACATCTCTCATCTAAGGGGGTTTAAAGCCAAGCTGTGTACCTCCGAAAGATTCATCGCTGTAACTTCCAGTCAGAATACCCATCTTTGTGAACACATTCGCAAAAGCTGAAGGAAGATATCCAAATCAGACCATGTGTTTGACAGGCCTAGTGAACCCTGACATGAAGCGCTGGAGCAGCATAGTGATTTGGATTTTGGATCAGTTCAAGGACAAACTCCTCGAACTAGAACACTATGACCCAATCTGGACCACTGTTCACGGCTTTCGTCCGAATGCCCATATGTTCTTGGCTAGTAGAAAGACACAATGATAGAACTAGCACATTCATGACTCCTTACGGGAAAATTTGCTTCGCACTCCATAAGATGAATTATCTTTCACATCTACCAATGGGTGACAACCCATATGAAGAATATGTGCCTACCAACAAAGAGCTATATATCCTGGCAACAGAGAACCCTCAAATGGTAGCTGTATTTGAGAAACTTCTATGCCATTACAAGATATGCTCCCTTTATTACAAAAGTGCTTCCACAGGGACCTATTACATGACTAAGTAGTTATCATACTTATTTTTGGGCCATATCTTTGAAGACAAGATCGTTAAGAATCAGGCTTGCGATCCTCGCTTCTTCAAACCGCTTAGCCGCAGCGACATATAGAAGCTAATAGAAAAAATCCAACCACACTGATAACATCTTGAATATAGATTGGCACCCATTTACTGCTGGTGCTACCATTGAGAGTTATCTCAGGCAGGGTTACATACCCATGTCTCGAGAAGCCCAATTGGCGAGTTTTCTTTCCTTGTGGCTGAGACGGTTCGTAGTTTCCGGAGCCAGTGCTGTCGATCGAATCCATCGAGGCATACTATTCGTCACCGTGCGACTAGTGTTTGGCTACAAGATGGATCTTCTTTCGGCGATGACTTGTCGCTTGAACGCAGGACTGCGTTCTTTTGTTGACACCATGTTGCATGATAAGGCTACTCGGGAGGACTTTTCTCGTACCGAAATGCCTTACACGTATCTGTTTGGGTGGATACTGCTGCACTATCTAGTTTGATGGACCCTGATATGGGTATAGCCAGAGGGGACTTCATTAGGCATTTTTCCAATGCTCGATGGAAGCTAACTGCCCTTTCAGAATGTAGATTAGCACTGAATCGTAGTTCCGGATGGCGATTTCAATGTATCCCTCCCCCTCCAGGATATGAGACTACTTCTCCACAGCTCATGGATTTAGAAACAACGTCATTCCGCCTGTCTCCGGTCACTTTTACATGGTTGAAGATAATCCGGCCATCTTACTTAGTGTACCGATTTGAGGGCGACTGTTTCTTAGAACCATATTTATCAAGTCAATTCTCTCGGCAATTTGGCTGCGATCAACTGCATGTGGGGAATGCTACCACTTGCCTACAGGCCAAGGGTTTCCTGATCGATGGTTCCAAGGCTTGAAGATATTATAATGGAAGAGGCACCAAAGCCATATTCTCTATGCCCAATACTTCTGTTCTAGGCCCGCGTATGTTATATACATACGCAAATTTTTATACTTTGGCCAACACTTTCGTCGAAAAATTCCACGTAGCCCAAGCTTTGCTAGTGATAAATGATCAAGGGCTGGAGTCCATACTGCACAATCATTCAATGTGCGGAAGATCGAGACCCCGTCGATGAACCTTTGAAGGCTTCTCTTGTGGGCTTCCAAGATGAAGTTAAAATCCGCTAAATGTGTCATTAAAGACACAAAAAGAGAAGTCTCTTGACAAGGGGTTTAGCAAGAAAAGGAAGACTGGAGAGTCATTTACTCCTTCACACCCTGATAATCTTCCTTCTTCACCTAAGGCTCCAGGAAAAAAGAAGAAGAAGACCACGTTGGCCATTACTAAGCAGCCCACCACCAGGAAAATGTGGTCTCAGTCAAAGCAAATGCATACTGGGGCATCCCCTCGAGGAGAAAAGGCAACTCCTTCTTCAGTTCCAAGAAGCAACCGAGCTATCCAAGAAGAGGTGACCAGGGTTCCTACTATGCAAGACAACCTTGATGAGGTTGAAAAAGAACATGTGGCACTTTTGCTGTGGAAGACCAGAAGGAAATTGATGGTGACTCAAGAGGATCGTCAAAAAATAATGCTTCACCCACTCCTTCCAGACCAAGAGAATCTTCGAGTTGACCTGATACACCATTACCCTCACAGAAAGATCTGCCACCTCAAAAAGGTAATCTCTGTACTTTTTAAGTATAATCATGATTTTAATAATATATTAAGATTATTCCTTTTCATCTGTAGAGGCTATAGTAATCAACACTCCAGCCTTAGTCACTACAGAGGAGATCCCAGGATACAGGGTTATGCAGTTGACCATTCCTGTGACTACGCTGGCTGCAGCAGGGGTATTGCTGTCATCTCCAACTCCTGAAGTCCTAGAGACCACACTTCTCGAGAAGGAGTTGCATCCTACAGAATCTCATGTCGAGGTTGCAGATCCTCCGGCTGCCCAAACTCTTAATCTTTCTCAAGAAGATTAAGAAATAATAGCAGCCCTCGAAGGCTGCGACTACGGCGATGTCTCAATCAAAGATGATTCCACGAGCACCGCTGAAGGAGAGCAAGCTTCAGTGGAAGTCCCACTGAACCCAGAACTACCGGCCGAAGAAGGCCGTACCACTACTGAGGGTGAGGAGCACCCCGTTGTTGAAAAGGGGCTCCCAAGTCCAAGAATTGATAAACCTAAAAATAATGACAATTCTGATGATCATGAAAGAATGAATAAAAATTAGACTAAGGTTCCTAAAGATGCTGGGATCGATGAAAATCCCAACAATGATGCTGCGGAGACTCAAACCCCTACATAACAAGTTTTTAGAACCAAGGGAGCGGAAGCGATTGCCCCAAGCAACCAAGCAAAGTCAGGGGCCGGAAGCAGCCGTTTTCTGTCAGGCGGCTCAGAGGCAAGGAGCAGCCAAGTGGTCGTGTCTGAAACTACTACGGCAATGCTCCACTTAGATCTGGACATGCCTTCTGAAACCCCATTCATACGGCCGGGATCAGGTAAATTATTTATTTTTATTTACCTTAACTCCTTTGATGATATATAATGATTGTGTATCTTGATCGCAGAGGGTCCCATGGGTACAATTGCAGTAGCTCCGTCGATCGCTTTTAGCTTTAGCTCAACCCTGGCTCCTCTGGATATAGGGACTCAGACTGGAGAAGGAAGCTCCTCTATGATGCCTGTGCTCAGATCTCCTGAGGCACAATCTGTGATTCCTCCAGGTGTTACAGAAGGAGGGATTCAGGCAGAAGCGGCTACTTCTGGCATATCAGTGATGAACAGGGTCGTCGTTGAAGCTTATACCAATGCTTTCTTCACCTCTCTGGGCCTCCAATTCTAATGGTCATGGAAAAGGACCAACCTTATGAGTCAGTAAGGGGCCCTTCCTCCTTTATTATTGGAGCTATCTCCAAGAGACAAAGTCAACTATTTAGGTCATATCTTGAATGAGCTTGAAGAAGCCATCAAGTCTTATAAAGATCTAACAAGAGAAAATATCCAGAACCTTGTAGATGCTGAATGCGAAGCGATGGCTCCTAAGGCTGCAACACGAAAGGCTGACTTCGAAGCTTCTGTGGTGGCTTTCTCACGGCGCTCTGCCGAGTTAGAATCTTGTATTTTCGAGACAACTTCTTCTGTTGAGCGTCATAAGACTGAAGTTGCAGAGAAAGAGAAAGAAGCTACTGAATGCTAAGCTTGCCTCCAGGATTTAGAAATTAAAATAGCCCGGCTCCAAGAAGCACTCAAAGTGGCTCGACGACGTGAAGAGCAGGTATTGGAAATGCATCAAATTGGTGCGAGCCAATTAGATGACCTGAGGAGGCAACGGGATGCACTTATCCAAACTGAAGGTGCAGAACTGGAACGCCGAGCTGATTCGCTACAACCATTTGATCTAGAGTCTGGGAGAGCTCTAGCTAGGCAGAGGGTACTCGACTCCAGAATAGAGAGAGCTGAGAATCTGAAGAGACTGATCGTCGACCTCAGTACTCAGCCTCCTCAATAAAGTTGTTCATATCTTTTTCTTATCTTTCAAAGGATGTACTTTTTGACATTTTGAACATCTTTGAAATAAAACTTAATGCTCTTTTTGTGGTTCCATTACTTATTATATATCTATAGTAGATATAAGTAATAGATAAGAACAGAAAATATGTTCAGAGGTACTGGACATGACACATCTCCTTAGAAAATAACAATACTAATTATATCTATTCAGAGGTAATGTGGACGTGACAGAATATTGTTATTTCAAAAGATGACTTTATCAGAGGTAATATGGACGAAATAGGTCGCTGATGTAGATAATAGAATTCAGAGGTAATGTGGACATGAATTCATATGTCTATTGATTATCTTCAAGTCAGCCGGGACTCAAATATAGGATATCTTTTCAAATAACTGTGTTCCAAAAGATGAGGTTTGTGATAACGTATCACGATCTTAATATACTCCACTGGGATTTTAAAGATTTATTATTTGAGGTTTTATTTACAGAAAAGTGAATAAAAGATAATAACTCGGTGTTTTGGGGTATGAACAATATTCAGAAATGTTTTGTACATTCTTCAAACATAGTATTTTTTTAAGAATTTGTCATTGATGGACATCATACCAACTCGGCCATCCATACTAGTCAGTTGATAAGATCCGTTTGAGAAAATCTTACTTACAACATAAGGACCTTTCCATTTTGCTTCGAATTTGCCCTTGTTTATGTGTGTCATAGTCATAAGACGTCTGACGGTAAGGACTAATTTGCCTTTTTGGAATGCTCGTACTTTGACTTTACGGTTGAAAGCTTTTGAGATGTGTGCCTGATATAGCTCGATATGCTGTTGAGCTAATAGCCGCTTTTCATCAAGCGCTTCAAGCTCCTGAAGTCAAAGACGATCATTATTTTCTATTGTGAGCTCATTGGCAATTACAATCCTTAAGGAGGGGATTTGAATTTCCAATGGTAGGACAGCTTCACATCCATACACTAAGAAGAAAGTTGTATAGCCGGTTGGAGTGCGTATAGTAGTACAATAAGCCCGTAGACATTCTCTAAGCTTTTTATTCCAGTTTCTCTTATTGGTAGAGACGAATTTCTTAAGAACCTTGATGATGGTTTTGTTGAATGCTTTAGCTAGACCGTTAGCTGCAGGATTGTAGGCCGTAGAAGCAATATGGTTGATTCTGTTGTCATCACAAAATCGAGTAAACTTTTGATTGATAAATTGTGGTTTATTATCATGAATGATTCTTCAAGGAATGCCGAATCTGTATTTCATATGATGTTTGATGAAGTTGCTGACACTGCTGGACTTGACTTCAGATAAAGGTATAGCTTTCGTCTATTTTGAAAAGTAATCGTTTATAGCTAATATAAACTGATTTCCTCTAGATGATGGTAGATTGATAGGACCAATGACATCCATGCCCCAAGCTTCAAAGGGCCATGATGCGGCAGTCAGGTGAAGGAACTCCAACGGTTGGTGGATGAAATCTGCATGAATTTGACAGGCTCAACATTTTCTTGCATATTCAATGGCATCTGATACCATAGTGGGCCATTAGTAGCCCATACGTCGGATATGATCCTGTAACATAGGACCGGGCTGATGTGCACCACATACACCATCATGAGCTTCACATAGTATTTGTTTTGCTTCATCTCCCGCAAGATAGTGTAAGAGTATACCATCAAATATTCACCGATAGAGGGTCTTGGAGGTGTGATTATAATAAAACCTGAGTGATCGCCTACGGATTGTTGTAGCTTCCTTAGGATTTTTAGGTAAAATGTCATATACCATAAAGTCGATGAAAGGAGTTCTCCAGTCTTCACTAATGACGTTGATTTCAGTTAAATTGCTGGACTCAATATTTGAGTTATTCTCGATGCAAAATAACTCTCTGTTAGTGATGACAATCATCTGTTGCCTTCTCACTGGGATTGCTAATACGGCTGCTAGATTAGCCAATGCATCAGCCTCCGTATTGCATGCCCGACATATATGTTCAATGAAGAAGTCCTTGAACGATGTATCCAGTCTAACTGCCGCTTCATAATATGGGACGAGATCCTGATGCCGAACTTCATACGTGCCTCTAACCTGATTGACGATCAGTTTAGAGTCTTCATATACTTCAAGATATTCAATATCCAATTGTTTAGCCAATTGAAGACCAATAAGCAGAGCATTTATTCAGCCACGTTGTTAGAACATGACTCGTCTAAAGAATAACCTCTTTGAATAGCTAATCCTTCTGGCGATACGAGGATGATTCCAACTATAGCGACAATGGCACTTTTTGGTCCGATTTTGGATGCACCATCAAAGAATAGACGCCAGGCAAGAATTTTTTCTAAAATCATGTTAGATTCTAAAGTTTTGTCCGGAATCTCATCATATAGTTTTGATGTCTCTGGAATTGATGAGCCGCGAGGAAGTCATCTAAGACTTGACCCTTAATAGACTTTTATGGGACATAGACCATATCATATTGTGCTAACAATATGGCCCATGGTGCAAGTCTGGAATTGAATGTAATGTCTAGTTTTCTGAACAGCAAATATCAAAGCTAGGCACTCTTTTTCCACCGGGCTGTATCGATGTTCAGCCCTAATCATTGTGCGGCTGAGATAATAGATAGCTTGTTCATGAACTTCTTGGTTCTTCTGAGCTAGTAAAGCACACAATAAAAGATCTATTGTTTAAACATACATCGGGAAGGGTATTCCTGAGACAGGAGGCACTAGAACTGGAGGGTTCATCAAGTACCGCTTTATGTCTTCAAATGCTTGCGAGGATTCTTTAGTCTAAATTAAAGACACCTTTCTTCATGAGTTGAGTGAACGGTCTACAGCGTCCAGAGAGATTTGAGATGAATCTCTTGACGTACGCAAGCCATCCCTGGAATCCTCGTAGCTCTTATAGGTTGAGTGGAGGACGAATCTCTTGAATGACTTCAATTTTCTTAGGGTTAATGTGTATACCTTTAGAGGTAATAACGAATCCAAAAAATTTGTCACTAGAGACTCCCAGGAATCACTTGGTAGGATTCATCTTGAGTTGAAGCTTGCGCATTAGATCGAATATAGTTATCAAGTCTTGGATGTGGTCTTCTTTTAGACGACTTTTGACAGCAATATTATCGACATAGCATTCGACAGTCTTCCACAAATGATCACTGAAGATGGTACTCATAGCCCGCTAATAAGTTGCACCAGTATTTTTAAGACCGACTGACATGACAGTGCAGCAATACACTCCCAAAGGAGTACGAAAAGATGTATGTTTCTCATCTTCTGGATGCATCTTAATTTGATTGTATCCTGACACTATAACAAAAAGGCCTATTAATAACGCTAGACAAAACGTATTGATGACGCCTGATACCTAAGCGTTATCAAAGTTCGAAATACCTTTTTTTCTATGACGGTTAGGGCTAATTCTGGACTTTTTATAACGTTTATAAAACAAAATGTCATTAATATTTTAGAGCGGTGGCAAACTTGTAATATTTTTTAAGTTTAATTTTTGGCAAAATTCTTGCTACACCCTGCGCTTCAACAAAAATTTCCCTCTCCCCCAAAACCGTTATGGTCTTCTCCTTCTCCTTCTTTCTTCTCCCTCCTCTCCCCTAACTCCAAAATCCTATCCATAGATCCAAAACCCTAACTCTATTCAGCAACACCCTTCTCTCCTCCTCTTCTTCTCCTTCCTTTCCTCCAACTCCAAAACCCTAACCCTAGATCCAAAACCCTAAAGCTAGTTAGAAAGGGAGGAGGAGATGGGGAGGAAGCTGGAGGCCCAACCCTTTCCATCTTCGACAGAGGAGACCAGTCCACAGTCGACAAGATCCGTCCCCTCTTCGCCTCCACCATGATCGGCCTTGTCGAGGGATTCGTCGACTTAGTCACATGGAGAGAGCGCTGCCGTCAACAAGGCCAACCGAAGGGTTGATTCAGAACTCTTGTATCTTTTATTCAAGCATCATCTTCCAACTCTTATATCTTTTATTCTTATATTTACTTATTTATTCAAGAGAGAGGAAGTTCAGGGATGCGATGGCTCAGTGATGCGTTGGTGGTGGCGATGGTGGGGAAGTTGGATCGTGGACATAGCACTACTTCTTGGCTCTAGTACCTCAAGGTTCTTTTTTTTTCTTCTTCAATCTGCACCATCCTTTTTATGTTCGATAAAATGCCCATGCCATGTGTTTTTTCTTTGGGATTATTTTTTCTACATGCCATATTTTTTTCTACTGGCCTTCTTTTTTCGTTTGAGGAAACATCTATTTTGTTGAATGAAAAGTGGATTTAAAAGTTAGAGTAGCTATGTAAATGATCCAGACCTGGGTGCTTGGTTACCCTCATATTATTGGTTACTACTTTGCTTCTTCGTTAGCTAGTGACACTAGCTAAGAATATTTTGAATCCCCTTCAACATTTTGTTGTGAACGTTGAGGTTTTTTTTACTAATTTTTTATCTCTAACTGACAAAATTGTTGTGTGCTTTTTATGCTTAAACGATGACAATATTTACCCATCTTCCTGTAATACCCAGTTTTCTAAAATGAGGGTAATTTTGTACTTTTGTAATTATAATTATTTATTGATATTTATATCACATTATGAATTTTGGTGATTTTTAATCAATTTAAAACTTGTTTTAAGTCGTGACTTGTGATTTTGATGTGCTGCTAGTGAAACCCTAGAGACTGTCTGACCTAGAGCCTAACCATGCGATTGGGATAGTTATTTATCATTTTTAGCCTAAGGGTATTTTGGTCATTTTGACTTATTGGAATTATTTGATTAATTATTGGATTGATGGTTGTTAATTTTGACTTTTACTAGTTGTGACTTAAGAGACTAACCTAGATATTGACTCTAGCTATGGTGACTTGAATAGCATGGTCTAGTCTAACTTAAGTCAACCCAAGTTAAGTCATTTAGAATCAAGTTTCATATAGGAGAATAAATGATTAGGTTCATGGACTTTGACTTATGGATTGATTTCCTTTATTATTAAAACTTGGCCCAAGCCCATTAGTTATAACCCTAACCCTAATTTCTCCTTTCATGACCAGCCACATAGGGATCCCCATCCTATATAATCTCTCTTCCTATTCTTCTTGCCTCTTTTGTATCAAATCAACTTTTATAAAGGAAAGGTATTGGTCATTCTTCCCCAATCCATAACTATTCCATTTTAATTTCTTTTTGACTCTAGTTTCTTGCATTGGAGTCTAATCCTACTCTATTTTCTGTTCATGGAGAGAAATCTCAGTTTTGGTACAATTTGGAGCTATTGGCTTGCAAGGAGAATTATCCTATTTGGGGCTTTTTCCTTGTCATTGACACTCTATAGGTAAACCCTCTAAATTATGTTTTAATTCTAATTTCTTTGCATGGGTGTGTAGATCTAGGTGTCCCCTATCTGTCCCCAAGTTTGGTAGAAAACCGTGTCCATTTGGTGTCCGTATCGGACATGTGTCAATGTGTATATGCATGTGTTTGTTAGAATGCCACATAGAAATAGATTTTAGTAATTTGAAAAATGATTACATATTTTCGTAGCCCTACATGTGGGGATTCTAGAACCCTAACTCTGAGCTCATATTGAGCTGTGTCCGTGTCCAAAATGGACACGAACTCACTGCACGAGGACTCAGTCGAGTGTCCTGCTACCCATGTCCGTTTTCTCTGTGGACACGACACAAGATGACATAAAACTTGATGGGTAGGTAGAGGAGATGACTGACAAGTGGTCTACAAAGTTTTATTGGGTTTCGTGGAATGGTTAGAAAGATATTCATTGCGCACTGATTTTCACTGTCACTGTGTATACGAGAATTGATTCTCTGATACGTCCTAATAACACTGACACGACACGACCCCGACTCGGTGCATGCCCCTAGACACGATAATCTATACCTAGACTAAGTGGGGATATGACCACGTGTCCTCTTGTGGACTATGTCGTGTCCAATCTAGACCAACCTGGCCGTACGACACTTAGCACGCACAGTGTACTGTTTGCTGTTACCACCGTTTTATGGCATATTCGACACTTCGTGTCCTATTTGTTGGACATGAGGACACGAACAGACCCTCCACCTATGTTGGCATGTATTTTCCCCTTGATTTTGAATGGATTGATTAGGTTTTCAAATGTTTTTTTTGGTTCAAATTTATTGCATGACTGATACATGTTTAATAACAATTTTCAAATAAGTTGAATAAGGTAAATTCGAATTTAGGATTTCAAATGAGTTACCATATTATCACCTAGGTTTAAATGTTTGTTTCCAAATTGGTTTCATGATTGTATTGGGTTCGAATTCAATGATGTAGGTTTCAAAAAGGATTTCGAAAATTGTGAAGACTGATACTTAAATTTCAGGTATTCGAAAATGTTTTCAAAAGGGATTGAATTCGATTCCAGATTTCAAAATGAGTTCAAATATTTTACTTGGGATTAGTTTTGTATTTCCAATTGGGTTTCAGGATTGTTTGAGTTCATATCGTATATGTATATTTATATGTATGCATGAGTATATATTTATATGTATAAATGATATGGTTACATGTATGAATATAAGTAAGTACGTAATTTATGTATGTTATTTGTGAGCCTATGATATATATAGGTTTTGTATATAGGTTAGCTCAGTTTTCCTGAGAGGGCAGTAGGCAGGAATTATCTTGCCTAGGCCTGTGCTTGGCCTGCCTTGACTTGGCCTGGCCTGGCCTTTGCAGCAAGCTTGCAGCAGCAGCAAGGGGCATTTCCCTGGCCCTTGGTAGTGGTGGTTGTTAGTGTCAAGAGCAGAGAAGAGGGGCAGGTTGGTAGAGAGTGAAGGATCTCAGTATGGTAAGGTTTGAGTTGTTTGATGTGTGTCTTAGGTTTGAAGCATGGGTGTAGTTGTTCATTCTCAGGTTTTCCTGAGAGATGTTAGTGAGTATAGGTGTGTGAGGTATTGAGGGTTCATTTGTAGTTATGATTGAGTGAGGTTGTGTGTTTGAGAAATTGCAGTAGCAGTAGGAGTTTTAGCAAGCAACAGTAGATATGGAGAGTGATTTTAGTTCAGATTTCTGAGATATTGTGTAGGTTGCAATATCTGATACCTTGATATGGGTTATAGGCTATTTCCCATATATGACCTATATGTCATATGATATATACATATGGGTTGTATCTTGATTTGGGGATATGTTCATGCATGAGTTACATAGAGACGTGGTTAGATAGATGTATGTAGTGTAATCTAATGTATGCCATATATAGGTAATGCATGAATATGTAATATAGGTTGCATTCATATATGTTTATGCATATATTGTAATGAATATATGCATATAGGCAATGTAATGCAATGAAACATGATGTAATTGTGAAACATGTATAAATGCAATGATAAATGATATGTGTAAGCATGAATTAGAATAAGTATGAATGTATGTATGCATATATATACATATATCTATGTATGTTGTATAATGCCTATCTAAATATGAGTGTATATCTATACTAGTATGTGTAATGCTTGCTTAGGCCTAGTGAGACTTGACTGGACTAGGATTGACCTAGTTGACTAGTGTAAATGACCAGGGTTGACCAAAGTTTGACTTTGACCTAGAATGACCTAGAATCATGTAGACTGCATTGTAAACTTCACTTACCTTATTTTTAAACACATTATAACCTGTACTGCTCTATATAGGACATTGTGACTCCGGTGCAGATATCTATTTTCATCAGTTGTATAGGGTATCAGACGAGTACATTCTCTGATAGTTCTCTCATTTATTTGTCAATTACTGTACTTCAGTTCTAGTTAGTTTTATGTGATTCTCTGTTACAACACGTATGGATATTTCTGGATTCATGTATGTGACACACATACCATCTTGTCTGGCCTCTATTACTAGAATCATTCTGGAATCATTTCTGGTATCATCATGTTTGGCTGGACTCATCTCGATTCTCGTATTGAATTCTGGATTCACTTATATTGTGGGGCGGGAAAATATTGAGTAAGACATGTAGACATACCCCAAATCTAGAATCTCCCAACTGGAATCTACTGGAAGCATAGCCATCCCTCGCCTGATCAGTGAATGATGTACCTGATACCTACAGCCGTCTACATGTCGATCTCGGTATTTTAAAACACACTGTTAGAATATAGCTTGTCTCACCTGGATTCTTGATCACTGACTAGAATCATCTTGTACTGGATTCATCTTGTATTATATTCGTCTCGTACTGGATTTACATAGGATTTATACTTGTCTTACATTTACTGTCTGGACTTATCATGTTACTCTAGTTCAGTTAGAATCTTATTTTACAGTCTTCATTGACATGATTCTTCTCTTGTTTTAGTTATCTTACTTTCCTTGTATCTTAACTGTTTCTCTATATCATCATCTGAATATAAACTACCATGTTCATCAATAAAACTGTCTATAACTGCTTTATAGTTCTCTGTCATTTACTTGGGTTTTTTAGATGAGTTGTACTCGTTCCTGTCCTGACTGGACCTGTTGAAAATATTACAGATGATTGCCCTGAGGACATTTGCCCTACTTGCCTTGGAGCAGGAGATGGTTAGTTACCTTTGGCCCCGACACTCAGGAGTGATCGGGAGACTAGCTAGTAGACTTGGTTTAGTTTTCATGTTTTAGAACTTGAATTGTAATGAGTTAAGATATTATTTTGTTTTGAGATTGTTTGGGATTAATATTATTCAGTAGTTGGTTTTATTGTTGTTATTTAGTCTTAGTTATAAACTTCTGTGTTATCATATCGTGCTTAGACTGTGATTGAGATTCATTATATCTATACTTGTCCTCCGTTCGGAGTTGAGATTTTGACCAGTACATTATATAATTGCGTGAGTTGTTGTTTAGATAGCGACCTAGAACAGCGTTCTACCGCCGACACTGCGGCGTAGGCTGGGCGCTATTACGTACTTGTACCCTCACAGTGGGTGAGGGTCGTGACATTTCCTGTATATGCTATACATCAAATATTAAAAAGACATCAGCTATGAAACTAGAATCCAAATTAGAAACCGATTTTTAGTATCTTTTAGCAAATGTTTAGACATATCACATTATTGTCGATACTATTCTTCAGAATGCTGAGTGCCCATCCTTGAGTATCTTATTAAATTTATCTATGACCAGTGTTGAGTATGGTAGTGCAGATTGTCTGGCTAATGGTGTTATGTTATTGATACAGGTAGACTAATTATGTACTTTTTGCCATAAAATTGTGTACTTTTTTTTGCCATGAGACATAACTGATAGACTAGCTATGGTGTTATTTTATTAATTTGAAATTTTAATAGTAAAATTGTTTATTCTTGCAGTCTTCAAATCACACAGATCAAGAACGGAAACATAAAACCACAAATGTTGCAAAGCAAGAGGACAGTGAGAATGAGAAGTATGACATGAACAAGAATATCCGGTACTTGGGTAAATGCCACCATCTTAACTTCATATTGCTCAATTTGTAATCCCTTTATATAATTCGTGTTTTGACAGTTATCATATTTACATATTTCTCTTGCATAACTAGTTTTCAGTGAACTTATGAGAAAGCTCATTTGACATATTGGTCCTTTTGTTGAAACAAGTGTTTTCCCTTATCACCAAGAAATATTTAAAATATGAAAAATGATATATATGAGAAACAAAATGAGGTTTCTCATCCTATTGTTGAAACAAACATTTTCCCTTATTTGATATTTTTGCTGAATTCTTTCTCTATTTAATTTTGTCCATCAGGTTTTGGTTGAAAAAATGGGACTTCCTTGTAGGTGTAAACCTTCATTTTTGGAATCTGGCCAAATATTGCGTAAGTTAGAATATCTTGTACTCATTAGTCATTGTAGTTATTCGAGTACTAATACCAATAGATCAATGAGAACGCAAGTGTTATATTTTCGTTATTAAATTGTAGGGTGCTGCCAATGGCAGAATAAAAATGCACAAAGGATTGCTACTCTAGAGTTTGATCGCATTCGTAAGTCAATGGGAGTTATATTGTAAAATCGAAATCTGGAAGTAACTCCTTACTTGTAAAGGTACTTTCTGACCCCTCCATTTCCTCTTAATTACTATTTAGATAATTACTTATTTACTTTCCTACCTTTTTGGAGCTGTAGGAGTAATATTTGGCAACATAGTGGTATATTTTTTTAATCAAGTAGATCCATTAATGCTTTAACTTGGGTTGGAATAGAGGCAATCCTATCTTACTGTATTAAAAGCGGACATACTCGGTAAATCTGGTTTTAAAGCAGGTGACCACTTAACCGGCGTATGTTGTCCTTATTAGTTTTCTTAGCAGGTCATGTGTAGTGTAGTGTCCTGTTGCATCTAATTTTATTGGTTTGCAATATTTGCAACTTTTCCTTATATTTAAAAGATGTCCATATTTTATGACACCTTATCATGGTCATGCATCTACTGTTCAATGCCAACGAGTCTTCTTAATCTGGTTTCCTCTTATTTTGACTTTGGCTTATTTTGTAGTGGAACCATATAACAAATAGAGTTTGGTGGCAAGATTTTCCTTGTAGAAAAGCTCCAGATCACTCATCCTATTTTTGCACAGTTGAAGATTCAAAATCTGATTTTGCAGCACATCTAGCTAGCTTTATTGCATATCTTATCAGTGATGTACCCAGCCAAGCATACTGGATCGAGTTGGCAAAGTATGATTTTGGAATTGCTACATGCCATTTGGTCGCTTCAATACCTGGGATGCACGTATAGAGTTCTTGTTATGCCAAAACTAACCATTTCCTATCTGTAAGTGGTTGTATGTATAGAAGCATAGAAAATAATAAAGAAAGAGCCATGCGGCCAGGAAGCCCCATGCGGTTCGGAAAGCCCATGCGGCTCAGAAGACTCATGCGGCTCAATGCGTCTATGCGGCTCTGTGATCTCCATGCGGCTCAGAGAGGTGCCACGTAGCATACAAATAATTCTTCCCTTACTGCATTAATTGCCTTGACGGCTGACAGCTCTGAAAAGACGACAGCCCTGACACAAAAATGTAATTATGACTCTGTCATAATGACAGACCCCTAGGGAAACGAAGGAGATCTTTGACATAATCCCCCGAGATCCAGAAAATGCCACGCAGCCTTGGCACGTGGATAGTCATATACGGCTCGAGCGGAGACCCCCCATGCGGCTCAGGCTGAAGTTGTCCTATGCGGCCCAGATCGAAACAGCCCTATGCGGCTCAAGCGGAGACTCCCCCTATGCAGCCCAAGCAGACGCTGCCCCATGCGGCTCACGAGGACCATCTCCATGCGGCTCAAGAAGGGGTTACCCGTTATGCGGCCACCTACGTCCATGCGGTCCAGAGTACCATGTGACTCGGAGGTTCGGGGGCCACTCCCCAACAGCCTTGACACGTGGCCGGGATTATGCGGCTCAATCCTCATACGACTCAGATCCCCTCAGTGGCTTCCAGGATACGTGTCATAAAGCCAATCAATTTCTCAGATTTACTACAATCAAAGATTGGGTCAAATCCCAATAATCTGCGACACGTGGCAGAAAAATGAATTAAACTTATTCATTCAGATTCGCAGACATCAGCAGATCATCATAAGGGAGATTTATTCCAATCAGCATTAATTACTGAGAGAATTTGGCACAATCTACATTAATGGCCCAGATTCATTATACTCAAAACTAATGGCCTAGATTGATCAATCCACAGGCCACCGCCACTTTAATAGACAATCATTGTAAACCCTAATGATAGCATTCCCTTCTTATAAATAGCAAGGTGCCATTCCCTTGCGAAGAAGACCCTTTTTCGAGATCAGAGAGCACCAGAATACTTAGAGAGAAAAAGCAGAGAGAGAGAGAGCAAAGAGAGCATTTCTTCAACGCCAAGCAATCTTCTGGAGTCAAGGCTGCATACCGATCGTCCAAGGAGTAAGGCAGAGCTGCCGTTGCTTTCCCGAGCCTCTATTGTCACCCCCAGAATTTAAAATAAACAATTGTACTTAGACTGCTGTACCTAGGTTTTCGTCCCTAGGCTTTCTTTGTACAAGCGAGTTTGTAACGTGAAGTAAAAGTCTAGTCCTCCGATAATTGTTCTGCTCTTTTATATTTCATGGCAAACACGATGGCGACTCTGTTGGGAACCAACTTCTCCACGGCTGAGGAGTTAGTGATGCAATCGGATGCAGCCAAACTTGGTTCCACGCAACAGAAGATGGTCGTCCGCTTCGACCAACAGGCGTTTGAAGAAATGCTCTCTAAAGGAAGTGCTGGCCCGGTCCAGAAGCGAACCCGCACAAAGAAAGCTCGCTGCGAGTGGAGGCCAAAATCATTTGCTCCTCCACAAGCTATGGACGGGATACTCTCTGCTACCCAAGACGGCGAAGGCGACTCTCATACGGCTCCACTTCGAGCCGTAGAGCACTCTGCTGTCCCCAAGTCCGGCAGAGGAAAGCACTACGATGCTAGACTTGCAGGGGCAAAGAGCGACTCTATGCGCCCCAAGAAGAAGTCGGACACTTCTGTTGTAGTGCCCCGTCCCGCTCAGTCAATCAGAGGAATCGAAATGCCGACGACGTTCGAATTTAGCCTTGCAACGGCTACTCGGAGACATCGCTCGGTCGAGGCGACCGCTCGCTCAGGTAGGGTAGTTTCGGTGAACTTGCCTCATCTTTGCCTTCACATAATAAAACGCATGTTTTCAACTTGCACAATAGGCTTGATAATAAAAGAGACGAATCCACATAGCTAAGGAAATAATCCCGACGGGTCGAAATGAGTTAGAACATGGAAAAATGTCCCACGGTCGGCTTAGAGTTGGTGCACGGCGTACTTTGAAAATGACACTCGGTCCTTCGTCCCGTGGCTTGGGAGAAGGAAAGTTGGTCTTCGACACAAAGCTATGAAATAGCCTAAGTCATAGGCGTCGCCTGCGTGAATGCTTGTTAGATCATGCACGGTCCCGTCGAATTGTCCCGACACTTGAGTTGGCCTAAGTCATAGGCGTTGCTCGCGTAAATGCTCAACAAACCATGCACGTTTCCATAATATAAGGCTTGGCATAGCCTTTGCTCGTCCCTTGAGTCAAGTTATAGGCTCGATTAAGTTAGGCAAAGTTACGTCGATCGACCTAAGTCATTTCTAGTGCTGTCCCGCTCTTTCTGCGGTTGTCAAGTTAAATAGTCCTGTGATCCCAAGGCCCGTCATATGAAGTATGACTTGTGCGATAGCGTCGCGTAGATCGAAAGTCGGTTTGAGACACGATGGCACGGTCCTAGAGTTTTAAGGCACGGGCCACGGTTGATTCATTTGTTTTGGAAAAATGTCTAAACAGTTGTTCTTGAGTTGAGTGAAATGATAGGGCAAGAAAGAAAGAAAGAAGAATACTCACGACTGGGTCGTTGAGGTAAGAAAGAAGAATGCTCGCGACTACGGGTCGTCGAGGCAAGATCTCAGATGTGAGAAGTATTGAATTTAGCCCTGAAAGAGATGGTAACACTAGAAGTACAATGACTGTGTGAGACGTCAGTTGAGTCGAGTCTTGCATGGTCATGGACAACTTGTCGACAAGGTAAAGTTTCCCCGCACGGCAACCTGTGGCACCACAGGACCGCTGCGGGCACAAAGGGAAACAAATATGGCTCTGGGAGCCAAATAGCTGCGCCTGGGGCAAAGTATTCGGTGGACGCTCATTAAGGCTAGCTACCCGAAGAGGTCCATCCTATACTCAGCTAAAACGGAGTCCACCATAGCTCCGGGAGTCAGTGACCAAATCATATAGATGAGTCGGCATGGCGACAAATCCGCGTGAGTGCCTTTGGATTGAGTTGAGTTGCTGAATGTGTGTGTACAAGTTAGAGTACTAATGTTTGGGCTTAAGAATGGCTACAACATAGGCAACGTGCTTCGGCACGAGATGTGGCATCGAGTTTAAGTTGTCGGCATATAAGTTGTATAAGTTGGTTGAGTTGGTTGAGTTTATGTCGGGAAACCGCCGCAAGGCAAAGTTGGTCGAGTGACACTAGATTCACAAGTCTTGATTGGGTCGGTCGGTTATCAAAGTAGCACAGGCCGCGAAGCGGCGATATGTTTAAGTCCTAGTGAGTTGCGAGGCACGACCTCAATATGGATTTCGTGGCACGGTCACATGGAAAAGGAGTCTATCGTGTAGCTGCGTCTCTGATTTTGGCCGTAAGGCAAACACGACTTGATAGGTTAACGTTGTCGGCACGAGAAGTGGTCTAGAGACAAAGTATGAGTTAACGTTGACATTGCAAGCACGGGATGGTTCTGATACACAAGTTACGCTAAGACGCCGGTCCTAAAACTGATTCTAAGGCAAGAGTAGAAAGACAATCAAAAAGGGGACTATGTTGCACAAAGTAAAGTAAACGTGTTGGTTTTGTATGGGTGGGCGAGGAGCTCATTCCACCAGTACAGTTGAGTACTGACACCCACATAGTTTATATGTGCAGGCACAGGTAGAAGCTCGTGGCGCGGGGCTCGCTTGGATGCGTCGAGGCATGGAGTTCCTTGGCGAATCGAAGCGTGCAGTCGCATGAAGTAAAGACTTATACAGGACATAATGTATGGACATCGCCTTCCGAAGCTTTCGCTGGATCAAGACTTGTAATTGAGAGATGAAAGAGAGCTGAGTGAACTTGTAAAATGTGAGAAGAGTGAGCTTGAGTGATTGTAATCTTGGCCTTGCGCCCCCAATGTAATCATTGTTTCAATATCAATAAAGAGCTCCTTTGAATGACTTGTGTTTTGTTCTAAATTTTGCTGCTATTATTCAATGTCTCTGCTCGGGACTTCTGTGCGACGACCCCATCGCAGCCGCTGAAATCGGCCGTTATGGAACCCGTCTTGCACGAGCGCAATCTAGGCTCGTGCGACATCACGCCTTAGCGAGGACGATCGCTCCTACGGGAGCGGGGCGTGACACCTGTGGCCAAATCTGCCAACCCCATGCAGGAGGCTCATACGGGTGAATCTGCCAGCCGCATGAAGAAAGTCTATGCAGCCAGATCATCCAGCCGCATGAAGAAAACTCATGCGACTGAGACTTCCAGCCGCATGAAGAACGCCTATACGGCTACATCTGCCAGCCGCATGACACCCACTCCGCGTGGCTCTGTCTTTGACCGCCTGTCTTATGGTCCTGATCTCTTGTGCTCCCAAGAAGAAATGTCTGACTCTCTCCAGCATCACCTAGACTCTTCCTACTATGTGCCTTTACGTACTAGAACGAAGAAGTCTAGGGCAGCGCGAGTTTGGCACGTTCGGTCCGCTGATCCTGTCTCTGATCATCTGAGCGTCCCACATACCGTTATGCGGGCCTCAGATGGGAAGTTGTACAGAACCACTCGAGTTCAGCCCCCGGTGGCCATCGGACAGAGAGGTTCGCAAAAGTCTCCCAAAATCCAGGGAGCAAACATGGTCGATCCAGACCCATCTGACTTGCGTGAAGCCATCCTCCACATACGCAAGGAAAGAGAAGACGCATCGGGGTGCAAAGAGTCCTCCCACGGGTGTCACTGCACCCAAGTCATCGTCAACTGCTGCTGCAATAACGCGACGGTGCGAGAAGACCGGCAGTCCGTCTTTCAAAGACTGCAATAGCCATCTTCAGAAGACGAGGCACTTCCTGTCGTCTCCTGCAACTCTGCTCAGAAAGTCTCCGCTGATGGGAGAGGGAAGAAGACAAGTATTCCCAGCCCGAAGATTTCAACCACTTCAACTAAAAGACTATCGTCTAAGCGGGCGCCCACCACCGGATTTTCCAAGGTACTCGCTCTAAGACAAAATCTGCCACAGCAGGAGATTCGTCGTCCATACCACTGGGGGTTGCTGGGACTGGGGGTAGCACTCCTCCGAACCTCCACGATAACCCGGTATTCGAAGAAGATGAGTCAGGGGAGGCAACCCTCCCATCAGATGCAGCAAATCCCGACGTTCCTGAGGACGTCCACAACTCCCAAGATGAGGCAAACTCGGAGATTGGGGGTATTGTTCCTTCCGAATCCGAACTAGAGGAGAACATTCCCACATACCCCGACAACTTCTCGCTACATAGGTATGATTCGGAAGGCGCTTCCTCCACCGCTCCATCCATCTCTCCTCATGTAAAGACGGTGTTCATGACAGACAGCAGCCAAGGCGGTTCCAGCGATCACCAACGCATCGACACGCTCGAAGCCATATTGCTTGCCTTGGTCAAGACTGTGGACGAGATCAAAGCGGCCCTTCCAACTCTGCAAGGAGGGACACCTGGCCAAACAAGTGCGGATCCTGCGGTCAATACGGACTCAAACTCGGCGGCACCGAACCCGGGCAACAATCCTCCTGAAATAATGGCCCCCACCGCCGTGGACGAAGCCCGCGAAGCGAGAAGAGAGGTCCAGAAGCTCCGAGCCATGTTCCACGCTCGAGAAAATTCTCAAGATCTCAGAATACGGCAACCATACCCTGCTGCCTGGAGGGATGTTCCATTCCCACCAAGATATAAGCCGTTCAATATCAATCCTTATGATGGCAAGACCTCAGCAAGTCGGTACATCACTTACTTCGAGGTCACCATCGACCATCTGCCCCATGATGATGCCATTCTCACACGATTATTCATCGGGGCATTGGAAGGGGTCGCCTTCGACTGGTACCTCAATCTGCCGGGCAACTGCATCCACTCCTTCGCCGACTTCAAGCGCATGTTCTTGGAGAGATTCTACGAAGTAGGACAGGACATCACAATGTCCACCCTCATGGACGTCGTCCAAGGAGAGAAGGAGCTGACAAGGAACTACATCGAACGGTTTCGTCAAACCGCAATGAAATTGCCATATGGAAATCCGGATTCCTCCTTGATTGAAATTTGCCAAAAGAGATTGCTCCCAACAATCAGTCTGTGGATGGCCGAAAGTCAATTCAAGGACTGGAAGACATTCATCATCAGTGCCACAAGCGCCGAAGAACGATTGAAGAAGGCTCGCCAATTGGGATTGCACATCTCGGACGGAGAGAACAAAGGCAAGCGTCCTAACACCAACAACGACAATGGGGGTAGCCCCTCCAATAATCGGGACAGTAGGGGAAAGCAGGCTATGGTGGCTGATACAGCACAGAAACCTGAGCCAAAGCCGGCAGACAAACAATGGACGTAAATCACTTACTCCTTCGAAGACGGTCACGTCAAGCCCATCTTGGACATGCTCATACAAGGAGACAGAATTCAGCTTCCTCCACCAAGACGGGAACCTCGGCCGGCAGATATGGAGAACCCAAAATACTGCCATTACCACCGCTACGTCTACCATGCCACACACGACTGTTACCAACTAAAACGGTACATCCAAAACCTCATCGATTCGAACGCTCTGGCCATCGATTTCGAAGAGGTAACAGTCGCAGCCAATATGGTGTCAGTACAATTCGGTAGCTTCCCTCCGACGAAAACTCAAGACGGTGTGGTCTCCATCCCTCTGGCAACAATGGAGATTGCTAATCTTCTACCTCCCCGAGATCAAGCTGCTGGTCTAGTGCCTCTCACCACATCATGAGGGGAGGTCATGTGGGTCCATCCAGACTTGGTATCAGAAGTGACTCAGCCTACAACATCTTCCATTTGCAAGAAGAAGAATAGAAAAGTCAGGTCCTGTCGCACAGTCTCGGCAGATATCGAAGAAGCTACAACCGTCATCACGCGGTCTGGGACACAATCCCAATTCGTGGCTGATAACTCGGCTGAAGATCATCAGCCCACTACAACTGACGCTCCGGGACCGGCTCAGCCTCCGACGACCGACAAGCCTAGGCCGAAGGAGACTCGCTTTGACAAATCCCTCCGAAAAGAGACATCACAAGGGCTGGAGAAGCCCTACAATTTTGACATCTTAGCGCAGTTGGCCAACACACCGGCCAAGTTGTCATTATACGAGCTTCTGAGACTCTCAAAGGATGTGCGAGCATCTTTGAGTGATGCACTCCAGAATGCCGACGCCTATCTGGCTCAGGTCAACCTCACAGAAGAGAGCCCGCCTACAGATCTCCAAGGCAGCGCTTGTACGGGAGCAATGCCCAACATTGTTTTCACTCCTCAGGACATGCTCATCAAAACCAACCTGCATGATCGCCCGCTATACTACACTGGATACATCGGCGACGTAAAGGTGGATCGGATGCACAACGATCCTGGCTCTTCCATAAGCATTATCCCGAAGGGTCTGCTATATCATCTCCGAATCCCAATGCATCGCCTGACGCCTACAAGCATCGCCATCTGCGGTTTCAATTCGGGCAGGAGCTACCCAATTGGGAAGATTCGTCTGAAATGTCAGATTGGCGACCACCAATCAGAGGTCACCTGCTACGTCATAGATGCAGACACTTCGTACAACATCCTCTTGGGGCGCCCGTGGATACACGATTATATGATCGTGCCTTCCATGCTGCACCAATGCTTCAAATATGTCGACAAGTACGGCTTCGTAAGGACAAAATTTGCTGATATCGATCCCTTCAAAGGGGTCGAATCCTACTACTCAGACTCCTGTCTGTACGAACAGTCGAAGAAAAATCTTGGTGAAGAAGATGTGTAAGCTCGTACCGAGACAGCCACAGGATCAGAAGAACCTCTGACAATCCATCTCCAAGCTTGCAAACCTGGCAAGTCTGCACCCCTTACCGCCACTCTGCGTAAAGACGCAATCAGCCTCTCGGCACAAGAAGAGCAGATAATAATCCGGCTGCCAAGGTCTGGCCAAGTGCCAAGACCCTCAATAGAGCCACTAACAATCAGGCTGCCGAGAGTTAGCCAGCTGCAAACGGAGAAGCTCAATCCCTCCGATAAGCCAATGACGATACGCCTTCCCAAGAAGGGTCGTCACCCCGATGCAAGGTCTGGAACTTCTAGCGAACCAACTACTCCCCGTCCAACATCGAATACCAAGCTGGGGGTCGCTAGTCTGCCAACAACTCTACGCTCTGCTCCATCAGCTGAACCTCTGACGATCAAGCTGCCCAGGTCGTCCTCTCAGTCTTCATTTACGCATGGGATAGCCGAAGAGGAACCGAAGCTAGCCAAGTATGTGGCTGCCCACACTGATGTTCCCTCCGTAGATGATGTAATCCTCCTAGAAAAGATACCTTACTTCATTAATAAAGGGCTATCTTTGAACTACCTCGAGCTCAATAAGCTTTGTACAATGTATGCTATGGAACACGGTATAGGCACTCACCTACACACACAGGTGACAAATGTGTACACCGCGATCCAGCTTACTCCAGTGGAAGATGCTTACCGCATAATCGAGTGAGGGGACCATCCAATCATTTTCGGCCGGAAGGACGATCCGCACCCCTTCACCATAGAAAAAGTCGACCTTGGATCAGATGCCGGGAGACTGCCTCTGTATCTTTATAGTCCCCAATCCAAATATCTCATACAGAAACAGGGGTATGATCTGGAGACGATGCCAGGCTTGAACTATGGTACTGGACGACGATTACCTTTGAAGCCGTCGGTCCCGGCAGGCAAACCACGGGACTACTATAGCAAGACTCGATGTGGATTAGGGTATGTAACACCCACGACGACCCCTGAAAGTTTAGATAAAGAATGTGACTGGGATTCACGTTCAACCGGGTCACCAGCTTCTGACTCAAATACCAGCATCGGAGATGTATTCAGACAAGTCTTGTCAGTCAACATGGCATTCGCCGACGCTTATGAAGAAGATGAAGACATCCCTGAAATCCTCGAGCTAGAGCCATGGGCTCAACAGCTAGATGCACAATGGGAAAAGTGGTTCAAACAGAGAGAACCTCCTACAGAAGATGAGGTCATATAAGTGGATCTCGACAGCGAATCTTCTCCAAAACCGATCTTCGTCAGTAAAAGCCTAACAGACAAAGAGCGAGAATCGCTGCTGGAACTTGTCAAAGAATATATTGATGTGTTCGCTTGGAGCTATGAAGACATGCCGGGGTTAAATCCCGATATTGCTCTTCATAAACTCAACATTCGGCCGAACGCAAAGCCAGTCAAGCAACAACAGCGACGCTTTCGCCCAGGCATCCTGGATGCGATCGAAGCCGAAGTCAACAAACTAATAGCCAGCGGCTTCATTCGTGAGGAACAACATCCGGATTGGATCGCCAACATAGTACCAGTCCTCAAGAAGAATATGAAGATTCGAATCTGCATCGACTTTCGCAATCTGAACGAGGCATGCCCCAAAGATGAATTCCCCCTCCCTATCACGGACATCATGATTGACAACACCTGTGGCTTCGAACGTATGTCATTCATGGATGGTTTCTCGGGGTACAACCAAATTAAGATGTCTTCTGACGACGAAAAGCATACATCATTTCGAACACCGATTGGCACATACTGTTACACAGTCATGCCTTTCGGTTTGAAGAATGCCGGCACCACATATCAAAGAGCCATGAGCATCATCTTTAGAGACCACTTACGCAAGACGGTGGAATGCTATGTTGATGACATCGCCGTCAAGAGTCGCTGTAAGGGAGACCATCTGCAGGATCTGAGGACGGTATTCGACCTGATGTGAGCACACAATTTGAAAATGAACCCCACAAAATCCTTCCTGGGCATATCCAGCGGGAAGTTCTTGGGCTTCATCATCACCGCCCAGGGTATCCATGTAGACCCTGAGAAGACAAAGGCAATCATGGAGATAGGTCCTCCGAGAAATCTCCGCGAACTCAGAGGCCTTCAAGGAAGGCTAGCTTATATCAGGAGGTTCATTTCTAACCTCTTCGGGCGATGTCGACCATTCACCCACCTCATGAAGAAAGGCGTCTCGTTCGTATGGGACGAAGAATGTCAGCGGGCCTTCGACAGCATCAAAGAATATTTGTCGAACCCTCCAATCCTGGTGGCTCCGGTGGCTGGAAAACCATTCCTGCTCTACGTACGAGCAATAAAACATTCCCTCGGGGTTCTGCTGGCACAAAACAACGATGCAGGCCATGAGCAAGCCATATATTACCTCAGTCGAATAATGATTGGGCCAGAGCATCGATATACTGCTGTGGAGAAGGAATGTCTTGCCCTGGTGTTCGTCATTCAAAAGACGCGGCACTATATCACTGGACAAACAATACATGTGATCTCACGAGTCAACCCTCTCAGGGTCCTCATGACTAAACCAGGGGCGCTCAGCTCTCGCCTCGCTACATGGGAAATATTGTTGTCCCCTTATCATATGATCTTCGTCCCGTAAAAGGCTGTCAAAGGTCAAGCCCTGGCGAACTTTTTGGCCGCCCACCCAGGCTCGAAGTCCTCCAGAATATATGAAGAGATCCCAGATGAGGTCGTCGACTCGCATGCAACCTCTCACGATGATATATGGCGAATGTTCTTCGACGGTGCTTCAAGAACGGGACCCAAAGGCAACATCGTCGTCGGAGTCGGGGTTGTACTGGTTTCCCCTTCCGGATTGGTGATTAACCGCGCTTATTCTCTCACAGAACCCTGCTCTAACAATGTGGCCGAGTACAACGCTTTGGTCATTGGCCTCCAACTTGCAAGAGAGCTGGGGGTAGAATATCTTGAAGCATACGGCAATTCTCAGTTAATCGTCAACCAGATCCGGGGTTCATACGAGGTCCGCCATGAAGACATGATCCCCTATCACCAGATAGCGATCGACATCATCTCATCGTTTGAGGATTTCTTTATTGAGCACGTTCCCAGGCTCTGAAATATCAAAGTCGATGCCTTGGCAGGTCTGGCCGCTTCCCTAGCAGTGCCAAATCATGCTCATCAATCGGTAGATGTGATAAGCCACGAACTGGTCTGCCCAAAGAATAACGTTCAATTCGTGGCAAGTTATTCCGCCCAGACGATCGACGATGTTCCAGATTGGAGACAACCATTCATTGACTTCGTCATCTACGACATCCTGCCCGAGAACCCAAAGGAAGCCACCTCCATCAGACGGCGTTCTCTCAGATTCTTCTACGATACAGAGACAAAAATGCTGTATCGGCGATCCTATAATGGATTATTGCTTCGGTGTCTGTCAAACGCGGAAGCCAAAGAAGCCGTACGAGAAGCTCATGACGGTGTCTGCGGGGCCCATCAGCCCGGCCCTAAATTGCAAGACCGTCTTCGCCGAATGGGCTACTACTGGCCCACGATGGCTGCGGATGCGATAGACTATGCTAGAAAGTGCAATGCTTGCCAAGTCCACGTGGACTTCATCCACCAGCCATCCGAATTTCTACATCCGACAGTGGTTTCTTGGCCATTCGAAGCATGGGGAATGGATATCATCGGTCCGATCACTCCACCTTCTTCCCGAGCACATCGCTTCATACTCACAATCACGGACTACTTCTCCAAATAGGTGGAAGCTGTCCCGCTTGCAGAAGTCAAAACTTCGAACGTGATCAGCTTCCTTAAGCATCACGTCATCTATCGCTTTGGACTGCCCCGGAGGATCATCCACGATAATGGTCCGCAGTTTGCAAGCCACGCCTTCTATCGATTCTGTGACAAGCATCGCATCCAGAATATTGCTTCGACACCGTACAACCCGACAGCAAACGGGTTGGCAGAGGCATTCAACAAAACCATCATCAAGTTACCCAAGAAGTTCGTATCGTCCAACAAACGCGACTGGAACGAGAAGCTTGGTAAATGCTTGTGGGCGTACCGTACCACAGTCCGAACGGCCACAGGGAACATGCCATTCTTCCTGGTGTACGGGAGTGAGGCAGTTCCCCATTGGAGACTCAAATACCCTCACTCCGCGTCGACCTCACTTATCAATTGACGATAGATGATAACTACCGACGCCGACTACAAGAGTTAGAGGCCTTAGACGAAAAGCGCCTCTTGGCTCAGCAAAGAATCGAGCTATACCAAGCTCGCATCTCCAGAGCCTTCAACAAGAAGGTCAAAATCAGAACATTCCAAGTGGACGATCTCGTTCTGGCAGTCCGGAGGCCGATGGTCATGACTCACAAGACCGCCGGCAAGTTCCAGCCAAAATGGGAAGGTCCATTTATCATCGAGGCTGTATTCTCCAACGGTGCTTACCGCCTCGCCAAGCAAAACGGAGACTTGCTCATGTTGCCCGTCAACGGCAAGTTCCTAAAGAAATATTATGTCTAAACGACATATTCCTGATTATAAAGTCATGCACCCGCTGGTGCCGCTGAACTTACAACCACAATATTCCAGATTATCGAGTCACGTACCCGCTGGTGCCGCTGAACTCGCACCCACAATATTCCAGATTATCGAGTCACGTACCCGCTGGTGCCGCTGAACTCACATCCACAACATTCCAGATTATCGAGTTATGTACCCGCTGGTGCCTTTGAACTCACATTTCGGTCACTCTCTCAGATGGCAAGTCATGTATGATCGTACCCATGAACTTTCTGCCTGGAAGAGATCCTCCCTCATGATCCACTACCCGCACTCCCAGTGCACAAAAAGGGTAACCGATCCACAAATTTCTAAAACGGCCATGTCCTTATTACCTCTGAGTCGTTTCATTTCCACCAAAAATAAATCACCCCTTACATAGAACTTCTATGTCCTCATTACCTCTGAGTCGTTCTATGTACCCTCCTTCATTGAGCCCACTCCTGCCATGTCCTTATTACCTCTGAGTGGGAAGGCTCCGTCGAAGAAACCTTCATGCTTGCCATGTCCTCATTACCTCTGAGTAAGTATGATGATTCCCTTTTGACTTATTATCCATACCCACAACCGGAGTACGCCAAGGATAGTAGGTCCACAAATATTATCCGCTGAGTCCACTCCTGCCATGTCCTCATTACCTCTGAGTAGGAAGACTTCACGGTAAAACCTCCGTACTTACCATGTCCTCATTACCTCTGAGTAAGTATGTTGGTCCTCTATCGTCTTATTATCCGTACTCTGAACCAGGGTACGCCAAGGGTAATAGGTCCACAAATGTCCTCTGTTGACCACAAATGTCCTCTGTTGACCACAAATGTCCTCTGTTGACCACAAATGTCCTATGTTGACCACAAAAGTCCTTTGTTGACCACAAATATCATCCGTTGAGTCTACTCCTGCCATGTCCTTATTGCCTCAGAGTAGGAAGACTCCACGGTAAAACCCTCGTACTTGCCATGTCCTCATAACCTCTGAGTAAGTATGTTGGTTCCCCTTCATCCTATTATCCGTATCCTAAGTCGTGGTACGCCAAGGATAATAGGCCCACAAATGTCCTTTGCTAAGTATCCTAGTACAGGCCCACCATTCCTCATCATACCCCGGGAGCCCAGCTGCTCCATGGCATTCTATATCCCGATACTGGGAACGTCCACGACCACCTTGCCGTGGAACTGTTCTAAGTATCCCCAGTTAAACTTATTACCTGTACCTAAAACCAAGGTATGCCATGGGTAATAGGTCCGCAAACAAGTCCCCCATGCGGGGCAAACATCACCACAATATCACAGGTACAACAAGCAATGCAAATGAAGGGTAGAATGGAAAGTACTCTTTATTTGAAAGAAGAAAAAAGTATTACATCTTTTGGGACCACGTCCCTCTCAAAAAAAGAAAAGAAAAAAAGAAAACAGGAACAAAACAAGAAGAAAAGGCCGACTATAGCTCAGCATTACACAACTCCAGGAGCCGGTTTCTCACCAAGGCAGTACCCCCCTCGAGCCTCTGTCTAGCTCGGCGCTCAGCCTCCTGAGATAACTGCTCCCCATTATCCAGGTCCATGAGAGCCCGACAGTCGTCATCCAACTTCCTCAGAGCCGCTTCCAAGTCAGCCGAAGCTTTATTGACATTATCGGCTTCCTGGACAATCAGCCCTCTGTCGATCCGGGCTGCCTCGAGCTCAGACTCAAAGAAAGTTAACTTTTTCTGAAGCTCAAGGATCTGTTCCAGCGTATCAGCAATCCCGTGAGAGGCAGTTGCTTCCCGAGCCGTAACATCTTCACTCTCATGGCTCAATTGATCGTATCGGTCAGACAAGGTACGAAGATCCTTCAGTATGGCTGGCCTAGTTTTATCCTGAGTAGCCTTCGCCTTCTCTATAGCAGCTGCGAGGGAGCCGCTCTCCTGATCAATAGCAGCAGACAGGTCAACCTGCCGCAACACCTGAAGCCGGGCCACCAGTTGATCAGTCTCCAGCAATTTCGATTCCAGAAGTGCAGCCACCCCTGCCCCACTAGGAAGGGCCTTAAGGATATCAATTTGACCCTGGGCGCATTGCCGGGCCAAGACGAAAGAGGTCCCTCTGTACATGGCAGCTTCTATCCCCCTTTTTAGGTGACGATGAAAGCTATCGACCATATCCTGTAAAGATTCGTCCAGGACCTCTGTCGAGGACGGCGTCAGAAGGAGCGTGGCCGGCAGCATCACAGGAGTGGTGCTAGAACTGGCCACCATGGGGGCAATTTCCGAATAAAACGATGCACGGATAGCGGCCAACTCTTCCTCTGCCACCCGAAGAGCCTGGACGCTTGGCAGGGCGGAAAGGTCGACTCTCTGGGCCACCCTAGCAGAGGAAGACACGAGGACCATTGTCCCCTGCCCCGATTGTCCCGTCACCAGACTGGCCGAACTCGAGCCCGCAAGAGAATCATCAAGATAAGCCAGAGGGGGAGGAGGTACGTCCCTCTTCGCCAGTGCCCCTTCGATAGAGCTTGTCTCAACAAGGTCCGTCCTCGGCACGGGAGGGGCAGGAACTGCATGTCCACGACAATGATCAATCGATGTGACCCGAAGGATGTGATCATAGAGCAGATAGGCCTCCTCGCAAGTTAAGATTCGGCTTATCTTACCGAGAGAGGAGCATTGAGGCTGCAGCTCGTCCGCAGCTGGCAGGGTCCCCTTATCCGCGATCTCCAAATTAAATCTGGCCAGCTCCCCTGACCCGGCCACCTCAGAGAGAGAGGCAACCTGATCAGCATTATCTGGACAAAATTCACCAATTTCAGGGACAGGCTCACCGGAGCCCCCGTCATCACAAGTCACAATCTCGGCCACTCGAGAGTCCTCTCCTTCTGACGCCTACAAGAGGAAAGAAAGGTGATTAAAGTCAAAACTAAAAGAAAGGAAGGACCGATAGTAACTCATTTACCTCTGAGTCGGCGTCAATTTCTTTGCCTCTTTCCGTTATAGTTAGCCCGCGGTGTCTGGTTGCAGCCAGTTTCCGGGAGCGAGGAATGCCACCTACAGGAGAAAGTCGCCTGCTACGCTTTCGTGCAAGACCGGGTGCAACGGATGACTGATCAACCACTATCTCATCTGGCAAAACAGGTGGCTGATCTGTTCTTACATCTGCCGCCGGAAGGGAAAGGTCATCTCCGTCAGGCTCGTCGTCTTCGTCATCTGCAGCATCAGGATCCGAATTCGGCACATCGACTCTGTTCTTCCTCTTCCTTGTCGTGGCCCCCTGGGAACCCTCATCCAGGCCGGTACCAACGATAAAACTGGTATATGGGTTAAAACCGACAGGGAGCTTGTTCGCCATGACGTGGTACAAAGCTGCCATATACAAGATATCTACTGACGTCTTGATAGCGGGAACTGAGAAAACGGCATGGGTGTGGAATGTCTCATAGTAATGCCAGGCCCGGATGCCGTCTAGAAGGCTACCTTCAAAGCCCAAACAAGAGCTGGGGCTGTCTAGAAAAAGCTGGCTATACCCAAATTGCCGGGCGTACCTACTAGGCAGATAGGGTTCCAGAAAGACAGTGTTACGGTTGCGATATACCAGATGAGCGGGGCAGATATTTCGCAGCCACAGAAGCATCTAGCCGTCCAGAAGTTGAGGGGGGCCAATACCGTCAAGATGGACAGTCGCTACTTCCTCATCAGTAAAATGAGAGACAGATACGAAGATGTTGTACATGTCTGCCCTCGCCAGCGCCATCCGGCAAGCACGCATAGTCTCAAACTCCCAAGACTCATTACGATAGCGGAAGATAAAAGCGTCGTCATCGGTTACGCCGTCTTCAGAGCCCGGTCTCATCAAAGACGGATAATGCATCAACAGCCACCCCATCAAATAATGGTAAGACAGCTCGGTCCGTTCAAAATCTTTCGTCACATCGCGAGCAATAACCTTGGATGTGAAAGTACGAAGGCCGCGGTGTATGGTGCACACCATGGCCGGGAGGAGAGCTAGCCGGACCCGCAAAACTAGCTTCACAGCCGAAAGGATAAAATTGCGACTGATCCTCTCGATGGAACCTGCTCCGCCCGAGACTACACAGTTTCGCAGCCATATCATTAAGAATCCCGCCAGGAGCGCCTTTTCCGATAATTCTTGAGTATCTTAATAAAAATAGCCAAAAGAGTCGGTCCTGCTCCCGAATATATCACTAGTGGTGGTCGTCCTCATAGCTGACGACACTAAGGTTTTGACCGTCTCTAGGGACCGAGGACGTCGGGAAGTAATTTGACCGGAGGCATCTGTCGAAAAAAGATAGCGCACCCAGTCCTTGGTGTGGGAAGCATGCCCTTCCGAGCTGCTTTCCTTTTTGGCTATCTGATGACATGTGCTATAGTGGCACAATATCTCTTGGTAAAGGGCCACGAAGCCTGGATACTGTCTTTTCAAATCTTCAAACTCCTCGTTCGTGGGAGTATACGCCTCAAAAGCTTCGTCCTCCCAAGGAAGATTGGAGATCGCATGCATTTCATGGAGCACAAGCCCCATTTCCCCTACAGGCGTATAGAAGGTCCCCGTACGGTAATTATACATCTCCAGCAGAGACATAAACAATTTCTTGTTTATAGGAAAGCCATGGCTGGTGCCCCGAATAGCATGGTAAAGACCAATCTCGCACAGAAAGGCCTCATACTTTTGCAAAATCCACGTAGACAGATTGGTCCATGAGGGAATTGGATGTATCCAGCTGGGAAGCATCAACCGACCAATGGGATAAGAGCCCTTCCGAGCAAGTTGGTTCATGAAAGTGTCGGCTGTAGAAAATATGAAATTGGGACCCGGCACATTCAAGAACGTACCCGGGGCCAACCCCATTACAGAACAGCTGGTATGCACCTTGCCCGCACACACCGACTTCAGGCTGTTGTTATAATGGATGTCTCCCACGAACATCCCACTTCGGGTAGGAATTAAAGATTCTTCCATCTTCTGGTCCAATGGAAGCATATTGAACCAAAATAATAGAAAGTGACGCTCTATTTGGGGGATGCAGATCGCCATCCCGTTAGAAACAAAACTCCAGTTCTCTGATACCTCTAGAACTTGACTGTTCTTTACAGTCAAGATGTCTCCAAAGAAGAACGCAGGCTTCAGGTACTCCCCTTCGAATTTCCCCGAGGTCATCATAGCATTGAGAAAATAAAAAGGCTGATTCTTGATGGCCTTCAATCTCGCCGGAGGCTCGTCACTAGGAAATTGGTCTGCCACACGCCGAACTATATGGTCGTACCTATAGCCCAGAGCAAATTGGGCACGATCCACCAAGGGTTCCCCAGCGGCATTAACTGGAAAATTTACTGAGAAGAAGACAGAAAGAGATAAATTAAAAAAGATGGACAAAAGAACTGATAAAGGTATTATCAAGCTTATGCGGCTCCAACTTAATAGAGCCTCATGCGGCTCCAATGAAGCCTTATACGGCTTAATCTCAGAGGAACACTTATGCGGCCCTATTTAGCAGAAATTCATGCGGCAGTGCTCTCATAAGGCCCTTAGGGTTCGAACAAAATTTGCACTGACCGCGTGACAGAAAAAATTTGTGCGAATCCATGCGGCTCAGCATAGCTCATACGGCTACGTTGGCAAAGCGTGTATACGGTCACGGCAGTTATTCTTACGCGGCTCACAGCTCGACCATAGGCCGAACATGTGACTCACAAAGGCTCGTGCATAAAGCATGCGACGTAGCCATAGCAGTTAGGGTTTTTTAACCCGTGCAATGTCCTTACCAGCAATGGGGGGATGAATGTCAGGATGAGCCGCGGGGACGACGATCGGTGGAGGAGTGGCCGCAGTCGAAGTGGAAGCAGTCTTGTCCTTCACCGTCGCGATCAACGAAGACGCTGCCTTCTTCACTGCAACGGTCTTCTTGGGAGCCATTATCAATCAAGAAGAAGATGAAGAGCTGGATAGGGGAAGATTCGAAGTAAAAGAGGAAGTAAAGAAGTCCTCTCTCTCTCAAACTCCTCTTAGTTATAGGAGGACGAGAGGGGGAAGACACGTGGAGTAATAGACCGCCTCGTATAAAGACTAAACCGACTCCTCGGATTTCGCCCCCTCTCCCATGAAGGAGATTTACCCAGGGCCTAAAATCCCGAGATTTAATGAACCAACCCTTGGGATTCCCCCTAAAGACGGTGCTAAAAGCGAATTTGAGGCAATTAAAGACACGCACACATGGCAAAAAGCCTATGCGGATTCAGATGGCTATGCGGCTGAAATAACTATACGATTCAGATGGTCATACGGTCGGATTCTATGAGGCCAAGACATCTATGCGGCTTGGACCTCATATGCGGCTAGAAAAAGCTTGCACATGGCCATGCTTCTTATTCAAAGTATTTCAATTTTGCAAATTGAAAACTTTGAAGGGGGTCTTGTAGAAGCATGGAAAATAATAAAGAAAGAGCCATGCGGCCAGGAAGTCCCATGCGGTTCGGAAAGCCCATGCGGCTCAGAAGACTCATGCGGCTCAACGCGTCTATGCGGCTCTGTGATCTCCATATGGCTCAGAGAGGTGCCACGTAGCATACAAACAATTCTTCCCTTACTGCATTAATTGTCTTGACGGCTGACAGCTCTGAAAAGACGACAGCCCTGACACAAAGATGTAGTTATGACTCTGTCATAATGACAGACCCCTAGGGAAACGAAGGAGATCTCTGACATAATCCCTCGAGATCCAGAAAATGCCACGCAGCCTTGGCACATGGACAGTCATATGCGGCTCGAGCGGAGACCCCCCTATGCGGCTCAGGCCAAAGTTGTCCTATGCGACCCAGATCGAAACAGCCCTATACGGCTCAAGCGGAGACTCCCCCTATGTGGCCCAAGCAGACGCTCCCCCATGCAGCTCACGAGGACCATCTCCATGCGGCACAAGAAGGGGTTACCCGTTATGCGGCCACCTACGTCCATGCGGTCCAGAGTACCATATTACTCGAAGGTTCGGGGGCCACTCCCCAAGAGCCTTGACACGTGGCCGGGCTTATGCGGCCCAATCCTCATGCGGCTCAGATCCCCTCAGTGGCTTCCAGGACACGTGTCATAAAGATAATTAATTTTCCAGATTTACTATAATCAAAGATTGGGTCAAATCCCAATAATCTGAGATACGTGGCAGAAGAATGAATTAAACTTATTCATTCAGATTCGCAGACATTAGCAGATCATCATAAGGGAGATTTATTCCAATCAGCATTAATTACTGAGAGGATTTGGCACAATCTATATTAATGGCCCAGATTTATTATATTCAAAACTAATGGCCTAGATTGATCAATCCACAGGCCGCCGCCACTTTAAGGAACAATCATTGTAAACCCTAATGATAGCATTCCCTTCTTATAAATAGCAAGGTGCCATTCCCTTGCGAAGAAGACCCTTTTTCGAGATCAGAGAGCACCAGAATACTTAGAGAGAAAAAGCAGAGAGAGAGCAAAGAGAGCATTTTTTCAACGCCAAGTAATCTTCTGGAGTCAAGGCTGCATACCGATCGTCCAAGGAGTAAGGCAGAGCTGTCGTAGCTTTCTCGAGCCTCTATCGTCACCCCCAGAATCTAAAATAAATAATTGTACTTAGACTGATGTACCTAGGTTATCGTCCCTAGGCTTTCTTTGTACAAGCGAGTTTGTAGCGTGAAGTAAAAGTCCAGTCCTCCGATAATTGTTCTGCTCTATTATATTTCATGGCAAACAGTATGTTCCCTTTAATCATAATTTTTTGTCTTTTAAGTATTTGCTATAAGTGACCAATTGATCCTGCATATAAAATTTCTAGCTCTTCCCATACATTATGCATCTCATGGGAGTCTGCTCAACCTGGATGAAGGTCCCCCAAACAACCACCTAAATTCTCTTGTATTTATGTCTATTTATATAATATTCTGAAGCTATTTCAATTTTTCTATAAAATTCTAAAGATGCATTTTTTGCCTTTTTTATGTTTTTTTTTTCCATTCTTGCATAGAAAGGAAATAATAAGATGTAATGAAGTGAAAGTTGTTGAACCTTGTTATATTGGGCACCAATATAAAGTTTTATTTTTCACATTATATGACAAAGTATATTAAACCTTGTTTTTATCTTTTTCAGGGTTTTGCTACATGTTATGTGGACAATTTTGATGTGGCCAAGTTTTGATATGGACAATTTTGGTAGTTGTATATATATATATATATATATATATATATATATATATATATATATATTTGGATATTCTATTTTGAGAATGTAATGAAGATGTCGATATGTACTCTATTTTGAGAAATGTAATAAAGATGGTGATATATAATGTTAAGTTTTTAGAATGTAATATATAATGTGCAGTATAGAGCATTATAAATATGCTAATTTGAATAGTATAAAATTTTATAAATGTGCTGCATTGAGCCTATACATATTATCTATTCATAACGTTTTAAAAATGTCCTGAATTGTGCACTATATATTAACTATTCATAACGCTTTTATAGAAACTATCCATGACGATTTTTTTATAACGCTTTTAAAAAATATTTATAACACCCATTTTCATAACGCTTGCTTTGAAAAAAAGCGTCATGGTTTGTCACTAATGACGCTTTTTAGCCGTCATTAAAAGGGTTTTTTGTTGTAGTGGAGAATCCATCCATAAAAGATATTCGTTCGAATTCGCAAGTATTGTTCTTCTCTGACAAAACCACAAGAGATAAGCTTTTTGACTTCAGTTTCTATAGCATCCATCATGTCAGGTCAGAATCGATGCTGTTATTGTTTGACCGGCCTTGCATTGGGCAAGATATTGAGCCTATGGGTAACAATCTGAGGACCTAGTCCCAGCATATCCTCATAACTCCAGGCGAAGACGTCAATGTATTCCCGAATAAGCTGAATTAATTCTTGTTTACCCGCTTCTGGGAGACTCTTACTGATGAAGATAGGTCTTGGCTAGCCTTCTTCTCCAACATCAATCTGAATTAATTGATCTTCAGTAGGGGGTTCTCATCATTCAAAGCGAAGTTCCCATTGAGTATCTATTCTTTGTGTGCAAGGATCTGCTTCAGGGGCTTCAATAAAGTCATCATCGTCTTCTAAGAATTCAGCAGACACCATATTAGAAGATAGTGTCATCTGATGAATGTGGCCTACACTGGTATCAGAATCCTATGAAACAGAATCAGAAGAGTTAGATTGCTCCTCTTTATCGAATTCGGAGACTTCTGGGGTCGGAATCGGCGAGGTATAACCCAATCTATGCTTCGTTTTGCCATAATATCGCAGTGATTTTCTTTTTTGAGCATGGATACGAATAGGAGTTCGCCTTCCCTTACCTCTACTGAGACCACCTTTAAAATTGTAGCCCATCTTTTGAATAATATCTTTTTATTGTTGACTATAACGACGTAGTTGGAGCCTTCCGTTATCATCATTTTCTTCCTCGCTATCGGGCATAGTCTTCTGCTCTGTTCCTTTACTAAAAATTATAGGAAGTTCATCTTTTTCTGGAAGGAGCTAAGAAGAAGGAGTCTTGCACTGGTTCGAGCAATACTTCATCTTGGAGAGGTGGAACTGCTCATATTGTAAATGGTTCGAAGTTATCTAGCATTTCTAAGTAACATCGAGTATAATAAAAGAAATTAGTATACTGTAAAGGAGATGCTACTTTATTGATTTATACATCATTTACAACAGGGTTTTTGGCCTTAGTAGAAAGCTTGGTAAGGTTGATAACTAGAGAAGGAGAAGGAGAAGGAGAAGGCTTGTTACGACGAAGGTCAATAACAAGAGGCTCAGAAGAGGTAAGCTCCCATTGTTCCGTCTTTTCAGTAGGATGTTTAGTATGAGAAGAAAGATGAATGGTCAATGTCTGAGAGGATGAAGGACGAGAAGTATGTCCTTTGATCGAAATCATAAGGACATCATCTGGGGTGTCCCTCTGATCTTCCTCAGTATCCATAGCTAGTACAACTTTCATGAATTTCTTCTTGTACATTCGCGAATCAGTACAATAAGTTTCGATACCCCGAAAGGGGTTAAGATCAGCCACCTTTATTTGGACCTCTCCATTGGCATCCACATACTTGAAGCATTGAGAAAGAATTGATGGCACGATATTATGCTCATACAGAAATGGACTTCCCAGCAAGGCATTATAGGAGCCATGATTGTTGATCACATAGAAGGTGACCTTTGTACGGAGATTGCCGATTTGTAATTTAAGGCAAATTTTTTCCAGGGGTTCACTTCCACCGGAATTAAATCTCGGGATTGTCGTGATAGTTATGGAAAGATTATGCACATGAATCTCCAGAGCATCTAGTAGAGTCTTTGGCATGATACTGAGTGCAGACCCAGGATCGATCAAGATGCAGTCAACCTTCATTGTATCGACATATCCTATAAAATAGAGAGACCGATCATGTCAATTGTTTTCCAGCAACATATCATCTTGTGTAAAGGTGATGTTGGGCATCATCTCCATCATACTATGATAATGAAAGCAGGTCACAGGCTCATCGTCTGGCTTCTTAAGGAGTGTCAGACAAGTGTCGGCTTACATCAAAGCTTCACTCAATATTTCTCGAGTTTCCTTTGAGTGACGCAGGAGTTCAAAGATTGATAACCTTGTTGGAGTATTAGCCAGTTGAAAAAATATATCAAAGTTATAAGGCTTCTCAAGTCCAAGAGATAGAATCTTCTTTAATACCTTATCGAAGCGGACATGCTATTTTCCTTTGTCGGTCGCCGTCAATTTGGGAGGAGTTGGGTCAATTGGAGGTGATGAAGCCGATGAAATATTAATAGCAGGAGAAGATGCCGCTGGAGGAGCCTCCGGAGCTGGAGCAGGGCTCTCTTGACCTTCTGAATAGTCTCTCACGTAAAGTCTCCCAGACCTGGTACCAGTTAAGGCTTCTTCTTTGGATATAGGTTCGAAGGACACCATATTGCAACTCTTTGTCCGGATCTTGCTTTTGAACAACTTCCTTTGACAAGATGAAGAGTCTGTCCAAAAACCCAAACTAATACGAGATTGGTTGTGTGAAAGGCATAGAGAAAGAGGTACATGAGATCATTTTCCATTATTCAAGCCAGGAGCCTTTTGTAGATCATATCCCATCGTCGTCATGAGTTCACAGGATTATTGACTATATAGATGAAAGGCTGGTTGGAAATTGGCCTCAAAGGAAGAAAAAGAATCTGTCGTCGAGGTGAAGGTAGCAGTTAAAGGTGGAAGACAGTGTTCACCCAACGAAGTCATATGACATGACTTATATTTGGCTGCTTTTTTTGGACTTTATGGATGAAGAAGGTGCTTCAAAGTCAGCCACCAAATCAAGATGGATCCACATAATCTCTCTCTTATCGGTTGACAAAGGAACAAGACCATCAGTTCGTGCAGGTGGGAGATTGACAATCTCCAGAGTAGCTTTCGGGATGGGTATGACTCCATCTTGCACAAGTTGAGCAGAAAAATTATCAAACTGTAGAGTGACGATATTAGCAGTTACGATCGTCTCGTCCTGCTGAAGAGTGATTACGCCAAATTTGATCATCTCTTAGATTTTTTCTTTGAGCACATAGCATGCTCAAGTTGAGTGTCCAATAAACCTGTGATACACATAATATTTAGGATGATCAGTTTTACCCATTTCCTCTGGCCGCTTTGCGTCCGGCAGCTAAAGTTTATTGCTCTGGATTAAGCAATCAAAGATGCTCATGACATCATCCTTGTCGAAGGAGTATTCTTCTTTAGGACGTGGTGCCCTTTATGGTGGTGTCGTTGTAGTAGGTGTTGACTGACCTATGTTGACGGCTAGAGCTTTTTTGCCTTTAACATTGATAGCCAAAGTCTTTTTGCCTTTGCGGTTAATCTGACAGCCACCGTCTTTGGATGTAGTATGTTCATCTCTGTCAAGATTAGGCATCTGAATGCCTAATTGTTTGAACTTGTCGGCACTTTCTTCTGTTGTCTTGGCATTTACTATGAAGGAAGGCCAATCCTAAAACTGTGTAGAGCCAGTCCCCATGTTAATTATATGCAACAAGTTTGTTTTGCATGTGTCTATAGTCAGAGCATCTGGAGTTTCCAGAGGCATTTTGAGTACCTCACGACGGAATTGTTCAATGAAACGTTCAGTAGTTTCATTATGCCGTTGTTTGATTTTGATGAGGGCTGACATAGTCATGTCATTTGTTCCCTCATAAAATTGTTCCAAAAATATTTGTTTAAATCCAGAAAAGGAGGTTATGCAATCGTCTGGCAAACTGCGGTACCAGTCATAAGCTGCACCAGCTAAGCATCCTACGAATACCCTAGTGAGTGGAGCATCGTTTGGCTAAAGTTGATCAGTCATTATCTCAAAGTGGTTGAGGTACTGGCTTGGGGATGTACTGCCATCAAACATCATAATGGTAGGAGGTTTGAATTTGGATGGAAATTGAACTTCCTTCCACTCTATAGAATAAGGTTGTTTAATCCCAAGCTTTTGTAGGCCATCTTTCTGTTTAAAGGCTTCAAACTGAGTATGAAAAAGTTTTACAGCCTCGTTAGCATCTCCCACTGGTTGTGGAGCAGTAGACTGATTTGGTATGTTAGGAGAAGGGACTGTATGATATGCACCACCCCCAGCACCAGACTGACTTGGAGTAGCCTGGATTGGTACTGAAGTAGTATGAGGAGACTGTACCCCCAGACCAATGCTGACAGGAACAGATGTCATTACAGGTTCTTGGGCTAGAATCGGATTCACAACCGATAGAACCGTATATTGTTCCATGATCACAACATGCATGCCTATCATCATTTGGGCCATGCTCTTCAAACCGGCCTCCAAGGCAGCACTTCTCTACTCTTGACTGTTAGAGCTAGATACATCTTGTTCCTCATTAGTGACATATGTTGTCACTTCTCTGGCCACTGAAGGGGAACTGGTAGAAAAGATGGTTCGCTCAGAACTTTCACTGTCGGCATCCAAGTCATATAAGGAACTATCCCAAGGACAAAGGATAGGAAGGTTTCATTGACTGAGGGAATCTTGGTCAGAGTCAGGAAGACTCCTTTGACCGATTGATTCTCGGTCAGAAGGAAGATTCCTTTGATCGATTATATCTCGACTTCTTAATCTGGTGTGTCGGTAGACCCCTTCACCGGAATCATGGATCTGATCCAAGTATTGTTGACTAGGGTTACGGGATGCGTTGCGTCTCGGACGCTTTCCACCCCAGTGCTTCATGATGTCATATTGACAGGAGCGTACAATAATTCATCTTCGTCCATTATCACTGGTTCATGAGTTTGAGCATAGTTCAAACGGTCGAAGACAGACCGATTAGGTGACAGGCAGCAACATTTAATGACTACCTTATGGTGATAATTACAGTAATGTTTTTGTTGTGGAGCTACAACTGGATGAGATGGCCTTATGATCTTTCGCTTTTGTGTAAGAAGTTCACGGAGATCAGTTACAACGACAGGACAAGAAGAAGTCGGAGGGATATATTCTAGGTGACATTGGGAACATGATTTCGGTTCTTGAGGTGTCCTGTACCCTGATTGTACAAGGAGGTGCTGAGCTGATTAGCGTAGGTAAGAGGATTCTTGACTTCAGAAGTCATCCTCTAGCGTAAGTTGGTTGCGGGCGTAGGATATTTATGTCTTACTGAAATTGATCCTGACTGGCGCCTGTTGAGATAGGCGCACAAGTCAAATAGGTGCGCCACTTGTGTGTCTGTTTGAGACACCAGCAGCTTGCCTTGTTTGGATCTTGAGATGCACAGGGTTGGCAAATCCTGACTTGAATTTTTAGAGTAGATAGAATGCTTTTTTGTGCTACATACCCTGTTCCTGTGCGCTTGGCATGGCGCAACTGGGTAACATAAAGTTCATTTTGAATAGAACTTACTCTTTTGCCAGAGATTTGATTATCTCTGTCAAGATGAGTAGAGTTTCTGTCCAAAAGAGCTTTTGAATTGATTGGCGCAAGAGCGCAACCTGAAGTGTTTTCCTTATCTCTGGCAAAAGAGTAGAGTTTCTGCCCAAAAGAGCTTTTGAATTTACTGGTGCAAGAGCGCAATCAGAAGGGTTTTTTGCCGAGTCAAGGATCGAAAAAGAATGAGAAAAGGCCAAAGGGCCCTTTCCTTTGTTCTGCGCCAGGACAGAAATAGGTGTATTCCCAGAAAGTTTCGGACTTGGAAAGGAAGAGGGACTAGCTAAAAAGCATTTCCACTTATTTTGTGCCAGGGCAGAAATAGGCACAGCTTGCGCAGAATGAGATAAGGCAAAGGGCGCTTTCTTTTGTTCTGATTAGTAGTCTTACTGGATAGGCTGTTCTCCGAGTTCAGAACTAGAGAAGAAGAAGGAGTAGCCAAAAGGCATTCTCCTTTGTTTTGTACCAGGGAGGCAACAGGTGCAGGTTGCACAGAAGCAGTTATTGGTGTTATTGAGAACTTGGGAGTCCATATGGCGTGTGCCTTGTTCTTGGCAGTCACAATGGCACGCCTAGCACTCCCGACACTAATCATGGCTTCGTAGGCTGTTTGGTCGACTTGCACGACCAAGGTCTTCTGCGTCTTGTCGATCAACGTGGTATCACATTGAGTTGTCACTTTCTCGTTAGAGGAGAAAATCATCCCCAGCAGAGTCGCCATTTTGTTTGCAAAAACAAAAGTTTTTTTACAAACTGAAAAAAAGAAAGTACAAGAGTACAATAATTTTTAGGGAAGTACAACTATAGGAATCTTATCAGAAAACGATCACTTTATCTCTTGGACGATGTGATATTGAAGACACAAGCCTTTGGAGAATGCAACAACACTTTAGCAAGAGTTATGATCATTAGTCATCCTTGAAAACTGATTTAAAACTCTATTTTTAGAGTTATGAAATAACTGTCAAGTAGTTATTCTGAGTGGCGTGCATCTCTGAGTTACGTGCCTCCGGTCCAGTTGTATGAGCGGTTACTTTAACTGCTAGTGACACGTGGCATCTTATTGACGAGTTGCACGTGGTCGTGGGCAGTGTAGTGAACAAGTTCTTCGAGATTCGTGGCATGCGTGCCACATCATCTTGTTTCTAGATGGAAATTGACTAAGTGGCGCCAAGTTGATAGGTGGCACCTGACGCAACCTGATTACTGGCGCCCCTCAATTAATCTGTCTGTTCAATCCTCACTATTTTTTCTTGTGCCTATTGATGACTGGCGCGACTTTGTCTGTCAGCATTAATTACAACTGACATAATCTCCTCGAGCTCCATACTCCCCGGGATTCGAAGAGACATTCTTCGACTTTTGAGCTGTCAGTAATGATGGCTTATATTACAACTTCTTGAGGCAGCTAGCCATGTGGCCGTCGTGCACACTAACATAGACGCAACCTGTGTGTCGCACCACCTAGTTGCCAAGCACCACTTGATGCTGGCACCCCCTTTATTTTTGAGCTCCTACAAGCGGCGACGGCTATCTTTCTAGTAGGGGTAGTTCCAGTATGATTGGAAATATTTACATGTCTATTCGAGTATTTCTCCACCCTGACAAGTATAAGTGAATCCATATCCCGACACATAAATAGAGTACGAGTGTAGCCAGAAAGCAAGTAGTACTTATAGGTGTTTCCAGTAGGTGGTTCTAGTGAGTGGTTCTAGTAGTAGGGACCAGACAAGTTTAATACATGTGCCGCAAGTGAATGAATCCAGAATACCAATTTGTGTTGTGACAGAGAATCAAATAGAAGTATACTAGAAGCTGAATCATAATAATCATCAAGTAAATAAAAACTATCAGAGAACGTACTCGCTGTCGTCCAGAGCAATGAATGAGGATCGATGTCCAAAGTGGTGTCACACAAACCTATATATGAGATTATAAAGTTATTTGGCATTCTAGAGTAACAATGAATCTAAATTTATTATTTATATGTTGCTAGACCTTCTCTAGGTCAATACCTTTCAAACTAGGTCAATACCTGTCAAACTAGGTCAATTTGACTCAAGGGTTAACTTTTAGGTCAACTAGTCAATTTGGTCAATCGAATCAAATCTAGGTCAAGGTACTCTATAGTCTATTCACATTTATCAATACCCTAGAGCCCAATCTTATCTATATATTTCCTTACCTCTTACCTATTCTCTTTGTATTATTGACATCCAATATGCATTCATAATATACTATATCTATTCATGTATCCCATGATACAAGTTTTCCTCACACCTTTATTACTCAAATCTCCTATACTTAGATACTCACACAAAGCAAGTTCACACACTCTCACATGTGCTCTTGTGCATATGTGTACTCCTCCTCTTCTAACAACCTGCCATGTTCCTACCTCACCCCTTTTCAAAAACATATATGCATATAAGGGAAAGACTGACATAAGGTTGACTGAACATCTAACATCCAAATGGACTACATAGGTAAATGAGGACTCATAATTTAAAGGGGTTGCTCAGAACTCAAAACAGTGAATGAACAAAAGAGATAATAGACTGATACTCTTCAGTCTTCCCAGGACTGATACCAAGTCCTAATGAATGAACAAGGAAGAATGGTGGACTGATACATGGAAGAATCAAATGAAGGGGATCTGAACTTCAAATACCTAAGAAATTACATTCTAAATAGGTCAATGCAAGGTCTGAACTAGAGTGCCTACCTGAGCCCTTCTTAACTCACATGTGTTTTCTCTCAAATCAGTTGCAATAAGACACTCTTCACATCTCAATTGACTGATACCATAAAGGCAAACCTCTACTCTTATATATCTCTTACAGCTCTGTTCTAGGCTTTCATCTAATGGATGGGATAAAGACTGATACATGGAAATTAGTAATGATTGAAACAAACAAGTATACTGTAGGAATGAATTGTAAAGCGCAATCCTCTAGAGGGGGGGGGTGAATAGAATAGGCAGCGGAAATTAGCTAATTAAAAAAATATTAGCAGCAAGATCACATAATATATCACAAGTAAGTAAATGAAAAGTAGAGATCAGAAAGCAAATGCAAACACAGCGATGTCACTACTAAAATATGCTCTATTAGCGACGTAATTCAGCGACGGAATAAAATGACGTCGTTAAATATTGAATATAGCGACTCCTTTAGATAGACATCGCAAAACGTCGCTGAATAGCGACGTTCCGCGACAAGAGATAAAGTACGTCGCTGAATAGCAACGTGACTTAAGTTACGTCGCTCCTTAGCGACGTTCAGCGACGTCTAAATCAGACATCGCTAATGTTTTAATATATCCCGTTCGAAACTTTCATTTCCCCTTCTCTCCCTCCCAAAAATTTTCCAAAATTTTCCAGTCTCTCCTCCGACGAAGCTCTCCTCCGACGAAGCCCCCTCCTCGCCGCCTCCCTCCTCCGACGAAGCCCCCCTCCTCGTCGCCTTCCTCCTTCGACCGAGCCGCCCTCTTCAGGTAAACCCTAACCCTAGCCCTAGCTATCTAAACAGGGACACAAATGTGGGAACAGACGACACAGACACGAGAACCCTTACCCTAGCCCTAGGTTACACGAGAACCCTAACCCTAACTAGGGCTGCAAATGTGCTGACACCATGTTATTGACACGATTTTGACCTCGTTTGGACACGAGTCTAGATACCCCTAGACACGTGTGTCACACACACACATACCCCCTCTGAGACGTATACAATGGTTAGGTTTTTGCATGAGAATTTTGGTTTCGAATGGGTTACTGAGATTTTAGGATTTTGAATGTTTTGTTATATTCATAGATATACATATGTATCAGAGATTCAATATAGTAGTATGTGTTGTATTCGAGTTATAGGTTTGGGTTTAATTTTGAGTTTGATATTTTGAATTAATACTTTGATGTATTGTACTAGAGAGGGCAAGGATTATAGGATTATATGTATGTATTTGAGTTGATATACCTGTGTAAATAAGTATATGAGCTGTGGGAGTTAGAGTATAGGGTTATGTTGATTTTGGGATATTTGGTTTTTTGATTGATCTAGTTTTAGTAGACTAGTGTAGTGGGTTACAGTGTGGCTTTAGCTCAGTGACTGTTTGCAATGAGTAGATGTTTGCAGCGGCAGTGGCATAGCATTTGCCCTGCCTTGGCGTTGCCTTGATGGCATGGACAGTGAAATACAGTAGGCTTAGGAATGTGTTATCAGCAACAGTAACATATGAGTATGGTTTGGTATTAGTAGAGAGTTGAGGTGAGGTTGTGGTTAGGATTTGTGAGTGTAAGGAGGAGGAGGAGGAGAGTATTAGTTGAGTTGATATTTTACCCTGAGGGATACTTTGCATAGGATATCTATAGGTGTTATATAGATAGGAGGATTTATGCATAGCTTAGATTGAGGATTTGATATATTTATGTGAGTGTATGCTATATATAAGTATAAATGTTTATAGATAGGTTTTGTTTTGAATATATATATTGGTATAAAGGGTAGCTGGATAAGGTATGGGTTATACTTCATATAGAAGTGGGTTGTATCTTGAGAGTGCCACTTGTCTTTGTGAGTTATTGAAGAGTACGTGTGAATATATATATATATATATATATATATATATATATATATATATATATATATATATATATATATATATATATATATATATATATATAGACACTAGCTAGAGTATCAATGTCATCCAGGGATTCATCTATAGGTCATAGGATTGGGTTTTATGACTTAGAAAGGACTAGTTGACAAAGTTTGACCTTTAACTAAGGCTTGACCAAAGCAAATTACATACTTGAGTATCATTGAAAACAGTTTAGGAATTTAAAAACTAAAAATCAAATGAAGACCCGAACAGTTCACATTACATTGCAAAACTCAAGTATCAGACAAAACCACATCTTCATAATCAACCCCAACCAATGGATAATTGTGCACGCATAGTCCAAATCCCGTGCACGTGCGATTTCGTATCCGACATGCATCCAACCGGTACGAAACTTGAGGGGGGCTTGTTAGTGGTTGCCCCCACCTCTGTGTCAAGTGGTTCGTGTCCAGGTGTCCAATTTGTGTAGGTATTTATGAAACAAATTTGTGCCTATTGGATAATTGTGAGTCCATCTTTGCAGAATTATTTCCAAATGAATATGAATTACTACTTGCGGTGTCGTTCATGGATGTACAATCGTCGTCCTGATAATATGTTCGGTGTGCGGGATGAATATATAGCAGGAGTAGAGCAGTTCCTGCAGTTTGTCAAGGCGTTCCCTCAGTACATGGACGGCACCAAAATTAAGTGTCTGTGTGTGAAATGTCATAACATAAAATATTATCCAGAAGTGGAAGTGACATATCATTTGTACTCGAGGGGTTTCACGCCTAATTACTATCAGTGGACCGCACACGGAGAACTTGCGTCTATAGCATCAGAGCCGGAGCCTTATGTTGAGCCGTATATGCATGCGGGACCTAATTTTGTTTCAGATAATCATGCATACGACGACGGATGCATGAACATGGTTTTCGACGCTGCAGGGCCTAGTTTCGTTCATGATGCAGCTAAGAAGGCACCCAATGTCGATGCTACAAAGTTCATAGAGTTGCTGGAGAATGCAAGGATTCTATTGTATCCTGGTTGTGAGGATCATTCACCGTTGGAGGTGGTTACTTGACTGTTGAGCATTAAGTCAGATTTTAATATGTCGCAAGAATGCTACAACCGAGAGTTGGAGTTGATTATAGAGATCTTACCTGCGGGTGCTAAGTTACCTAAAGACTTCTACCGGTTTAAGAGGATGGTGAGATCGCTCTAGATGGGATATGAGAAAATCGATTCTTGTCGTAATGGGTGCATGCTGTACTACAAAAATGACAAGGACGCAGATGTGTGCATATTTTATGGTGCTGATCGCTATAAAACAACTAGTACAAGAAGGTCTACCGGTGCAAGAAGACCGACCGATTCAATGCACTACTTTCTTTTAACACTGCGGTTGCAAAAATTATTTATGGTGAAAGAGACGGCCGAAAATATGAGTTGGCACACGCGAGAACAGATTGAAGAAGTGTTGGATCACCCATCCGATGGAGAAGCGTAGAAGCATTTTGATCGAGTGTATCCTGATTTTGCTTCAGATCCATATAATTCAGGTTGGGGCTATCTTCTGACGGTTTTACTCTTTTTGGTCTTTTGGGATCCCAGTATTCGTGCTGGCCTGTGATTGTTACTCCGTATAACCTACCGCCTTGGATGTGCATAAAGACACAGTACATGTTTCTAACTGTTATAATTTCTGGTCCGAACAATCCCTAGAGGAACATTGATGTGTACTTACAGCCTTTGATAGATGAGTTGAATCAGTTATGGAAAGTAGGCGCTAACACGTACGTTGTTTCTAAGAAGCAGAATTTTCAGATGAAGGCAACCCTTATGTGGACCATCAACGACTTTTCGGCCTATGGAATATTATCTGGATAGAGCACTCATGGCCGTCTCTTATGTCCGTATTGCATGGACCGTACTAAGGCTTTCCGCTTGAAACACGGAGGAAAACCGTGCTTCTTTGATTGTCATCGACAATTTCTGCCAAAAGATCATCCGTTCAGAAGGAACAGGAATGAATTTTGTACCGACATTGTAGAGAAGGGTAATCCACCGCCAAGGTGGTACGGAGCCAAGATATGGGAGGAGGTTAGAGATTTTCCAAGTGCTATCGAAGATCCTACAATTGGGTACAAGTGCGATAGATTTGGTAGAGATCATAACTGGACAAAGAGGAGCATATTCTGGGATCTACAATATTGGAGTACCAATCTGATCAGACATAATCGTGATGTCATGCATATTGAGAAGAATGTGTTTGATAACATAATTAACACTGTGATGGACGTATATGGAAAAATGAAAGACAATCCCAAGGCCAGGTTGGACTTAGAAGAAATATGCAAACGCCCTGCATTGTATTTGATTGAGGAGAATGGAAAATAGTTCCTGCCGAAGTCAATTTTCTCACTAGACAAGGAGGATAAAGTAAGACTTTGTTGGTGGATCCAGGGCCTAAAATTTCCAGACGGATATGTGTCAAATCTGAGAAGATATATCGATCCGAAGAAAAATAAATTGACGGGTATAAAGAGCCACGATTGTCACGTATTCATGGAGAGGTTAATTCTGATTGCATTTCAGGAATTCTTATCGCAGGCAGTTTGGGACCCATTGACGGAGCTAAGCATATTCTTCAGGGATCTTTATTCTAAGAAATTGCTCGTTGATCGTCTAGAAAAGCAAGAGAAGGACATTGCGGTAACACTTTGCAAGCTAGAGAGGGTGTTACCTCCTGGATTCTTCGACTCTATGGAGCATTTGTCGATTCATCTTTCCTATGAGGCACGTGATGGTGGACCCGTCGAATATCGATGGATGTACCCGTTCGAGCGACATTTGAATCACCTAAAAAGAAAGGTGAAAAATAAGGCACGGGTCGAGGGTTCTATTTGTGAAGCCTATGTTCTCGAGAAGATTACAAACTTTTGTTCGATGTATTTCAAGTCTCATATTGCAACTAATAGAACGAGAGCTTCCAAAAATGACGACGAAGATTATGAATGTAATGATACAATACTGAAGGTATTCAATGCTCCAGGAAAGCCATCGGGTAAAATAAAGAAGAGATATTTGAACGATGATGAGCTAAGGGCTGCTCAGGTGTATATATTACTCAACTGCGACGAGGACGAAGTAGAGAAGCTGGAGGGGTAAATAATTAATACGTCTACATTATTTTAATAGTGTTGATTATTATACTATTACATTAATTGAATGATATTGTTTTCAGCATATTTAATGATGATGTGAGGTCAGGTAGGTCACACATAACAGAAAAAGAACTAGAACAAGAAATAAGGCATTATTTCCCATCATGGTTGAGTGCATATGTAAGACTTGAGAAATATGTAATTAGTTTACTGTATATGCACTTGAGAATGAGCTTAATTTCTTTTTTTGTGGTATTTAGGTCGATCGTCTATACGCAAGACTTGAGAATGAGTCTATTAGAACGCTAGCCAAGGGACCAATTTATGCTGCAAAAATATGGTCAAGCTACTGTGTGAATGGATTTAGGTTCAAGTCAACAACTTGTCTGATCAGAGACAACTTTGTGGATCTCGATTCCACCAAAAACAGTTGTTTGTGTATCAGATCTTCGAACTACAAAGATATTGATGCGGGCAACGATTTCTATGGCATCCTACGGGAGATTGTGGAGCTGACATATAGTTATGGAATAGAGCCTGCTAAGATTGTGTTATTCAGGTGTAATTGGTTCGATCCGATTGAAGGTCAAGGTTGGAAAGTAGACAAGCACGGTCTTATGGATATAAACTATCGGCGTCGATATCAAGCCTATGAACCATTTGTCCTATCAAGTCAGGCTCAGCTCGTGTACTTCATAAGTTATCCTAAACGGGGAACAACAAGGTCGGACTGGTGGACAGTATGCAAAACCAAAGCTAGAAATACCTTTGAGGTTGACGATATAGCTTATCAAGAGGATGAACTACCTCTTGTAACAAATATTATAGAAGTAGACATGACGGAAGTTTCTTATTACACATCTAGTTGTGTAGAAGAAGTAGAATTATCTGAAAATGAAGATGCAGATGAAAGTGAAGATGTAGAGGAGGAAGAAGAAGAAGAAGAAGATGATGAGCTAAACGAACAAGATAAATTTTCAGAAGAGGATTAAATCTGTACGTTTGTTTTATCATCATATTTGACACTTTAGTGACACTTTTATTATATAAATCTGTGACACTTTAGTGACACTTTTATCTGTGACTATGATATTTTTTAAAAATCTGTGATGTCTATCATATAAATATGTATATTTGTTTTATTGTTATATATTATTATCAGGTATGACTAGACCCGGACGACGCGGAGGATATTATGTTAGGCAGTCCCGTGTGCGTCAGGTTGGGGATGCAGATTTCGTACCCTCATCCTCATCTCCGAGTACGCCAGTGTATCGTTCTGTTCCCGGTCCATTACAGGGACAGGGCAGTTACAGCAGGTTGGCGACTCCTCCCTCGTCGTCCAACATTCCTTCCGCGTCCAACATTCCTCCCGCATCCAGCATTCCTCCTGCCGACGGCTTCATAGAGAGAGACGATACCGAACATATGGAGGACGGCGATCAGACTGATCCTGGTCAGGCAGGAGGTGAGAGCGACCCTCCATGTGCTCCCCCGGACGAGACGCGTATGGAGATTTGGACGGACGGGCCTATGAAGTAAGTTAATTAGTTAATATATATTTCTCAAATGATTATATGTACATATATATTCATAAAATTTATTATTGCATAGATATCGGCCTCCTGCAGCACAGAGACAGCTGGGGTTATTTCTGAGGCAGAACTATGGTGGGCCTTGGATTAACTACTCAGATGCTCCCGCAGATAGGAAGGCCTTTTGGTTGGCCCACTTCAAGGTAAAAAATTTATTTATTTTTAAATTTTAATAATCATTTGTGTATATTATACAACTCTTTCTATTTGACTTCTTGTAGAGGACCTATTTCTATCCACCACACCGGACGACGAAGATCGAGGCCCAATTTTTTGCCATCGTAGGCAAGCTTATCCGTGATGCGATCCACGACCAGAAGTCTCGTGATCGCTCCGAAAAGCCGATCCTTGATTGGATCATGCCAGAGCAGTGGAATGCGATGAATGCTAGATTCGGCGAGGCCAGGTACCAAGAGCGGTCTCACAAGGCCAAGGTGGCGCGGTTGAGCGCCAGTAAGTGGTGTGGTGGCTCCATTCCTATGACGGAGCATTTTTGTCGTCTGGTACATTTTTTTTACTGTACCGGACATCATTTTATATATAGTTGGATAGAATGTTTAATACTAATAGTAGATAATATATTTTAACAGGTAAAAAAGGGTGAGGACCCCAACATGGTGACCGTCTTTCTGGTCACCCATCGAAGGGCTGGGGAGTTCATTGACGAGAGGGCGATGCAGGCATATGTATGTTCTATTCTTTATATTAATTTACTATAATTTAGAAAACAGAAAAATAGATATCAATATAGACTTTAGCAAACACTTAGACGATAGCAAATAATGTTCTAGGCAGGGTTTCTTTGGCTACAAGAGGAGGCGGCTGCTGTTGCTAGTGCGCCAGCAGAGGGAGGGGCTGGTACTTCCTCCCAGCCGCCTACAGCTCCATCGATGGAAGACCTTTGGATGACCGCCGTTCGTGGTCTTCAGAAGGGACGTACTACGGTATGGGATCCTACGACGCCTATTTGGCTTAAGAGTCATCCCGGGCACCCTCTGTCAGTGCGCAGTCTCCAGCTTCGAAGGCGTCATCACGAGCTCGGGATATTGGTCGTCAGATCGACGAGCTGCGTCGCAAGTTACAGTAGCAGATTTCTGATCACCATACCGCAGAGCGACGATCCGACGATCCGATGATCGCCGGATAATTTGATGCGGTCGAGCACAGTATACAGGAGCTGATGAGTCTGCAGTAGGCTATAGCTGCCAGCTTGTACATGCTCACCGATTCTACGGAGCGCACAGAGCGTAGACAGGTCAAAATGGAGGGATCACTGCCACGACCCGCACCCTAGAGTAAGGGCACGAGACATGGGTACGTCCAGCCTACGCCGTAATGTCGGCGGTAGAATGCTGTCCTAGGTGACATCATCTAACAATATAATACTGAACAGTTTATACTCCCCGAATGGGGGTGACATAGCAGAAAGTAAACTCAATCACAACTAAGGCAGGAAGAAAACATGGAATGATAGATAGATAAATACTGCTGAAAGGGAAGGAAATCCACAAGTACAAACAGAGAGTCTAAGTGTCTACGATAAATACATAGCCCAAGTAACAAATATATACAATCATCCAGAATGAAAATGAAAGAAGACATCCTAGTCTAGAGGAGTGTCGTCCACAGCTAAAGGCTCCTGCTGCTGGTCCAAGTCTGTACTGTCATCTAGGGTAGCCCCATAATAAGTGGGACAGCCCGCCTCGTCCTCATCCTCTGTAATATTTCAACAGGTCCAGTCAGGACAGGAGCGAGCACAATACATCTCAACAAGTCATAACAGGAAAGGAAATATAATCATGCTAGAGAATAAAATACAGGAAACTGAAGAACAGCATAATATAAGAGAGAGAGAGACAGTAAGTAAATATCTATGATATATAAAAGAGAGACAGTGCTAGTGATTTAGAGTACAGACGAACATGTGAATGGCTTAGGACTGATTCATGACTACACTAAGAGTGATTCATGACTATACTACTTTTGGATATTTATTCACATGACCATTCATACTCTCCCGTACCCCAATCAATACACAAGGATCCAATCAAGTTACGTTAAGATTCGTGACTAAACTACTACCCGTATAGGGTGATTGATGAATTGATTCGTGAAGGCTCGGTGATCATGAGAGTACATGAGTCACTAGCTGATTTCCGAAGATTCATGATAATAGAAGCATAAGATACGTGATGTAAGTGAAAAACACTGGACAAAAGTATCTGATGCTCCCGAGAAGGATAACATCTCATGAAGGGATCCATATAGTACTAATCCGTGTTACCAACGTGTCAGCATCAAGTAAGATAATCTAAAGCAGGAAATATAATCCTAAATAAGATATGAAATGATCAGAGAATATACTCGCCTGCTATCTGAGTGTCCAACTGAAATATACTGTCCGAGGAGAGGTATCTGGCTCCTAATCAGAACAGCACAAGTCACAACAAGTCCGGAATGGTAAAGATAAGCACTACAATGCATTCTACATGAGTCTAGGTCAAACTAGGCCAAAGTCAACTCTTGGTCAACCCTGGTCAACCAAGAAGTCAAACCTAGGTCAATTATGGTCAAACTAGGTCTAACAAGTCTAATTAGTCTTAACTAGTCTATTCTAGGCCTAATCAAGACTAAACAGCCTAACCAAGCTCTCACTAGTCTAATAGACACAACATAGGCCCAATACCATATATATAGAATATGTATCACTATTCACATATGAATGTATATGTATATCCACATATACAAATAGAAATGTGCCTAGCACATTAGCTATCACACATAGGAATACCCATTACATCCTACACTACCATCTACACATAGGCTAGTATATCTATTTACCCACATATACAAATATATATATAATGCTCATACACATAGATTAGGAATTATCTATATACATAAATGTGTGTGGATATATGTGTGTAGACATGTGTGTGTGCACATGAGATGTATCAATGTGTGACAGGAACAAAACAATGAGGAAAAGTGTGTGTGTGTTCTAACATGTGACAGGAATGTGTCCTCAGGTTCTGTGTGTGGCCTGTAGGATAAACCTGTGTGCAGTGAGGAAAAATCAGGAAAACAGTGTGTGCTTCAGGATTTAGAGTGTGTCACATGTTCATGTATTCTCAGATTTGTGTGTGAGGCTAAACAGTGTGGCAGGAAAATGCAAATAGTGAACTGTGTGTGTGTCTCAGGAAAAATAGATGAACTCAATGACAGTTCTCATAGAATGCAGGGAAAGGAACCACATCAATTTCAGATTTCAGAAAAAGGAGTTTAGTTCAGTGTATTCTCAAGTTATAGAAAAGAAAGCTATATGACAGTACATTAAGAAAGGAAGAGCTAGTTCTCAGGTTTTTCATATACATAACACAGTTCAGTTTCATTTCCAATCCCCATCTCAGGTTCACAGATTAACATATTAAGGAATGAATGAATCTCAGGTTTGTATAGATGTGTGTTCACCTATACAACATGTTAATAGTGACAGTGCAAAATGGGAATGAAGCTAATTCAGATTTCAGGTTTTCTCCCAATTCGGTGAATCAATAACATAGAAAAAACAGTTAACCATCTAATCAAATTCTCAGTTCAAATCAGGGAATCACAATCTCATGCTACATTCTCAGGGAACAATAGTAAACATTCAATTAGAACTCATTAAAAACTAAAACTGGGAATTGACTTCAATGTCTCAGGATATTGTAATTTATGGACAGGAATGAGTCTTCAGGCTACTGTTATTATTCAGTTATCAACAAATTCCCAACACAAAACTCTAACCTATCATGAATACAATATGTGTAGGCTATCACTAAAACTGGAAAATGGACCATTCGAATCACCCATGTATCAGAAATTTTGACAGCTAATACCATGCAAGTCCAACATTTGCAACCCACACATAACATTGATTATTCCATTAAACAAAGACTAATCTGATATGTAAATTAATTAACAGTGGTTAGTGACATGTTAGGATGCAATTTAGCAACTAATTTAATCACTACTATCAGGAATCAAAACAGGAAAAAGGAAAAACAGTGTACTAACAGTGTACCTAAACTCACTGATACTCACAGTATCAGTCGAATAGGACTTTCCTATTTAAACATTGAAATAGCAGTAAAGGCTAGATAATATTGGTTGGTAATTAAAACAACTATATGTTCATGTCATACATTCAATGTCGTGTCCAGAAACCAGACACGGATGTGTCCAAGACCACACAAAACTCAAATGCACGAACTGGTCAGTCGACAGTGTGTCTGTGCCAGTACACGAGTCCTAACTGACTCGACACGAAACAAAGTTACATGAGACTTGGGGAGTGTCGTGTCAGACACTGCCCCGAGCTCCGTGTCAAAAATTATGTGACCACGTGTCCTGAATAGCTCGTACGAACACGCGAGTAGCAGGGCATTCCTGTACACGCGCGCGCGGCCGTGTCCAGATGCTCGACACAACACAAAATCGATAGAAAACTCTCTTAGTCACTTAGAAACACATAGACGACACTAAGACATGACTTTCTATTCAAACACATCAAGAAAACTCGATCGAAATGCCCTTTGTGGTATTTCGTCGAATACCTGCGCACAGAACTGATACGTGTCCGATACGGACACGTACATGACACGGAAATTGGCAAACCCTATTCCTACATGACCAGGACACCTAGGGCTTGGTGTTCATGCAAAGCAAACCTAGTTTTAATGGGTGGATAGGAATTTACCTATGGTTGTTCTTCAACACAAAAACTCTCTTCCAAGGAGTTCTTCAAAGCCACCCAAATCCTTCAAATTGATTCAAATATGAGATTTGACTCCACAATCAGCAAGAGAACATTGATTAGAACACAATAGAAGAAATCCCAATAAAAATGGATTCCTATTGATTAAACTATGAAGAAAAATAAATAAAGGCTCACCTAGTTCTTAGGGAAAATGATGAACTAATGGAAAGAGGCACAACTTTCCAAAATGATATTATATAGGCAAGGGGGGTCTTGGCTGGCCACTTTGGTTAGGGCTGGGGTTTTTAGGTTTCATCTAATGGCTACCAATAAATCAAGGCTAATGTGTGGCCTAAAATCTAGGGCTCTTTCCTAGTTAAGTTGCAAACCACCCTCTTAGCTAAACATGACTCAAACCACTTAACCAATACTAACTAATTCTCAAAGTGGCTAACTAAACTAGTTATGGCTAATCTAGGTTAGGTCCAATCTAGGTTAGGCTAACCAAAATCATGTGGCAATAAATAAACTAGTATTTAAATCACACCATTCAATTAAATTATTTAAAATTCCTAATAAAATATATTAAATTCAAATAATTCAAAAATGACAAAAATACCCTCAAACTAGAAATGTGGTAGTGACAAATCTACCCTCCTTAAAAGAATTTTGTCCTCAAAATTGAAAGGCAAAACTAACTATGAGAAGGATAGAAAGTATACCTCACGGTCCAAAAAGATATGGGTATCGCTCGCGCATCTCATCCTCCCGCTCCCAGGTAGACTCTCCTGGAGAATGATGCCTCCATGCGACGCGAACCAAAGGTATCACCTGGTTCCTCAAAACCTTCTCCCGGCGATCCAGAATCTCCACAGGCTGCTCTGGATAACTGAGAGTAGGTCCAACCTCAATCTCCGAATGATCGAGCACATGGCTAGGGTCAGCCACGTACCGTCTCAATTGTGATACGTAGAATACGTTCTGGACACCCACTAGTAGAGGTGGCAAGTCTAGCCTGTAAGCCACGTCGCCGACTCTCCCGCTGATAACGAAAGGGCCGATGAAGCGCGGGCTAAGCTTCCCACCTCCACCAAAATGTATAGTACCACGAGTCGGAGATATCCGTATAAAAATCACATCTCCGACCTAAACACAAGCAAGGTCTCAAATTAACTATAATAAATAAACATGATCAATAAAACACAAACAATCAAACCTAAATCTAATCCTACTCTAATTTGTACCTCAAACTCCAAGGGCCTCCGGTGGCTATCGGCCCAGTGCTGATGTTCGTCCTGCACCATACGAAGTCTGTCCCTGATGAGCTTCACCTTCTCGACTTCATCAACAACCATCTCTGGCCCCAGTAAAGCTCGCTCACCAATATCATCCCAATATAAGGGTGTACGACACCTACGCCCGTACAGAGCCTCGAAAGGTGACATCTCGATGCTGGCCTGGAAATTGTTGTTGTAAGCAAACTCCACCAAATGTAGATAATCCTCCCAGGAACCTCCAAAGTCTAAGACGTACGTCCGCAGCATATCCTCAAGCGTCTGAATAGTCCTCTCTGACTGTCCGTCCGTTTGGGGGTGGTATGCAGTACTAAACTTAAGCTGAGTGCCCAAACTAGTCTGCAGACTCCTCCAAAAATGGAAAGTAAAGCGACTATCCCGATCTGAGGTAATGGTGACCGAAACCCCGTGAATCCTGACTATCTGCCGTATGTACATCTCTGCAAGCCTCTCTGTAGACGTACCCACCTTGAATGGCAAGAAGTGGGCCGATTTGGTCAACCTGTCAACGATGACCCAAATTGCGTCTTTTCTTCCTGGTGTACGCAGCAATCCTGATACGAAATCCATAGTGATATGCTCCCATTTCCACTCGGGAATGGGCAGCGGCTGCAACAATCCACCGGGCCTCTGCCTCTCTGCCTTGACCTGTTGACAGACCAAACACCTAGCTACGAAGCGAGCTACCTCCCGTTTTATCCCGGACCACCAAATATGCTCCCTCAGATCTCGGTACATCTTGTTGGTACCAGGGTGTATAGAGTACTGAGATCTGTGGGCCTCCTACAAAACCTGCTTCCTGAGCTCTCCGCTGAGCACACATAACCTGGAACCGTGCCTCAAGGCACCATCCTCTGCAAGAGAAAACTCGCCATCCACCAATCCTGCTCGAACCTGCTCTCGGAGACACCGCAGAGCAACGTCCTCAAATTATGCTGACTTGATCCTCTCCACCAAGTCTGACTGAATCTGGAGGCCCCATAACTGCATCTAAACTCCAGGCACGATCACCTCAATCCCCAGGCTCTCCAAATTAGCAAGTGACGGTCCATGGTCAAACACATGGCTGTCGGATACCTACTCAAGGCATCGGCAACCACGTTGGCCTTCCCTGGGTGATACTGAAGTGATATGTCGAAGTCCTTCATCAACTCTAGCCATCTGTGCTGTCTCATGTTCAGCTCCTTCTGAGTGAACACATACTTTAAACTCTTGTGATCTGTAAAAATCTCCACCCTCTCCCCATACAGATAATGCTTCGACAACTTCAGAGCAAATATTACCGCTGCCAGCTCTAGATCGTGGGTAGGGTAGTTCTTCTCATGGGGACGTAATTGCCTGGAAGCATAGGCAATCACCTTCCCATGCTGTTGTAAGACACAACCCAGCCCCTTCCCTGAAGCGTCACTATAAATAGTGAATCCCCCTGATCCTGAAGGCAATGTCAGAATCGGAGCTGTCGTAAGCCGCTTCTTCAATTCATCAAAAGCTGCCTGACACTCCTCTGACCAAACATACTCAGCATCCTTCCGGGTCAACCGAGTCAACGGCTCTGCAACCCGGGAGAAATCCTGCATAAATCTCCAATAGTATCCTGCCAGTCCCAGGAAACTCCTGATCTCTGCTACTGAAGTCGGTGCTGCCCATGCCTCAACTGCTACGATCTTCTTGGGGTTAACTGAGATAACCATCTCCAGTCACCACATGCCCCAAAAAGTCCATCCGGTCCAAGATAAACTCACACTTGGAGAGCTTCCCATAAAATTGCACCCTCTTGAGAGTCTCCAGCACTATCCGCAGATGCTCCTTGTGCTCCTTCTCAGTCTTGGAATACACCAAGATGTCGTCAATGAACACCACCACGAACTTGTCCAAGTACTAGTGGAACACCTTGTTCTTTAGGTTCATAAACACTGCTGGTGCATTGGTTAGCCCAAACGGCATAACCAAAAACTCAAACTGCCCGTACCGCATCCTGAAAGCGGTCTTGGGAACATCCTCCCCCTTCACCTTCACCTGGTGATAACCTGACCTCAGATCAATCTTGGAGAATATCCGAGCTCCGCTCAACTGATCAAAGAGATCATCGATCTGAGGCAGTGGGTATCTGTTCTTGATCGTGAGCTTGTTGAGTGCCCTGTAGTCAATACACATCCGTACTGACCCATCCTTCTTCGGCACAAACAATACTGGTGCACCCCATGGCGACGAACTCGAACGGATGAAGCCCTTGTCCTGCAGCTCATCCACCTGCTTCTTCAGCTCCACCAACTCCCTATTGTTCACTCGATAGACGTGCTGAGAGATGGGTTTCGCTCCTGGAACCAAGTCTATCGAGAACTCAATGTCTCTGTCTGGTGGCAATCCCAGCAACTCCTCTGGGAAAACATCCATATACTCTGCTATCAAGGGGTGTGGAATCGTCTGCTCCTCAACCGAGACTCCACAGAAAACTCTACGGCTCTGCTCCGCCTGACGTCTGGAGTACTCGAACTCTGGCTCCCCCGACACTCTGAAGAGAACTCTACCCCCTCTATAATCGATGCTGGCATGGTGCCTGCTCAACCAATCCATACCGAGCACTATATCGTAGTTCGGCAATGGTATTACGAGCAGGCTCACCTCCAACTTATGGCCTCCCAAAACAACACTCCGTCCCTTACAAACATCACGTACGAGGATAATGCCACCCTCGGTCGTGATCTTGTGAGTCCTAGGCAATGATTCAACTATGATACCGTGTCTAATCGCAAATGATACTGATATAAAGCTATACGAAGCACCAGAATCGAATAATGCAAAAGCTGGACTGGAGTCGAGAAGAACCGAACCTGCGATCAGCTCTCATATCGCCTCCGCATCCTCGGCTGCCATGGCGAAAGCTCGCCCCTGCTGGCCTCCCCTAGCCTGCTGCTGGTGCTGCACAAATCGCTGCTGCTGAGTCGGCAACAGTCCCTTCTGCGGTCCCCCTGGAGCCTTGGCTCCTGCTCCTGCTCCCTGTGCTATCCTGCCAATATACTGAGCGCAGTCCCTCAGCTGATGGTTCGCTGCTCCGCAAAGAAGGCATCTACCCAACCTCTTCCTGTACTCGTCCCACCCGTGCCCTGGCTTCTTGCAATAAGCACAGGTAGTGGCCTGCTGCCTCGGTGCCTGCTGTTGCACCCTCTGCTGCTGATGCTGAACTGGCTGATGCCTCGGCTGCTGAAACTGCTGCGGCTGGAACCTCTGCTGGTGGTGGTGCTGCTGGTGCTGCTGCTGAAAGTGCGACCTCTTGGCCGGTCCTCCACTACTGCTGCCTCCCTGGGAGTCTTGCCTTCCATGAGTCTAAGCTCAAGGTCATCCTCTGCAGCTAAAGCATCCACTAGGATCTCCTCATAGGTAGCGTTGCGGGCGTTCTTGGTGTAGGACTTGACCTCCTTTACCAAGCCCTTCCGGAACCTTCGGGCCTTCGTCGCCTCCGACAAGTCCTTCATAAGTCTGCTCAGGCGGCAGAACTCTCCTGCGTACTTCTCCACAGACTAGCTCCCCTGGACTAGGGCCTCGAACTGAGTCTCGAGGGCTCACATCGCTGCGTCCGGGAAGAAATTCTCCTTGAACAACTTCTTGAATGCTGCCCAAGTGTGTCCTGTTGTGCCAACCCTCGGGGCGATCTGGTACGATGTACGGGCCAGATCCTGCATCATGCTGGCCGTTGCCTCTATCTGGAGCCTCGTCGGGAACTCAGCCAACCTGAATATCTCCTCCATGTGCTTAATCCACTCATCGGCATACAAAATCCCCTCTGTCCCTCGAAAGTCCCTCGGGTGCATCTTCTGGAAATCTTGGATGCCCTTCTCCTGCGGCTGGTGCGGCTACGGGGCTGCAGCTGGCTGAGCTACAACTCTCTCTACTGTAGTCACTGCTAGCTCAATGCCTCGTGTGAGCTCTGCTGTGTGCCTCTGCTGCTGGGTCTACTGAACCTCCATGTACTGCCGGAAGAAGGCTAACAGCTGAACGGTGTCAACTGTCCCCGCAGGTGGCTGCTGCTGCTGAAGTACATCCGGAATCACCGGACTTGGCTCATGCCTCACAGGTGGTGGGGCTCCTCCGAAAGCTGCTGAAATGCCTACCCTAGATGGCATAACTGGGGCTACGGTACCAGGGGCTGGCTGCTGAGTATGAGAGGTGGCAGACCTCTCATCGGCGTCCCCCTGGCCCTGACGATGCGACCTCGTCTCAACCATCCTGGAGACACAGATCAAAAGAAACAATTGCTAAGAATGAGTCGAAATATCAAAGGAGGACAGTTTAAATTCAAAGGAAGACAATAAGCAGCAAAAATTTAGATATATGGAATCTAATAAAGAGTTTTTCCTAATGTGATTGAGTACCTTCAGATTATCCTAATTCTACTGTAGGCTGCAGTGATATTCTAGTTCGAATACCACTATATTTCAAATCTATACCTATATGGGTCACCACTAAAAACGTGTCACGACCCGTACCCTAGAGTAAGGGCACAAGACGTGGGTACGTCCAGCCTACGTCGCAGTGTCGGCAGTAGAACGCTGTCCTAGGTCACATCATCTGACAATATAATACTGAATAGTTTATACTCCCCGAATGGGGGTGACATAACAGAAAGTAAACTCAATCACAACTAAGGTAGGAAGATAAGATAGAATGATAGATAGATAAATACTACTGAAAGGGAAGAAAATCCACAAGTACAAACAGGGAGTCTAAGTGTCTAAGATAAATACATAGCCCAAGTACCAAATATATACAATCATCCAGAATGAAAATGAAAGAAGACATCCTAGTCTAGAGGAGTGTCGTCCACAGCTAAAGGCTCCTGCTGCTGGTCCAAGTCTGTACTGTCATCTAGGGTAGCCCCATAATAAGTGGGACAGCCCGCCTCGTCCTCATCCTCTGTAATATTTCAACAGGTCCAGTCAGGACAGGAGCGAGCACAATACATCTCAATAAGTCATAACAGGAAAGAAAATATAATCATGCTAGAGAATAAAATACAGGAAACTGAAGAACAGCATAATATAAGAGAGAGACAGTAAGTAAATATCTATGATATATAAAAGAGAGATAGTACTAGTGATTTAGAGTACAGACAAACTTATGAATGGCTTAGGACTGATTCATGACTACACTAAGAGTGATTCATGACTATACTACTTTTGGATATTTATTCACATGACCATTCATACTCCCCCGTACCCCAATCAATACACAAGGATCCAGTCAAGTTACGTTAAGATTCGTGACTAAACTACTACCCGTATAGGATGATTCATGAATTGATTCGTGAAGGCTCGGTGATCATGAGAGTACATGAGTCACTAGCTGATTTCCGAAGATTCATGATAATAGAAGCATAAGATACGTGATGTAAGTGAAACACACTGGATAAAAGTATCTGATGCTCCCGAGAAGGATAACATCTCATGAAGGGATCCATATAGTACTAATCCGTGTTACCAACGTGTCAGCATCAAGTAAGATAATCTAAAGCAAGAAATATAATCCTAAACAAGATATAAAATGATCAGAGAATGTACTCGCCTGCTATCTGAGTGTCCAACTGAAATATACTGTCCGAGGAGAGGTGTATGGCTCCTAATCAGAACAGCACAAGTCACAACAAGTCCGAAATGGTAAAGATAAGCACTACAATGCATTCTACATGAATCTAGGTCAAACTAGGCCAAATTCAACTCTTGGTCAACCCTGGTCAACCAAGAAGTCAAACCTAGGTCAACTATGGTCAAACTAGGTCTAACAAGTCTAATTAGTCTTAACTAGTCTATTCTAGGCCTAATCAAGACTAAACAGCCTAACCAAGCTCTCACTAGTCTAACAGACACAACATAGGCCCAATACCATATATATATAATATGTATCACTATTCACATATGAATGTATATGTATATCTACATATACAAATAGAAATATGTCTAGCACATTAACTATCACACATAGGAATACCTATTACATCCTACACTACCATCTACACATAGGCTAGTATATCTATTTACCCACATATACAAATATATATATATAATGCTCATACACATAGATTAGGAATTATCTATATACATAAATGTGTGTGGATATATGTGTGTAGACATGTGTGTGTGCACATGAGATGTATCAATGTGTGACAGGAACAAAATAGTGAGGAAAAGTGTGTGTGTGTTCTAACATGTGACAGGAATGTGTCCTCAGGTTCTATGTGTGGCCTGTAGGATGAACCTGTGTGCAGTAAGGAAAAATCAGGAAAACAGTGTGTGCTTCAAGATTTAGAGTGTGTCACATGTTCATGTATTCCCAGATTTGTGTGTGAGGCTAAACAGTGTGGCAGGAAAATGCAAACAGTGAACTGTGTGTGTGTCTCAGGAAAAATAGATGAACTCAATGACAGTTCTCAGAGAATGCAGGGAAAGGAACCACATCAATTTCAGATTTCAGAAAAAGGAGTTTAGTTCAGTGTATTCTCAAGTTATAGAGAAGAAAGCTATATGACAGTACATTAAGAAAGGAAGAGCTAGTTCTCAGGTTTTTCATATACATAACACAGTTCAGTTTTATTTCCAATCCCCATCTCAGGTTCTGTCACGCCCCAGTACCGAAATACGGGGACGGACGTAGGCCAGCTACACCGTATAAGGTACGAATACGCTATACGGTGATGACGGCTGTCAAGTCTGCTGGGTATCCTAGCATGCAATCAATCTATGGCCTAAATCTGATCTCATGCCCACAGGCAAATCACAATGAAACAAAATCAAGAGAGATAGAGATAATCATATGGAAAGCAGGGAATACTCATATAAAAATCTAGAATCTACAGCTCAAATCATCAAGTCGGTCCATCCACCAGATCAATCTAGCAAGAGTCTCCCATCCATGATGGAGTGAATATCACGTCAATAAAGACAACCACCAAATACCAAGCTCATTCCCCTCACAATGCTAGGCCCTCTGACTCACAAGAATCCTCCAAGTCAATGATCACAAGCCACTAGAAAACAAGCCCCTCAACTACCAAGACACAGCAATCAAACCAGGTTCTCCAACTACCGGAATACACAAAGGTACCAGGTTTGGGCGTTTGGGAAGTCGAGTAAAAATCATATAATAATACCCTCGATATTCTCCTCGTTCCACGAAATATTCGAAATCACCAAAATCCAAGAATCCACATAGATCCACCAAGTCAATATCCCAAGATCGTACTCTCCATAATAATCAATCCTCAGTCATATCCACAAGTCGCAACTCCCAATACATAGGACAGCTGTCAGCTCTATCTGACAGACTAGGACAACCCCTAGGATGAAGGGTCAGGGGACAAGAGTCCGGTAATAAATGCCGCCGGAAGTGGCAAGGATTACATGGACCGCTCTGGAGCAAATCCACAACCCTTAAACCAAACAAGGACCAGGGTTGCAGACCGTCTCCCGAGTGGAACCGTTCTCCTTACGCTATCCGACGGACAAGACATGTCAAGACGCTAGGCGACTAATCTAGTTGGGAGTCTACCTGGCAGGCAATGGGATCAGGTATACTATACCAAGGTGAACATGCACGAGCCCAGTCCAGCAAACCAAAGGAATGGTTCTGCCCAGTCCTTCGAACCAAATTCCCGATCGGGAATTTTGGAAGAATCCGGCAGAGTCTCCTCTGTATTCTGGACAGGAGCTCCCAGCGAATTGGGGCTAAAACCACTCGGCGCAACCCGCCGCAGAATCGCAGAATCGCAGGCTGAGAACACTAAGTCTCAGCTACCAGCAGCACTATGATGCGTACTGGAAACAAGTCGATAGCCGAGAACACTAAGTCTCGGCCTCCAGCAGCACTACGATGCGTACTGGGAAATCAATCGAACCCGAGACCACTAAGTCCCGGCCTCCAGCAGCGCTACAATGCGTACTGGGCGCCAAGCCAACATGCATAATAATAAAATAACCGCCTCGCAGGACGCATCACAGCACATGCTCATAATTCTAAACCAAGCGCAATCACAGCCACAAGAATAGTTCGCCAAGCCGTTACCCGACCGCGAGTCGGACACGGGGCATACAGGGACAATCCATACATGTGAGTCGTGCTCGTGTCCTCGGAGGTGTGGATGACCCATCCGAGTTGTCCGATACGGTCTATCCCGGTATCGGACCAAGCTATCCTAAGTTATCATCATGGCAGATCTACTGCTAGGCTACACTAATCATGGTTATAAATTTTACAAGTACAAATTAATTAAATGAAATAAATTCCAGGAGAGAGGGCAAGAGCCGTCGATGAGCAAGGGATACTTGCCTAGAGGGCTCGGCTAGGTAAGAAAGTCTTCGGCGATCTGGATCCAAGCTAGCACGTCCATCGAGGTCCTCAGAACACATAATAAACAATCATTAGAATTAAATAATAAAATAATAACAGGAAGCATGGAGGATGGCAGGAGGCTATACCGTGCGGGTCCCGCAAGCAGTGCAGGGATCTGGCACGGAAACTGAGGCACGCAGACCGATACGGGCACGCAACCCGAGACACGCACGTATATCGAGACACGCACGAGAATCGAGATGACTCGAAGATCGAGATAAACAGGAGACAACGTGTACGTAAATCGAGACGCGCACGTAGATCGAGGAAATCACGAATATCGGGATAGCACACAAATCAATACGACACGCAAATCGAGGCGTGCACACGAATCGAGACGGAGCGAGATTCAAGGAAGCACGCAAATCAATGCGGCATACAAGTCGACGTATACACGCAAATCGATGCGGTGCGAAGTCCAAAGTGATACACAAACCAAGACGGCACGTAAATCCGTACGTACACGCAAATCGAGATAGCACAAAGTCCAAGGTGGCACGCAAACCGATGCGGCACACAAGACGATGCGTGTACGCGGATCGATGCGACAAGAGAATCAAGATAGGCACAAAGGCCGAGGCACGAAAAACGAGGCGGTGCGCAAACCGAGGTGGCACCGTGCCCGAGGCAGCGCGGGGCTCGAGGCGTCCCGCTGCCCTAGGCAGCACGTAGACCGAGGTACACGTAAAACGAAGCGACACGTACACCGAGGTGCACACGACCCGAAAACACGGGGAACGAGGAAGCGCACCAACCGAGGGTACGCTGCCCGAGATGACACGCTGCACGGGGCAGCACGCATCCCGAGGGGTTCGTACCCCAAGACAGCACGCAAACCGAAGAAGTGCACGCTGCACGAGGGCACACTGCTCGAGGCAGCACACTGCACAAAGCAGCACGCTGCTCGAGACAACACGTGCCCCGAGGTACGCGGATCGAGGAAGAGAGAGGCAGGCAGAGGGGCTCACCGGGGCTGGCCATGTCGCGACGGCTCCGGCGGAGGGAGGACAGCAGCAACAGGAGAAGCTCCGGCCAGGTCGCGACGGCTCCGCGACAGAGGAAGGGCGGCAGCAGCAGCGCTGCACCACGAAGGGGAGGCGGAGGAGACGGAGACGGCGGCGTCGGCGGAGGGGGCCGGAGGCCGCGGAGGAGATGGTGGTGAGGGCGGTGTTGGCGGTGGCGGCCGCAGCGGAGGCCGGAGGGGGGCGACGATGATGATGAAGGCGGTGGTGGAGACGGTGGCTGGCGGTGGCGGCTCCGGGAAGAGGGGGTGGAGGAGGAGGAGAAGAAGACGATGGTGGTGGCGGCGGTGGCTGGAAGTCGTGGTGGTGGCGGTGGCTGGCGGAGACGACGATGATGGTGGTGCTGGTCGAAGTGGTGGCGGTCGCAGGGGTGACGGGCGACCGGAGATCGGGGGAGTGGCCGGAGGTCGGGGGAGGTTGAGTGAGCGGGAGAGAGGAGAGAGGATTAGGGGGGGCGGCTGCTCCAGAGATGGTGAGGAGGGAGAGAGGGGAGTTAGGTAGGGGGAGGGGGAGAGTTAGTTTTAGGGTTTGGGTTTGGGTTTGGGTTTAAATGGGTAGACATAGGAATATAAAATTTAATAATAATGATGTTAACTATAGCAATAACAAAAACAGGAAAAATTCTAAAATAAAAATAACAACTCTACCATAGCAAAATCAAAATCTAGAATTTAAATAATAGTTTATGCAACAAGTACGAAATTTTAAAAGTCCTCCCAAAATACAAAATACCATCATATACCCATTTTCAAAAATGGGGATTGACATCCTACCCACCTTACAAAAATTTCGTCCTCGAAATTTCAGAATTATCAGAATAGGGTCTTCAAAACTAGTACATATATATCTGCCATGAAAAACTCTATCCACCTTACAGAAATCAAGTAATACAATAAGAAACGAACAAAATCTCAATATGAAAACATCAAAGAGAACAAGGTCTAGCTAAATAAATCAACTCGCAAGGTAAATCCTAAACATCGAAAGAATCTCAAAAATCAAAGTCTCGCATACACGAAATAACCCCATAAATCAAAACAAGTATAGAATGTCGAAACAATGTCAGAAAACATAAAATCCTAACTGCATAAAAATCCTCATAAATCATAAAATACAGGATATCTGTCTCGAACCGATGACCGTAGTTCCTAATATCCAAAAAAATGTGTGTCATGGTCATTCCTTGCCACGCCATCTGGAATGGCTGTAAAAGATTCACCAAAACACTGTAATCGAGCGGCTGCAACTTTCGTTACCACGCCGTCAATGTATACTAGGGTCACCCGGTTCTCTAGACAAATACCCAAAACGAATCAAATCCATAACCCAAATATCCGAATCGCTAAAATCACAAAATCTCTAACAATATAATGAGTCCTAGAAAACCATCAAAATCCAAAATCCAGGTGAATCATAACACACATCCAAAATATCTTCAATAATAACCACAATATAGCTTTTCTAGAAAAATACTCCATATCCGTAGGAAAATACTCCAAACCAAGAATTCTCATCAAAATATAATATATACAAAGTATATCTATAATCAAAATAATATATGAAATAGATAATCATGAGTGCGGAACTATCCAGAATCAACGAAGCTGAAATGACACAAGATTATCCACAGGATATTCAACAAATGTCAAAATATCCGATCTCAGAGTCCAGAGGAAGTCTTCAGTCCGCAGCAATCCAGCTAACGCTCGAAGAGGACGATAGTGATACTAAGTCAACACGAAGTCAACGCACGAAAGAGATAACAGGAAATCAAACAAGACAAAACACCGGTAGAGAGTACAGAACCCAAGATAAATAATCATGTAACCCAAATGATGGAGACAAGATAACATCTCATCAAATAAGGTGATCGACATGACCAACTATAGGATCATATCTATCAAACAAGGATCAGAGATAGATAACACGAATAAGACATGGCCAAGCGAGATAGGTCCAAGTAGAGATGAGGACCAGTTCACAGGTTCAAGGGAGCGAAGGACAAGTGTAACAAGTGGGAATACCAAGGAATAGTGGACTGAGATCAATAATCATGTGATACCCAACAAAATCTCAAAACGAGACCTGCATGGGCCACCACTAAAACCTTGTCATGCCCCAGTACCGAAATACGGGGACGGACGTAGGCCAGCTACACCGTATAAGGTACGAATACACTATACGGTGATGACGGCTGTCAAGTCTGCTGGGTATCCTAGCATGCAATCAATCTATGGCCTAAATCTGATCTTATGCCCACAGGCAAATCACAATGAAACAACATCAAGAGAGATAATCATATGGAAAGCAGGGAATACTCATATAAAAATTTGGAATCTACAGCTCAAATCATCAAGTCGGTCCATCCACCAGATCAATCTAGCAAGAGTCTCCCATCCATGATGGAGTGAATATCACGTCAATAAAGACAACCACCAAATACCAAGCTCATTCCCCTCACAATGCTAGGCCCTCTGACTCACAAGAATCCTCCAAGTCAATGATCACAAGCCACTAGAAAACAAGCCCCTCAACTACCAAGACACAGCAATCAAACCAGGTTCCCCAACTACCGGAATACACAAAGGTACCAGATTTGGGCGTTTGGGAAGTCGAGTAAAAATCATATAATAATACCCTCGATATTCTCCTCATTCTACGAAATATTCGAAATCACCAAAATCCAAGAATCCACATAGATCCACCAAGTCAATATCCCAAGATCGTACTCTCCATAATAATCAATCCTCAGTCATATCCACAAGTCGCAACTCCCAATACATAGGACAGCTGTCAGCTCTATCCGACAGACTAGGACAACCCCTAGGATGAAGGGTCAGGGGACAAGAGTCCGGTAATAAATACCGCCGGAAGTGGCAAGGATTACATGGACCGCTCTGGAGCAAATCCACAACCCTTAAACCAAACAAGGACCAGGGTTGCAGACCGTCTCCCGAGTGGAACCGTTCTCCTTACGCTATCCGACGGACAAGACATGTCAAGACGCTAGACGACTAATCTAGTCGGGAGTCTACCTGGCAGGCAATGGGATCAGGTATACTATACCAAGGTGAACAGGCACGAGCCCAGTCCAGCAAACCAAAGGAATGGTTCTGCCCAGTCCTTCGAACCAAATTCCCGATCGGGAATTTTGGAAGAATCCGGTAGAGTCTCCTCTGTATTCTGGACAGAAGCTCCCAGCGAATTGGGGCTAAAACCACTCGGCGCAACCCGCCGCAGAATCGCAGAATCGCAGGCTGAGAATACTAAGTCTCAGCTACCAGCAGCACTATGATGCGTACAGGGAACAAGTCGATAGCCGAGAACACTAAGTCTTGGCCTCCAGCAGCACTACGATGCGTACTGGGAAATCAATCGAACCCGAGACCACTAAGTCCCGGCCTCCAGCAGCGCTACAATGCGTACTGGGCGCCAAGCCAACATGCATAATACTAAAATAATCGCCTCGCAGGGCGCATCACAGCACATGCTCATAATTCTAACCCAAGCGCAATCACAGCCACAAGAATAGTTCGCCAAGCCGTTACCCGACCGCGAGTCGGACACGGGGCATACAGGGACAATCCATACATGTGAGTCGTGCTCGTGTCCTCGGAGGTGTGGATGACCCATCCGAGTTGTCCGATACGGTCTATCCCGGTATCGGACCAAGCTATCCTAAGTTATCATCATGGCAGATCTACTGCTAGGCTACACTAATCATGGTTATAAAATTTACAAGTACAAATTAATTAAATGAAATAAATTCCAGGAGAGAGGGCAAGAGCCGTCGATGAGCAAGGGATACTTGCCTAGAGGGCTCGGCTAGGTAAGAAAGTCTTCGGCGATCTGGATCCAAGCTAGCACGTCCATCGAGGTCCTCAGAACACATAATAAACAATCATTAGAATTAAATAATAAAATAATAACAGGAAGCACGGAGGATGGCAGGAGGCTATACCGTACGGGTCCCGCAAGCAGCGCAGGGATCTGGCACAGAAACTGAGGCACGCAGACCGATACAGGCACGCAACCCGAGACACGCACGTATATCGAGACACGTACGAGAATCGAGATGACTCGAAGATCGAAATGAACAGGAGACAATGTGTACGTAAATTGAGATGCGCACGTAGATCGAGGAAATCACGAATATCGGGATAGCACACAAATTAATGCGACACGTAAATCGAGGCGTGCACACGAATCGAGACAGAGCGAGATTCAAGGAAGCACGCAAATCAATGTGGCATACAAGTCGACGTATGCACGCAAATCGATGCGATGCGAAGTCCAAAGTGATACACAAACCAAGGCGGCACGTAAATCCGTACGTACACGCAAATCGAGATAGCACAAAGTCCAAGGTGGCACGCAAACCGATGCGGCACATAAGACGATACGTGTACGCGGATCGATGCGACACGAGAATCAAGATAGGCACAAAGGCCGAGGCACGAAAAATGAGGTGGTGCGTAAACCGAGGTGGCACGGTGCCCGAGGCAGCGCGGGGCTCGAGGCGTCCCGCTGCCCTAGGTAGCACGTAGACCGAGGTACACGCAAAACGAAGCGACACGTACACCGAGGTGCACACGACCCGAAAACACGGGGAACGAGGTAGCGCACCAACCGAGGGTGCTCTGCCCGAGACGACACGCTGTACGGGGTAGCACGCATCCCGAGGGGTTCGCACCCTAAGGCAGCGCACAAATCAAAAAAGTGCACGCTGCACGAGGGCACACTGCTCGAGGCAGCACACTGCACAAAGCAGCACGCTGCTCGAGACAACACGTGCCCTGAGGCACGCGGATCGAGGAAGAGAGAGGCAGGCGGAGGGGCTCACCGGGGCTGGCCATGTCGCGGCGGCTCCGACGGAGGGAGGACAGCAGCAACAGGAGAAGCTCCGGCCAGGTCGCGGCGGCTCTGCGACAGAGGAAGGGCGGCAGCAGCAGCGCTGCACCACGAAGGGAAGGCGGAGGAGACGGAGACGGCGGCGTCGGCGGAGGGGGCCGGAGGCCGCGGAGGAGATGGTGGTGAGGGCGGTGCTGGCGGTGGCGGCCGCAGCGGAGGCCGTAGGGGGGCGACGATGATGATGAAGGCGGAGGTGGAGACGGTGGCTGGCGGTGGCGGCTCCGGGAAGAGGGGGTGGAGGAGGAGGAGAAGAAGACGATAGTGGTGGCGGCGGTGGCTGGAAGTCATGGTGGTGGCGGCGGCTGGCGGAGACGACGATGATGGTGGTGCTGGTCGAAGTGGTGGCGGTCGCAGGGGTGACGGGCGGCCGGAGATCGGGGGAGTGGCCGGAGGTCGGGGGAGGTTGAGTGAGCGGAAGAGAGGAGAGAGGATTAGGGGGGGCGGCTGCTCCAGAGATGGTGAGGAGGGAGAGAGGGGAGTTAGGTAGGGGGAGGGGAGAGTTAGTTTTAGGGTTTGGGTTTGGGTTTGGGTTTGGGTTTAAATGGGTAGACATAGGAATATAAAATTTAATAATAATGATGATAACTATAGCAATAACAAAAACAGGAAAAATTCTAAAATAAAATAACAACTCTACCATAGCAAAATCAAAATCTAGAATTTAAATAATAGTTTATGTAACAAGTACGAAATTTTAAAAGTCCTCCCAAAATACAAAATACCATCATATACCCATTTTCAAAAATGGGGATTGACAGGTTCACAGATTAACATATTAAGGAATGAATGAATCTCAGGTTTGTATAGATGTGTGTTCATCTATACAACATGTTAATAGTGACAGTATAAAATGGGAATGAAGCTAATTCAGATTTCAGGTTTTCTCCCAATTCAGTGAATCAATAACATAGAAAAAAAACAGTTAACCATCTAATCAAATTCTCAGTTCAAATCAGGGAATCACAATCTCATGCTACATTCTCAGGGAACAATAGTAAACATTCAATTAGAACTCATTAAAAACTGAAACTGGGAATTGACTTCAATGTCTCAGGATATTGTAATTTATGGACAGGAATGAGTCTTGAAGCTACTGTTATTATTCAGTTATCAACAAATTCCCAACACAAAAATCTAACCTAACATGAATACAATATGTGTCGGCTATCATTGAAACTGGAAAATGAACCATTCGAATCACCCATGTATCAGAATTTTGATAGTTAATACCATGCAAGTCTAACATTTGCAACCCACACATAACATTGATTATTCCATTAAACAAAGACTAATCTGATATGTAAATTAATTAACAGTGGTTAGTGACATGTTAGGATGCAATTTAGCAACTAATTTAATCACTAATATCAGGAATCAAAATAGGAAAAAGGAAGAACAGTGTACTAACAGTGTACCTAAACTCACTGATACTCACAGTATCAGTCGAATAGGACTTTCCTATTTAAACATTGAAATAGCAGTAAAGGCTAGATAATATTGGTTGGTAATTAAAACAACTATGTGTTCATGTCATACATTCAATGTCATGTCCAGAAACCAGACACGGATGTGTCCAAGACCACACAAAACTCAAATGCACGAACTGGTCAGTCGACAGTGTGTCTGTGCCAGTACACGAGTCCTAACTGACTCGATACGAAACAAAGTGATATGAGACTTGGGGAGTGTCGTGTCAGACACTGCCCCAAGCTCTGTGTAAAAAATTATGCGACCACGTGTCCTGAATAGCTCGCACGAACACACGAGTAGCAGGGCATTCCTGTACACGCGCGCGCGGCCATGTCCAGGGGCTCGATATGACACAAAATCGACAGAAAACTCTCTCAGTCACTTAGAAACACATAGACGACACCAAGACACGACTTCCTATTCAAACACATCACGAAAACTCGATCGAAATGCCCTTTGTGGCATTTCGTCGAACACTTGCGCACAGAACTGATACGTGTCTGATACGGACATGTACAGGACACGAAAATTGGCAAACCCTATTCCTACAGGACCAGGACACCTAGGGCTAGGTGTTCATGCAAAGCAAACCTAGTTTTAATGGGTGGATTGGAATTTACCTATGGTTGTTCTTCAACACAAAAACTCTCTTCCAAGGAGTTCTTCAAAGCCACCCAAATCCTTCAAATTGATTCAAATATGAGATTTGACTCCACAATCAGCAAGAGAACATTGATTAGAACACAATGGAAGAAATCCCAATAAAAATGGAGTTCTATTGATTAAACTATGAAGAAAAATAAATAAAGGCTCACCTAGTTCTTAGGAAAAATGATGAACTAATGGAAAGAGGCACAACTTTCCAAAATGATATTATATAGGCAAGGAGGGTCTTGGCTGGCCACTTTAGTTAGGGTTAGGGTTTTTAGGTTTCATCTAATGGCTAGCAATAAATCAAGGCTAATGTGTGGCCTAAAATCTAGGGCTCTTTCCTAGTTAAGTTGCAAACCACCCTCTTAGCTAAACATGACTCAAACCACTTAACCAATACTAACTAATTCTCAAAGTGGCTAACTAAACTAGTTATGGCTAATCTAGGTTAGGTCCAATCTAGGTTAGGCTAACCAAAATCATATGGCAATAAATAAACTAGTATTTAAATCACACCATTCAATTAAATTATTTAAAATTCATAATAAAATATATTAAATTCAAATAATTCAAAAATGACAAAAATACCCTCAAACTAGAAATGTGGTAGCGACAATCACAGAGGACCATGTCTGTCTCACTCACTCAGATACATACTTCGATTGAGGAGAGTTCTCAGAGGATGGTAAGTACCCTTGCTGCGCATGCTGAGCGACTGCTAGAGCTGGAGCAGATACGTCCTTTCGGTCCATCGACGGTGCCGACTCCAGACGTTGTACTGCCTCCTACTGCCCCTATGGTGCAGCTCACACAGGAGCAGTATGAGTTCATGCTATCTCAGATGCGCAGCAGGGGTCCTCAGTGATCCAGTAGATTTTTTTTATCATCTTTGTATGTATTGGCCCTATGGGCCTATTGATCATTGGTACACTGATTTTCATTCTTATTTGACTCTGTTGGACATGTATGTTTGTGATATTTACTTTGTTGGTATTTTTATTGAGTACATGTATGATATTTACTTGGACATGTATGTTTGTGATATCTGTGATGGGGATGACAAATATACCTACGCTGGGTTATAAGCGATTGTCTGATATACAAAGGAGGTGCTGCCCAAATTTTAAAAAAATATGTTTGGCATTTTTGTGATGATGTGTGTCTGTGTAAACACAGACACACAGCGTAACAAAAATACCAAACATTTTTTTAAAAAAATTTCATAATATCTGCGACATATAGCGACGTTCTGCGACGTATAGCGACATATCCTGACGTCGCTAATTAGCGCCGTTACGTCGCTATCTGTCGTAATCCGTTGCTCAGTAGCTGACGTGGCAGAGAGATGATGTCGCTAATTTGGTCGCTGTACGTCGCTACACTGCTGACGTGGCAGGCATGCCATGTCATCACATAAAAAGAAATGACGTCGCTAAGTAGTCGCACTATGTCGCTACTTTGGCGACGTACAATTTTGTCGCCCTCCGTCGCTAATTTTGCGACGTCCTAGCGATATTGGGGTGACGTCGCAAACAGCGACGGAGGGCGATGAATTTGTCATCTGCGACTAGCTTTTCCGTAACCTTCATGTTTCGTCGCTAAAGTCGTCCCTAATTACTTTTAGCGACGTATTTTTATTAATTAGCGACATATCCTGACGTCGCTAATTTTCCTTATTTTAGTAGTGTGTATACTGGTTTTCCTCTTATGAGGACTAGTCCAGTCGGAAGAACTCTAGCTTCCGGTTGAATCCACTATGAAAAATCACTACAAGTTTTCATCCGAAGTTCTTGCAACTTCTACAACGTGAGCTTTGATCCGAAGTACTCGACCAACTTCAGTTGTGAAGTGTCTTTCTTCAATCAAGCCTCTGATTACAATCGCTCTGAAGCTTCTAGATCGTACCGTACTGGCAAATCGACTAGAGGATTGTAACTAGCTTGGAATTTGAAAATGAATAGCTCAGAACACTTTGGAAGAAGTAGTAGGCTTATATAGAAGAGATATGAAAGTGAATTGGTGTGTTGAAATGATCAAAATCCTTCTCTATTTACAGTTTTTCCAAAGGCAGAATTCGGACAGAATTCGGGCAGAATTCGGGCAGAAATCTATGAGAAAATCTCGGCAAGATCCGTAACTGCGGGAAGACCAAGTTCAAAATCCAACGTCCACTATCCGAACTCTGGCAGAATTCGGGCCGAATTCTGTCAGGTTTTTGCAAATTTGTTTTGGGCTTTTTGAAAAGTCATGCAGTTAGGAAGTAGGTATACCACATATTAAGTAAAAGAACTCAACAAAATATTTTAAGTAAAAGAATATATGTCCATGATGAACTAGGTATACCACATATTATGGGCATAAAAAAATTGAAACAATTAATTTGCTCCCCTTAAAATATGCGTGTCTAGTACCGAAGTAATATGTATGCAAAAATAGATAAAATAAATAATAACAAAATCTAAGAAATATCCAAGATATGGATCTTTCTTTCCTTTGATCAAATGCATATAAAGTTCCAAAAAAAAATATCATCTTTAGGCAAATAAAAAAAATATCCAATGAATAAATGCTTAAAGATGAACAAACAAAATATATCTCCAATATATATATAAAAGAAATATTATAAGACATTAAAAGATTTTGAAAACTGTCTAAAGATGATAATATTATAGATAAAATTTAAGAATTTTAGAGACATATTTTCAGAAGTAGAAAACTAATTCAAAAATATTAGGTCTTCTTATCAAAGTTTATTTCTTCCCTTTTAAAGCCTTAGCACGGTGTCCACCTGACAATCGTAAGGTTTAAAGAAAAAATGCTTTGAGAGAGAGACATTCAATATGCATGACTTCTCCCCTACAAAGAGTTACTGTTGTAGACAGTAAGTAACTTGAATAAGAAGATAATAATATAAAGCTCAAAATTATTGAATATTACACAAGTTAAAGACGAAATCACAAGACTATAATATCACCCCCAGTTTTCAGAAACAGGGGTATTTTTGTTATTTTTCATTTTCGAATATTTTTGAAATTATTTATTTATTTATAATATTATTTAGGGGTTATTTGAGTCGGGTTCGAATTTTAGCTCAATCCGACTTGAAACGGAAACCCGGGGTAGTTTTGACTCTAGTGGACCCACACACTAGTTAGCCATGGCCCACATGTTGATTATTTTAGTTAGTGACTAGGCTAATTTATTTTGGTTAGGATTAGTTAGATTAGTGTGTTAGAATGACTAAACTAGCCCCCGACTTAAACCCCTTTCCAATGTATTGATAATAGATTAGTGTAGGGGTATTTTAGGCAACCCACAAAGTGCCACCTAGCACCCTTATGGCCTGCCACATGGTGTGGATCGGCCTTAGCCATTTCATCATTATCCCTCTTCTTTTCTTTCTCTTGTTCTTCCCCAAATTGATTTGAGAGCAATCCCTAATCATTCCTCCACCAAATCCTTCTATTTTCTCACCCAATATTCTTTCTTCCTTCTCCAATCAAGCCAAGGAGGGAGCTACCCAAGTTTGAGAGGATTCGGAGCTCGTTCGTGTCTTTTTGGAATCTCTACGTGTCGGTGTCGCTTCGGAAGGCTTTTCTTCGAATCGATCTACCGGGAGGTATAAATCCCTTCTTCTTTTCATTTCCTCATGCATATAGGTCTATTTGGAACCATAGGAATGACCCCCATGGTTTTGGGCCCATTTGTGTCCATTTTGCGTCCATTTGGTCACTTGTAGAGGTATCCTATGTGTAGGATCATGTCTTAATGGGAAAACCCCTATTTGGACACATGTAGAATTATTGTGTATTGATTTATTGTTGTTCTAACATTTAATTCCAGATTTTAAATGTGTTTAGGAATGAGTTTTCCTATGTATCATATAGTATCATAATTTCTAACATCTATATATGTATATATATGGTGGCATATATATTATTCTCTCTCTCTCTCTCTATATATATATATATATATATATATATATATATATATATATATATATATATATATATATATATATATATATTATGGCTTATATATATGTAGATATATTATGGTGTGTGTGGTGTGATACTTTGTGTTTGGCTGTGGGATATAGTGGTCGGCCAAGTAGTGGAGTGTGTGTGTGTGTGTGTGTTTGTGCTAGTTTAGAGTGTGTGTATGTGAGGTGTTTGAGTGTATGTTTGTGAGAAGATTAGAGAGGGAAATGTGAGTAGTGAGTGGTGCTAAGGAGGAGGGGGGAACACCCATACCAGCTGACCATAGCAGCAGCACCTTGCTGCCACAACAGTCCCCTTAAACCACCCTCTTTTGCTGTCCATTTCAGCAGCCATGACTGTCCATGACAGTCCCCAAAACCACTTCATTCAGCCCCTTGCACCCCCCCTAAACTCAGTCCATGATAAGCCCCTTGGCTGTCCCAAATTGCAGCCCATTTAATCCCCTTAAGACCCATCCATGACTGTCCAAAACCACCCGCAAATCAGTCCCTTGGACTGTCCCCAACAGTCCTTGGCAAGCCATGTTGGCTGTCTCAAACCACCATGCTAGCTATCCGAAAATAGTTCAAAAACCTGTCCTTAACTCAGTTACTTTCAGTCCCAAACATAGCTGTCCTAAACCCCTTAACATTCATTCCATACAAGCCAAGTGGTTGTCCATATTTTACCCTCCAACAGCCCCTTAAACCCATAGTTGGTTGTCCCCATTTGCCACTTAACAGCCCAGTTTTGCCCACCTATATGGCTGTCCCATGTACCTGTCATTACACCCCCTTAACACCACCAAAACCACTTCATAACAGCCCATCAAACCTACCTATTGGCTGTCCATGTTTAGCCCTTCCAATCACCATTTAACCATCCAAATTTCAGTCCCCAAACCCACCTAATACAACTCCATATGGCTGTCCCTAAAATCAGCCCCAAGCTGTCCATTTCAGTCCCCATACCAGCACTTTGTTTAGCCAAACCTGTCCCCAAATCCGGTCCTTAATTAACACCATAACAGTCCACTTGTTTCAGCCCAAAACTAGCCCTTCCAAGCACCCCATATCAGTCCACTTTATATGCCCATGTGTGTGTGTGAGAGAGAGAGAGATTAGTGTGTGTATGAGCCTATATGTATTTGTGTATGTGAGCCTATATATATATATATATATATATATATATATATATATATATATATATATATATATATATATATATATATATATATATTTGTGTGTATGAGTTTATATATGCATTTGTGAGTGTGAGTGATATATGAGTATAGCTAATAACCTATAGGAAAGCCTATATGGGTGTTGTATGTGAGGGAGTGAATGAGTGAGTGTGGTATGTGGGTGTTAATTAGAAGTTAGAGAATATCATGGTAGGGTAAAGGGGTATGGTAAACCAACATGTATTCTAAAATAGGCTAGATACCTAGGATACCTATATTCCTTAGTAGATAAACCTTAGATAGGATAGTATCTAGCTACCCTAAGGAGCCTAAGCTAGTATCATGGGTATCAGCGGGGTTTCCTTGGTGTTGGTTAAGGTATCGGGATTTACCTTGGTAAGGTAATGTAGGTTTTACCTAGAAATAGGATATTTGAGTTTAGAGTCTAAGATGTTGTTAAAACTTGGTTCCCTTGGTTGGTAATGGTCAAATACAGTGCTCCTAGACTAGTTTTGACTTTGGTTGACCATTTTGACCAAAAGTCAACAAAAGTCAACAAAAGTCAACAGAGACCAAACCAGAGTTGACCACTTGACTAAAAGTCAACAGTTGGTCAACATTTGACTTGTTTGACCTAGAGTTGACCTAGGGTTGACTCAGTGTTGACCAGAGTTGACTAGAGTTGACTTTTTGACCAAAAGTCAACTGTAAGTCAACCTTTGACCCCGTTTGACCTAGTTTGACTTGGATTGACTCCCAGTGACCTGGTATGATCCAGTATGACCTAGTATGACTCAGTTTGACCTAGATTGACCTAGATTCATATAGAATGCATTATAATGCATCTTATTATCATTTTTAGACATGTAGTGACTTGTACTGTTCTGATAGGAGGTAGACACCACTCCTCAGGCAGTATATTCTCTTCAGACACTCAGGATATCAGACGAGTACATTCTCTAACCATTTCATACTTGTCTGGATTTATATTCTTGCTCTAGATTACTGTACTTGATGCTGACGCGATTGTTATCACGGATTGGTACTATATGGATCTTCTTTTGAGATGTTATCCCCTTATATTCACTAAATATATATTGTGATGTGCGTTTCACTTACATATTGTATTTATTGAATATCCGTATCATTGTACACTCATTGTGCATATTGTACTCTCATTATCACATTGAGCTCTATTGTACAAGCTATTGTATAAGGTAACGTAACTGAATTGGATCCTTGTGTATTGATTGGGAAGGGAGAGTAGAAATGGCTATGTGATCAATCCTATTGTATAAGAAATTGTATATGTCCATTGTACACCCACGTACAAAAGAGTCCTATTTTATTGTATAACCTAACCCGTTTACATAACCATATTGTGCTCTAAATCACATGTTGCTTACAGTTCTTACTTATCATATATAGATATTTCCTATTATCAAATCTCTGCTGTTTTTCATATACATTCTCTTTCAGCATTTTCTGTACCTTACTCTATTACATGCTTTATATTTCCTAACTTGATATGAACTGCGTGAGATGTTTTGTGCTCGCTTCTGTCCTGACTGGACCTGTTGAAAATATTACAGAGGATGAGGATGAGGCCTGCGTAGACACCTACTATGGGACAGCTGTAGATGACTCTTGTGACCCAGATTACCAGTCGGATCCACTAGCTATAGAGACTGAGGCTCCCTAGTCTAGGTTTTACTATTTCTGTTATTTGAGATCTGGATTGTATATATTCTTTCATATTCAGTAGTTGAGACTTGTATTTCTGGATGTTTGCTGAGATGTTATCTTAGACACTTAGACTCTTTGGTTGTATTTATGTGGATTCTCTCATTTTAGTATTTATCTATCTATCTTCCTACCTTATCATTCTGCCTTAGATGTGATTGAGACTGTATATTGCTATGTTACCTCCATTCGGAGTGTATATACTGTACACGTACCTTTATATTGTTAGATGATTGACCTAGGACAGCGTTCTACCACCGACACTGCGGCGTAGGCTGGGCGTTGTTACGTTCTCGTACCCTCACAGTAGGTGCGGATCGTGACACGTTTTTAGTGGTGGCCCATGCAGGTAGAGTTGTGTAGTGGTATTCAAACTAGAGTACCACTACAGCCTGCAGTAGGATTAGGATATTTTGAAGGTACTCAATCACATTAGGAAAAATTCTTATCTAAATTCATACCATCTCAGTTCTTGCTAATATTGTTCTCCTTTGAATATAACTGTCCTCCTTTGCTATTTCGACTCATTCTCAGCAATTATTTCTTTTGATCTGTCTCCTGGATTGTTGAGACAAGATCACATCGCCAGGGCCAGGGGGACGCCAATGAGAGGTCTGCCACCTCTCATACCTAGCAGCCAGCCCCTGGTACCGCAGCCCCAGTCATGCCAGCTGGGGTAGGCATTTTAGCTGCGTTCGGAGGAGCCCCTCCACCAGCAGCAGAGGGTATGCCCCCACCAGCTCGGAGGCAGGACCCAGTCATTCCAGAGGTGCCTTTCCAGCAGCCGCCGCCTCCAGGATACGTGGATGCGGCACAGATGTTCGTCTACTTCCAACAGTTTATAGAGGTACAGCAGACCCGGCAGGCAGGAGCATAGAGTTGGCCCTAACGATAGTCGCAGCTCGACCAGCAGTCCAGCAGCCGAAGACTCCGGGGATAGAGCAGTTCCAAAAGATGAGCCCCAGAGAATTCCTGGGGACAGAGAGGATTCTATATGCTGACGAGTGGATCGAGCATATAGAGGAGATCTTCCGCCTGGCCCGGATATTGGCAGATCTCCAGATAGAGACAGCAGCTAGCTGGATGCGAGATCTTGCTCGTACCTGGTATCAGTCAGACCCCAGGGTGGGGGTAGCTGGACAGTCCTGGGAGGAGTTCAAGGGCTTCTTCAAGAAGAAGTTCTTTCCAGATTCAGCGCTTCGAGCCTTGGAGTCGCAGTTCGAGAGCTTAGTTCAGGGGAGCCTGTCAGTAGAGGAGTACGCTGGGGAGTTCAGCAGCCTCGGCAGATTTGTAGAGGGCTTGAGTGAGACGGCGAAGGCCCAGAGGTTCCGAAAGGGTCTGGTCAAGGAAGTCAAGTCCTTGACCAAGGGCAACAGGGATGCCACTTTCGAGGAGATTTTGACGGGAGCTTTATTGGCTGAGGACGATCTTGAGCTGAGGCTCAAGAGGGGGCGAGACCCTGTTGGGGGCAGCAGCAGCGGAGGACTGGCCAAGAGGCCGCACGTTCAGCATCAGTTTCAGCAGCAGTACCAGTAGCCGAGGGCTCAGATATATCAGCTACAACAGAGGCCTGTTCAGCATCAGGGACAGAGACAGGTACAATATCAGCAGGACACCGTGTGCAACTTCTGTAAGAAGCCAGGCCATTGGTGGAACGATTGCAGAAAGAGGCTGGGTATGTGTTTACTTTGCGGTTCAGCGGAGCATCAGTGTAGAGAGTGTCCCAAGAACCCGACACCATTGGCTCAGGTAGTACCAGGAGCTAGGGCTCCGGCAGGGCAGCAGAGGGGACCACCATTGCAGACTCAGCAGCAGAGGTTTTTACAGCATCAGCAGCAAGCCAGGGGAGGCCAGCGAGGGCGAACTTTCGCCATGACAGCCGAGGATGCTCAGGCAGTAGGAGAGGTGCTTGCAGGTTATGATCTTCTCGATTCCATTTCCACCTTGCCTCATTATACCTATCTTGAAATTCAATTCCATCTATTCCTATCTGTTTCCTCATTGTTGATAAGTTTTGATCTGGTATTTCATTATGATTAATTTTCTTCTGAGATAAGTCATATGGGCTAGGTCGCCTCGATTACGAGATTTTAGAATCCTCTAGGGTCATGCTAGCAGGCATAGTGAGGACATATAGTCGGATTATGGACGTATTTTTCGGATGTAGGAATTTAAGGTTTTTGCTGCCAAGCATGCGGCAATGCAAAAATTTTAAATACCGTAATTCTAGAGGTATGTACCATAGTTGAGGACTCTGTGATTATCGTAGCCTTGCTCACTGGCATGACAGAGATTCTGAGTATCATGATGATTGGACAGACGCATACGATTATCGATTTGTATGATTTTTTGTGGTTATTTTGTTTTAATTTTTGAGGATGATTCTTTTAAGGTGGACAGACTTATAGCATCTAATTGAGAGTAATTTTAAATTTTATAATTTTAGTCATTTAACCCATGCTGTAATTTTTGAGATTTTAAATCATTTTAATTTTAAGCCATGACTTGTGATTTTGATATTTTACTATTGTTTGGTTTTAATTTCGAGGACGAAATTTTTTAAGGTGGATAGATTTGTCACCCCCAGTTTTCAGAAACAGGGGTATTTTTGTCATTTTTTATTTTTGAATATTTTTAAAATTATTTATTTATTTATAATATTATTTTGGGGTTATTTGAGTCGGGTTCGAATTTCAACTCAATCCGACTTGAAACGGGGACCCGGGGTAGTTTTGACTCTAGTGGACCCACACACTAGTTAGCCATGGCCTACATGTTAATTATTTTAGTTAGTGACTAGGCTAATTTATTTTGGTTAGGATTAGTTAGATTAGTGTGTTAGAATGACTAAACTAGCCCCCGACTTAAACCCCTTTCCAATGTATTGATAATAGATTAGTGTAGGGGTATTTTCGGCAACCCACAAAGTGCCACCTAGCCCCCTTATGGCCGGCCACATGGTGTGGATAGGCCTCAGCCATTTCATCAATATCCCTCTTCTTTTCTCTCTCTTGTTCTTCCCCAAATTGATTTGAGAGCAATCCCTAATCATTCCTCCACCAAATCCTTCCATTTTCTCATCCAATCTTTTTCCTTCCTTCTCAATTCAAGCCAAGGAGGGAGCTACCCAAGTTTGAGAGGATTCGGAGCTCGTTCATGTCCTTTTGGAATCTCTACGTGTCGGTGTCGCTTCGGAAGACTTTTCTTCGATTCGATCTACAAGGAGGTATAAATCCCTTCTTCTTTTCATTTTCTCATGCATATAGGTCTATTTTGAACCCATAGGAATGACCCCCAAGGTTTTGTGCCCATTTGTGTCCATTTCGTGTCCATTTGGACACTTGTAGAGGTGTCCTATGTGTAGGATCGTGTCCTAATGGGAAAACCCCTATTTGGACACATGTGGAATTATTGTGTATTGATTTATTGTTGTTCTAACATTTAATTCCAGATTTTAAATGTGTTTAGGAATGAGTTTTCCTATGTATCATATAGTATCATAATTTCTAATATCTATATATGTATATATATGGTGGCATATATATTATTCTTTATATATATATTTTTTTGGCATATATATTATTCTCTATATATAAAAAAAAATATATGTACATATATATATATATATATATATATATATATATATATATATATATATATATATATATATATATATATATATATATATTTATATATATTATGGCTTATATATATATATATATATATATATAATATATATATATATATATATATATATATATATATATATATATATATATATTATGGTGTGTGTGGTGTGATACTTTGTGTTTGGTTGTGGGATAGAGTGGTCGGCCAAGTAGTAGAGTGTGTGTGTGTGTGTTTGTGCTAGTTTAGAGTGTGTGTATGTGAGGTATTTGAGTGTATGTTTGTGAGAAGATTAGAGAGGGAAATGTGAGTAGTGAGCGGTGCTAAGGAGGAGGGGGAACACCCATACCAGCTGACCATAGCAGCAGCACCTTGCTGCCACAACAGTCCCCTTAAACCACCCTCTTTTGCTGTCCATTTCAGCAGCCATGACTGTCCATGACAGTCGCCAAAACCACTTCATTCAGCCCCTTGCACCCCCCCTAAACTCAGTCCATGAGAAGCCCCTTGGTTGTCCCAAATTGCAGCCCATTTAGTCCCCTTAAGACCCATCCATGACTGTCCAAAACCCCCCACAAATCAGTCCCTTGGACTGTCCCCAACAGTCCTTGGCAAGCCATGTTGGCTGTCTCAAACCACAATGCTAGGTATCCTGAAATAGTTCAAAAACCTGTCCTTAACTCAGTTACTTTCAGTCCCAAACATAGTTGTCCTAAACCCCTTAACATTCATTCCATACAAGCCAAGTGGCTGTCCATATTTCACCCACCAACAGCCCCTTAAACCCATAGTTGGCTGTCCCCATTTGCCAATTAACAGCCCAGTTTTGCCTACCTATATGGCTGTCCCATATACCTGTCATTACACCCCCTTAACACTACCAAAACTACTTCATAACAGCCCTTCAAACCTACCTATTGGCTGTCCATGTTTAGCCCTTTCAATCACCATTTAACCACCCAAATTTTAGTCCCCAAACCCACCTAATACCACTCCATATGGTTGTCCCTAAAATCAGCCCCAAGCTGTCCATTTCAGTCCCCATACCAGCACTTTGTTTAGCCAAACCTGTCCCCAAATCCAGTCCTTAATTAACACCATAACAGTCCACTTGTTTCAGCCCAAAACCAGTCCTTCCAAGCACCCCATATCAGTCCACTTTATATGCCCATGTGTGTGTGTGAGAGAGAGAGATTAGTGTGTGTGAGAGCCTATATGTATTTGTGTATGTGAGCCTATATATATATATAGGGAGCGGATCGGGAGCCCCGCCCGCGGAGCCCCGCCGAAGCCCCGCTCCCCCTTAGCCGTTGGATCGCGCGGGCGGGGGCGGGCCCCACGCGGGCCCCGCACGATCCGATGGTGCAGGGGGGGCGGGGCCTTTGATCCGCTCCCATATATATATATATATATATATATATATATATATATATATATATATATATATATATATATATATATATATATATATATATATATATATTTGTGTGTGTGAGTTTATATATGTATTTGTGAGTGTGAGTGATATATGAGTATAGCTAATAACCTATAGGAAAGCCTATATGGGTGTTGTATGTGAGGGAGTGAATGAGTGAGTGTGGTATGTGGGTGTTAATTAGAAGTTAGAAAATATCATGGTAGGGTAAAGGGGTATGGTAAACCAACATGTATTCTAACATAGGCAAGATACCTAGGATACCTATATTCCTTGGTAGATAAACCTTAGATAGGATAGTATCTAGCTACCCTAAGGAGCCTAGGCTAGTATCTTTGGTATTAGCGGGGTTTCATTGGAGTTGGGTAAGGTATCGGGATTTACCTTGGTAAGGTAATGTAGGTTTTACCTAGAAATAGGATATTTGAGTTTAGAGTCTAAGATATGGTTAGAACTTGGTTCCCTTGGTTGGTAATGGTCAAATACAGTGCTCCTAGACTAGTTTTGACTTTGGTTGACCATTTTGACCAAAATTCAACAAAAGTCAACCGAGAGTCAAACTTAGCCTTTAAGCGACTAAATTTGACCGAAACCAAACCAGAGTTGACCAGTTGACTGAAAGTCAACAGTTGGTCAACATTAGACTTGTTTGACCTAGGGTTGACTCAGTGTTGACCATAGTTGACCAGAGTTGACTTTTTGACCAAAAGTCAACTGTAAGTCAACCTTTGACCCCGTTTGACCTAGTCTGACTTGGATTGACTCACAGTGACCTGGTATGATCCAGTATGACCAGTATGACTCAATTTGACCTAGATTGACCTAGATTCATATAGAATACATTGTAATGCATCTTATTATCATTTTTAGACATGTAGTGACTTGTACTATTCTGATAGGAGGCAGACACCACTCCTCAGGCAGTATATTCTCTTCAGACACACAGGATATCAGGCGAGTACATTCTCTGACCGTTTCATACTTGTCTGGATTTACATTCTTGCTCTAGATTACTGTACTTGATGCTGACACGATTGTTATCACGGATTGGTACTATATGGATCTTCTTTTGAGATGTTATCCCCTTGTATTCACTAAATACATATTGTGATGTGCGTTTTACTTACATATTGTATTTATTGAATACCCTTATCATTGTACACTCATTGTGTATATTGTACTCTCATTATCACATTGAGCTCTATTGTACAAGCTATTGTACAAGCCATTGTATAAGGTAACGTAACTGAATTGGATCCTTGTGTATTGATTGGGGAGGGAGAGTAGAAATGGTTATGTGATCAATCCTATTGTATAAGAAATTATATATATCCATTGTATACCCACGTACAAAGGAGTCCCATTTTATTGTATAACCTAACCCGTTTACATAACCATATTGTGCTCTAAATCACATGTTGCTTACAGTTCTTACTTATCATATATAGATATTTTCTATTATTAAAACTCTACTGTTTTTCATATACATTCTTTTTCAGCATTTTCTGTACCTTACTCTATTGGATGCTTTATATTTCCTAACTTGATATGAACTGCGTGAGATGTTTTGTGCTCGCTCCTGTCCTGACTGGACCTGTTGAAAATATTACAGAGGATGAGGATGAGGCCTGCGTAGACACCTACTATGGGACAGCTGTAGATGACTCTTGTGACCCAGATTACCAGTCGAATCCACTAGCTATAGAGACTGAGGCTCCCTAGTCTAGGTTTTACTATTTCTGTCATTTGAGATCTGGATTGTATATATTCTTTCATATTCAGTAGTTGAGACTTGTATTTCTGGATCTTTGCTGAGATGTTATCTTAGACACTTAGACTCTCTGGTTGTATTTATGTGGATTCTCTCATTTTAGTATTTATCTATCTTTCTTCCTATCTTATTATTCTGCCTTAGATGTGATTGAGACTGTTTATTGCTATGTCACCTCCATTCGGAGTGTATATACTGTACACGTACCTTTATATTGTTAGATGATTGACCTAGGACAGCGTTCTACCGCCGACACTGCAGCGTAGGCTGGGCGTTGTTACGTTCTCGTACCCTCACATTGGGTACGGGTCGTGACATATAATATTCAATGAGTAGTCACAAGATCATCAAGTCTGAATATCGAATAATGTGACAGAAAAAAATGAACATATCAAAAGATGACAGACATTAACCTATGAAGATCAATATATGTTACCTTTTATAAAATTAAATCATTAAATAATATTATCCATCAAATCTAAAATTTAAAATCCATCAGATAACAATTGCAACTAGATCTCAATAAATCTTTAGTTTATAAAGTGTTGATCAATCTTGGATTCGCTATAGGGGTACTTTTTCAGCTAACGGGAGTTCACCGGGGAACACTAAAGTACCGCTTCGCTTTAGCCGTAGCCATGGTGACAGACAGACCCTTTTTAGGCTTGTACCCAAAACAAATCTCTTCTTTAATAACCGAGAATTTAAAAAGAATTAGTGCAATATGAAATAAATTATATTCTACGTACTTAAAAAAAATCTTAGAACAATGTAGCATACGGTATAAGATGTATGAAATACGTTTATCCATATGTGCTACAAAATCATTGGGTAACAATAAAATATAAAATATTTGTAAATCAAAATGTAAGACCTAGATACGTTGATGTATTCTGGAACCTAGGGGACTGGGTTCAGTACCATGGATCCAGAACTAGATAATAGTTACAAGTAGACCTTAATAAATCTTAAGTCTATAAAGTATTGATCACTTCGGGTTAGCTCTAGGAGCTAGTTCCCAGCTAGCGGTAGTCCGAAGACTAGTACACCGTATCGCTTCAGGCTATTTACACCTGTATGACAGAAGGACCCTTTCTGCTTGTTCCCAAAATAATCTCTACTCTTAAGAACTTAGATTGAAAGGAATATATGCAGTATCATCGAACATTATCGAAATCCAGAATCCCTAAAAGTAAAATAAGTAAATACCTAAAGAATGGTTTATCAAGATCAAGAAAAAATAATTTAAATAAGAGTCATGTATCCAAAATGTCAACCAAAAAGCCAAGAAAAACATAATAAAAGAGGCTTTGAGGAAGAAGCTAATAAGAGAAGAACATAAATTTGTTCAAAGTAATCAATAGCTAAAGTATGAGATAAGCACAAGTTTGAAACTACTTTTTAACATAATATAGAACTTGAACTTAACTCATATATCCCCATAAAGATATTTATACAAAAATATAAGAAACATATTAGCAATATATAAATGAAAATGAATTATGTATCCTTAATAAGCATAAGAAAATATCACAAGATCAAAAACATGCATAAATATGCTTTGTCAGACAAAGATGCAATTGATTCATAAGAATTTAATCACAATAAAATTTGAGAATCAATAGTAAATATATTATGCAAGCATAAGGTTAACATAAAAGTATATGTATATATTTTTCAAGTAAATGGAATACTTGTGCTAAATATACATACTTACAAAATACCGATCAAAGTAAATATGACATGTTAAAGACAAATCGGTAAGAAGTGGCCATTAAAAAATATTAAAGACGAAGAGTCAAAACATATTCACCAAAACAAAATTAAGATCCTATGCATGCTTCAAGAATAAAGATTAAGAGTAAATAGCATACATAGACAAATGTGTCACACTAATAGAAAATAACATACTATATAGTGTGAACGAATTATTTAAACTAAACAACTAGTCAAGCTAGGATTATGTCTCACATTGATTCAAACAATAAATAATTGAAAAGATATCAATGAAAGCTAATAGCAAGACATCATTAAGAACGTGCTAGATATTAAAAACTATTTAGGAAGCATGTTACCGAAGTGGTTCTAGTGACCACACTTCTGTTGGTGCAATTGCATGAAAGATGTCCTTTGTAGCTTTGCAATCACCAACATGTTCCATGGTTCTATTTGATATGAGATGCTTCACCTGCAATATTAGGTGAAGACTTTGGTATCCAATACTTGGATCCACATTTGTTAGCTTTGGGAACCCATTTGCACAAGTTTATATCAACTAGTTTTCTAATCTGACAACGATTAGAAACGTGTCCATTCAAACCACAATAATGACATAAAGTATTAATAGTGCTATGTGCAGCAGTATGAGAACGTGCAATGGAATGACATGATGTGCGAGGATACTTGTAATAGAAAGCATGGTTGTGTGAAGCTTTAGCTTTGCTTGCTTCCTTTGTAAAAGATCTGACGTGTGTGACTTTGTGATGTGCTAAGTGTCTTGTATTAGGCTGAGTCGTAGGTTGTACTACCTGCTTTTCCAGTCTAATCTTTAACTTTTTAGAGTTAGCACATATCTCATCATACTTAGCAGAAAGAGCATCAATTCTACATGAAGTAATAGAATACTTCTTCTTTTCTGATTCTAATTCCTCCTTAAGTTTAGCATTTTCTTGAGTACTTTTCTCAATGCAATCAAGTGCCTCATGCAATCTCAACTTCAGTGTGAAAATCTCAGTAGAATTATCAGAAGAGAACTATTTCTAGCATCATTCAATAAGCAAGTAAGCTTTTCATTCTCCCGCTTATAGGATAGAATATCCTTTCTAGCTTGCTTAGACTTATCTAATACTTTCTTATGTTCTTCTAACAGATCACTGAAAGCATCAGATAACTCATCATGAGAAAATTCATTCTCTTCATAAAAAAATTATTTTGTACCTCGTTAGATAATGCCATTGAGCATAAATTTGCAGCTTGATGAGGTCTCTCTTCTTCTTCAGAATCTGTTGCTTCGCTTTCACACCATATTCTCGTGCTAGTGTACTTGTGAGACGATGATCTACCTTTATTTGATTGTTCAAAGTGACTCTCCTTTCTAGCAGTAGTACAATCTTTTTTGATGTGGCCAACCTTCTTGCAATTGTCACATACAAGCTCTCCTTCGTATAAGGGATTGTGTTATACCTTAGATCCCAATTCCATCACGCATATATTTGCATCATTATAAAGACTATCTTTCTCTCAGGAGTTGCTATCTTTGCTTTCATACCTGCACTCATAAGTAGCTTCAAGAACATTCCAAATTTTATGAGATGTTGTGCAAGTAGTAATAAGATTGAATACATTTATGTCTACAGCACAATAAAATATATGCATAGCTTTTGCATCAAGGCTAGCTAACTTCTTCTCTTTCTCCGTGTAACTATAATAAGGCTTGTTGATTATAGAGGACGTGAGAATAGAAGTGATAGTAGGCTTTTGTAGCCATTGACAACAATTGACCATAAGTCAAAATCTAGAGACTTCAGGTAGAAGCTCATTCGTGTCTTCCAATAAGTATAGTTTGTTCTATCAAATAGTGGGAGTCTATTTGAGGATTGCTCTTCATTTGTGAACTACATACTTGCCATATGTGATACTGTGATCTATGTAACAGCTATAACAAATAAGAATATAATAGCAGTCTTAACTCGCTTTACCTGTATAACCCGCTCTGATAATGAGGATCTGTTCCAAGGATGTTAAGCCAAATATTAGAGTCCTTGCTAGGATACCAATTGAAGGAGAAATTGGTATAAGCAATAATATCTCTATAAGAAGCACCTGCAATAATATCTCTAGAAGGAGCACCTGCTCTGATACCAATTGTAGGAGCAATTGGTATGAGCAGCAATATCTATAACAAGCACCCGCTCTGATACCAATTGTAGGAACAATTGGTATGATAGCAATACCTATATAAAGAGAACCTGCTCTGATAACAATTGTAGGAACGAATTATAAAGCGCAATAATCTAGAGGGGGAGGGTAAATAGAGTAGGCAGTAGAAATTAGCTAATTAAAAAATGTTAGCAGCAAGATCACAGAATATATCACAAGTAAATGAAAAGTAGAGATCAGAAAGCAAATGCAAACACAACAATGTATACTGGTTTTCCTCTTGTGAGGACTAGTCCAGTCGGAAGAACTCTAGCTTACAGTTGAATCCACTATGAAAAATCACCACAAGTTTTCATCCGAAGTTCTTGCAACTTCTACAATGCGAGCTTTGATCCGAAGTACTCGACCAACTTCAGTTGTGAAGTGTCTTTCTTCAATCAAGCCTCTGATTACAATTTTTCTGAAGCTTCTAGACCGTACCGTACTGGCAAATCGACTAGAGGATTGTAACTGGCTTGGGATTTGAAAATGAATAGCTCAGAACATTTTAGAAGAAGTAGTAGGCTTATAGAGAAGAGATATGAAAGTGAATTGGTGTGTTGAAATGATTGAAATTCTTCTCTATTTATAGGTTTTCTAAAGGCAGAATTCTGACAGAATTCGGACAGAATTCGGGCAGAACTCTATGAGAAAATCTCGGCAAGATCCGTAACTGCGGGAAGACCAAGTTCAAAATCCAACGTCTAGTAACCGAACTCTGGCCAAATTCGGGCCGAATTCTGTTGGAGTTCTGTCAGGGTTTTTGCAAATTGGTTTTGGACTTTTTGAAAAGTCAAGCAGTTATGAAGTAGTTTGGGCTTTTGTAAGTGGACTTATTTTCAAAATAAAAGGGTATTTTAAAAATATTTCTTGGGTAGCCTATTTGCTTGTACGATGCAGTTTACATCATATTCGTAGACTCAATAAATATGGAAAATATATTGATCAAATAGGAAAAGCAATAGCCCTTTGATGACGCATTTCTTCTAATATTTGAGCACACATGAAGACGCCTTTTTCCTTAACGACAATCATCCAAAGATAAACAGATATTGAAATCGGAATACCTTTTGGTGGCTTTGGCCCCTCGACCCATGTCTGCTGACCGGGCAACGGAACCCCCGATGCGAGGTCCCGGATAGGTCGTTGGGCGGTTCAGAGAAATCTCCTTATATGACGTCGTCTTTGGCCCATCAAAAAAATTCTCCATTGCAAATGTCCTGGTTTGACAAAGCTTGATCATGCTTACTGCATGTTTATAAGAACATGTTAAACGAACAAAATAATATGATACATGCATAGCAATATGATGTAGAATATTTAAGACAATGATAAGTTTAAGTAGCAGCATGATAGTGATTACATGAATATTAGTGATGTCATTATGGTAAACTTAATTGTTTAGCCATATTCAAAAACATGATATAATCATTGGGCTAACAATCTTTCCTTTTCTGATTATGGCAAATCGGTTAAGTTTATTATATATACAATAGATGCATGTATCACTAATAAACACATAATACTTGAATATTGTGTGCTAACTTAAACTTATTTCTCTCCCTTTGACATGATCAAAAAATAAGCTCCCCCGTAATAAGAGATAAAACGAACTCAAGCATAAGTAAAGGAGTAAAGCAAAAATAACCATGATCAAGGATTAGAAGAACAGTGTAACGACAAGTTTAGAAAATTGCATAACTAAAGTAGAAAAACTTGTCAAAAATAGTTGGTTGAAATTAAAAACATTAAAATCAATCAATACATAGTTTACCAACTAGAAATCCAAAAATGATATTCAAAACACAATATGATGAATAAATAAAACTGTAGTTTTAAAATTGACCAATAAAGGATTTTAATAAGAAATACATATCAATATAGCAGAAATCAATCATTGGTCATAAATAATTCATGAGAAATTCACAGATCTAGTATATACCAAAAAAATCAAGAATATAATGAGACTTTTAACAATGATCACAAAAAAATAGGATTCATAATTTGCCCATACAAATTAGTGAATCAATTCCATAAAGAGTATAATCATCGAAAAAGAAATCAAAATAAACTAGAATCTATGCAAAATCTATACCAAAGTCCATACATTTGAATTCAATTACCATAGCATGATATATGTATATCCATTAGATAAACATGAAGGCAATGAAGACAAAATACTTGAGAAGGAGAAATTCAGTCGACTTGAATGCTCCCCCACAAAGTATGATCAGTCTAAATATAGATAATCATGAATTTTGAGATAAAATCTTAATAAGAAATGCCAAAAGTAATTTTAAACTCGATCAAATAAGGATAATTAAATATATATTTGGCAAGATAACTTTTAGAAACTCGAATGAGAGAATTAAAAATAAATAATAATAATAATCATATATTCTCTCATCTAATACAAATCCAAATATCATGAACAACTCAACAAGATATTTTAAGTAAAAAAATATATGTCCATGATGAACTAGGTATACCACATATTAAGGGCATAAAGGAATTGAAACAATTAATTTGCTCCCCCTTAAAATATGCGTGTCTAGTTCCGAAGTAATATATATTCAAAAATAAATAATAACAAAATCTAAGGAATATCCAAGATATGGATCTTTCTTTCCTTTGATCAAATGCATATAAAGTTCCAAAAACAATTATCATCTTTAGGCAAATAAAAAAATATCCAATGAATAAATGCTTAAAAATGAACAAATAAAATATATCTCCAATATATATATATATATATATATATATATATATATATATATATATATATATATATATATATATATATATATATATATATATATATATATTTCAAGACATTAAAAGATTTTGAAAAGTGTCTTTAATAATAACATTTGAGTACCGGACAGATTCAATAAATCAAAAAGAAATAAAAAAAGGCCTTTCAAAAATGTGGAATTTATTACGAAAAACGGTCTTAGTAAATGTTTGAATGCGTCCATTTAGTCCTCAGACTGAAAGCTGACGATTTGAATCACGGAAACAATTTCAATAAAAGAATCCATAAATCATAAATAAATCCATTTGAACAAATAAACATAACTAGATAAATGTCCAAAAATAAAGTGTATTCTAGATATATGGCATGTCAACGGACTAATTGACTTGAAACAATTAACTACTCCACCTTTACATGGTTATATCCAAAAATAATAGTATAGATAAAATTTAAGAATTTCAGAGACATATTTTTAGAAGTAGAAAACTAATTCAAAAATATTAGGTCTAATCAAAGTTCATTTCTTCTCTTTTAAAGCCTTAGCACGGTGTCCACCTGACAACAGTAAGATTTAAAAAAAATGCTTTGAGAGAGAGACATTCAATATGCATGACTTCTTCCCTGCAAAGAGTTACTATTGTAGACAGTAAGTAACTTGAATAAGAAGATAATAATATAAAGCTCAAAATCATTGAATATTACACAAGTTAAAGACAAAATCACAAGACTATAATATTCAATGAGTAGTTACAAGATCATCAAGTCTGAATATCGAATAGTGTGACAGAAAAAATGAACATATCAAAAGATGACAGACATTAACCTATGAAGATCAATATATGTTACCTTTTATAAAATTAAATCATTAAATAATATTATCCATCAAATCTAAAATTCAAAATCCATCAGATAACAATTGCAACTAGATCTCAATAAATCTTTAGTTTATAAAGTGTTGATCAATCTTGGATTAGCTATAGGGGTATTGTTCCAGCTAACGGGAGTTCACCGGGGAACACTTAAGTACCGCTTCGCTTTAGCCGTAGCCGTGGTGACAGACAGACCCTTTGTAGGCTTGTACCCAAAATAAATCTCTTATTTAATAACCGAGAATTTAAGAAGAATTAGTGCAATATGAAATAAATTGTATTCTATGGACTTAAAAAAATCTTAGAACAATGTAGCATACGGTATAAGATGTATGAATTACATTTATCCATATGTGCTACAAAATCATTGGGTAACAATAAAATATAAAACATTTGTAAATCAAAATGTAAGACCTAGATACGTTGATGTATTCTGAAACCTAGGAGACTGGGTTCACTACCTTGGATCCAGAACTAGATAATAGTTACAAGTAGACCTTAATAAATCTTAAGTCTATAAAGTATTAATCACTTCGGGTTAGCTGTAGGGGCCAGTTTCCAGCTAGCGGTAGTCCGAAGACCAGTACACCATGTCGCTTCATGCTATTTACACCTGTATGACAGAAGGACCCATTCGGCTTGTTCCCAAAATGATCTCTACTCTTAAGAACTTAGATTCAAAGGAATATATGCAGTATCATCGAACATCATCGAAATCCAGAATCCCTAAAAATAAATAAGTAAATACCCAAAGAATGGTTTATCAAGATCAAGAAAAAATAATTTAAATAAGAGTCATGTATCCAAAATGTCAACCAAAAAGCCAAGAAAAACATAATAAAAGAGGCTTTGAGGAAGAAGCTAATAAGAGAAGAACATAAATTTGTTCAAAGTAATCAATAGCTAAAGTATGAGATAAGTACAAGTTTGAAACTACTTTTTAAAATAATATAGAACTTGAACTTAACTCATATATCTCCATAAATTTATTTATACAAAAATATAAGAAACATATGAGCAATATATAAATGAAAATGAATTATGTATCATTGATAAGCATAAGGAAATATCACAAGATCAAAAACATGCATAAATATGCTTTGTCAGACAAAGATGTAATTGATTCATAAGAAGTTAATCACAATAAAATTTGAGAATCAATAGTGAATATATTATGCAAGCACAAGGTTAACATAAAAGTATATGTATATACTTTTCAAGTAAATAGAAGACTTGTGCTAAACATACATACTTACAAAATAGCGATCAAAGTAAATAGGACATGTTAAAGACAAATCGGTAAGAAGTGGCCATTAAAAAAATATTAAAGACGAAGAGTCAAAACATATTCACCAAAACAAAATTAAGCTCTTATGCATGCTTCAAGAATAAAAATTAAGAGTAAATAGCATACATAGACAAATGTGTCATACTAATAGAAAATAACATACTATATAGTGTAAACTAATTATTTAAGCTAAATAACTAGTCAAGCTAGGATTATGTCTCACATTGATTCAAACAATAAATAATTTAGAAGATATTAATGAAAGCTAATAGCAAGACATCAGTAAGAACGTGCTAGATATTAAAAACTATTTAGGAAGCATGTTACCGAAGTGGTTCTAGTGACCACACTTATGTTGGTACAATTGCATGGAAGATGTCCTTTGTAGCGTTGCAATCACCAACATGTTCCCCGGATCTATTTGATATGAGAAGCTTCACCTGCAATATTAGGTGAAGACTTTGGTATCCAATACTTGGATCCACATTTGTTAGCTTTGGGAACCTATTTGCACAAGTTTATATCAACTAGTTTTCTAATCTGACAGCGATTAGAAACGTGTCCATTCAAACCACAATAATGACAGGAAGTATTAATAGTACTATGTGCAGCAGTATGAGAACGTGCAGTGGAATGACATAATGTGCATGGATACTTGTAATAGAAAGCATGGTTGTGTGAAGCTTTAGCTTTGCTTGCTTCCTTTGTAAAAGATCTGACGTGTGTGACTTTGTGATGTGCTAAGTGTCTTGTGTTAGACTGAGTCGTAGGTTGTACTACCTGTTTTTCCAGTCTAATCTCTAACTTTTTAGAGTTAGCACAAATCTCATCTTACTTAGCAGAAAGAGCATCAATTCTATATGAAACAATAGAATACTTCTTCTTTTCTGATTCTAATTCCTCCTTAAATTTAGCATTTTCTTGAGTGCTTTTCTCAATACAATCAAGTGGCTCATGCAATCTAAACTTCAGTGTGGAAATCTCAATAGAATTATCAGAAGGAGAACTATTTCTAGCATCATTCAATAAGCAAGTAAGCTTTTTATTCTCCCGCTTATAGGATAGAATATCCTTTTTAGCTTGCTTATACTTATCTAATACTTTCTTGTGTTCTTCTAACAGATCACTGAAAGCATCAGATAACTCATCATGAGAAAATTCACTCTCTTCATAAAAAAAAATTATTTTGTACCTCGTTAGATAATGCCATTGAGCTTAAATTTGCAGCTTGATGAGGTCTCTCTTCTTCTTCAGAATCTGTTGCTTCGCTTTTACACCATATGCTCGTGCTAGTGTACTTGTGAGGCGATAATCTACCTTCATTTATTGTTCATAGTAACTCTCCTTTCTAGTAGTAGTACAATCTTCTTGGATGTGGCCTATCTTCTTGCAATTGTCACATACAAGCGCTTCTTCGTATAAGGGATTGTGTTGTACCTTAAATCCCAATTTGTGAGCCCTTAGCCCAATTTTTCTATTTAATTATTTATTTAGTTATTTTTTGTTATTAATTATTGCTGAAGTATTATCTAATTCATAGATTTACTAGATTAATCCATGTACATATATTTATTATATGATGTGAGACTTGAATAAATAAAGAAATGAATGATAGAAGGGTCTCTTTACAAATACCTAAACTGTGAGGGACTGGGATGCAAAATCCCATGTTCAAATCAAATTCCCAAACGGCCAGAACCTCAAACCTACTTTGGCCGATCCCTTTTTGAAACTAGCCCTGTTGATAAACCAAAGCCTAAGAAAGGTTTCCTTCCCTTGATCCTTCGATTGACCAAAAGATCAGTTCAAATCCTAATAGATAACGGCCAGTACAAATTCAAACCCTATTTTTGAAAACCAGATTTAAATACCAATCTATCCTTTTAATATTTGAATATGAGGATAATATGTGTATATAAAGGGGAGAGGATGAAGCAGCCGACCTCTTCTATCCCTCTCCTCTGCACTCGTACAACATTATATTCTCCCTCTTCCTTCCTACTTAAATCGTGGACTTTCCACTTCCATCTGTCCTTCGTGCTATTATCAATCACAGAGGTTCATCATCGAGGTAACAAACCTAACCTTTCTTCTAACCATCTATAAAAACAAGTAGAAGGGTAGCATATCATGTGGTTGATAGTATGGTTAGGGGTTGCTATCGATCATAAATATTCTTGGCACATATTTGGAACGCAGATGGGTTCTACAAGGAAGTGTCCGGGGTTAGGAGCACAGGTATATACGACCGCACACAGTGCCAAATATCTGGAGTAGGGATAATAGGTATCTTGGTATGCAAGTGAGTCCAATTGAGGCATATACGAGTGTCAGATATCCAGTAGTCTAGTGTAGCAATCAATATGGGTATAAGTAAGAAGAAGAATAGATATAGGAACCACAAAGGTAGGTGTATGTTGAGTCTATGTGAAATTATTGTCAAAACTAGAGCATACGATTGTTACTCAAATGTAGTAGGTTAATAGGGGATTTCATATGAACTATGTGTGTGTGTCCATGCGGGTACAGTCATATATAGATGATCAATAATATAGGTGTTCCACAACAGAGGAGTACATAGTAGAGGGTCAGAGATTAGTTTTATAACAACTTGGGTATATAATCAACCATAAGGTTTTGAGGGGATAATAGAAGGTGAAGGTAGAAGTAATATCCATATCAACTATCAAAATTTTAGGTAAAACCGGAGAGTATATGGGAGATTAGAGTGCAGATGCACATGAAACAGAGTAGTGAAATATCATTTACCTGGGTATCCTGTAATAGACAAGACTACAGATGGGTGTAATATCAGCAACACGATCGGGTGAACTGATATGTGAACCATGGGAGCATGCCAGAGCACTATAGCAGAATCTATAGATGTCAAACTACAGGTAATAGAATGGGGTTAAATTGCAGGTGGCCACGTGTGGTCTTGTATCTATTTATGCATGTTGTATATGGAATTTGGTGTGGATGTATGCAATATCTATTAGTATATGAGCGCAGCTACAGAAAAGAAATCATACATGCCCAGAAAACAGAACACTGAATACACATGAACATACAATAGCTGTAGTCAGTAGCAGAGTCATGACAAGGGGTTGCATAAGCCTGTAGGTACCTAGGTCAGAGGGGATAAGAGTAAAGGATTGTTCATGTAGGAACCTAAGAGTGAGTCTGTATCAGACCTGTGTGTGAAGACCTTGTATCCTAGGATACTACTTGCTTGTGGGTACAATAATATGGGGGCTGGTATATACTGGGCTTATATGCAATAAAGGTAGTCATATGCATCAGTATCAATCCAATGGAAGTGGGGATTTTATGTGTTAACTGGTCATGGGAGGGATGCACCGTGAAATAACATGTCAGTGGGATACATACCTGTGTATGCATAGAAGAATACAGAGTAGCAGGTTGTGTGTAATAGAGACAAGGTTGCGCCAGTATATCAAACAGGTTATTGCATATGATGCATCCTGTATCCGTAGGAAGGGTTAGATGTGTGTTGATAAGGATACCAATAAGTATTTACAGGTGTATATGTACGTATGAGATATGTTCCAAGAGCAAGTTGGAAGAAATTATAGTAAGATGCCATTACTAATTGGGACATCAGTCTATATTTGCATGTGTTAACAGATATGGGTATGCAAATTGTGTGTGGTAATTGGGAAGGCCAGGAGGAGTAGAGAGAAGTAGAAATGTCACAATAGCAAGCAATCAGTTAGAAAGTTATTTGGGGAAAAGTTTGGCATGTAGCAATAGGAATAATGTAGAGGGTGCCTTGCCGTGAGCTAACCAGAGAGTCCACACTCGGGACGAGGGTTAGTGCTTAGTTCAAACTAGAGAGTCCACACTCGGGACGAGGGTTTGGTTCTTCCATTGATCTCGTGTATTCGTTCATCCGGCAGTTCATTTATACGTAGTTGTTCTAGTGTTCGTGTGTTCGTGTTCGTGTTCTTGTTCGTGTTCGTAGTCATTGTCTTGTTCTTGTTCTTTCTTGTCTACTTCTTGTGCATGATAAAACTGCTAGATAGACATGTATATTATGTATCTTGCTATGTCCTCTGAGGACCTGATGATCTCTTCAGGTTTAGCGATTGCATGGAGTTAGCTAGTGGTTCTGGATGACAGATGTGATGATACGCCTGCGGGATTCAGGTATCGTTATTGTGTTTATTATCCGCTCGTGTTTTCATACCTTATCATGAGATATCCTATTTCTTGATTCAGTTTTAGACTCTTGTTATTTCCTTTAGAGTCTTAACGGACATATATGCTAGTGGGCTGCAGACCACGACCCATGGTGTTCATTCATGTTTCGTATTCTTATTATGGATTGAGATATAGATTTGTTCTGCCATGATTTGGCAGTATACCATAGCCTTGACAGCGTTTACGTATTTGAGACGGGATGGAGTCCGCTTGATGCGTAGCTGGCTTGCTCACGTGCTCGCATCCGAAAAGCGGGTGCGGGTCGTGACACAATTCCATCATGCATATATTTGCATCATTATGAAGACTATCCTTCTCGCTGGAGTTGCTAGCTTTGCTTTCATACATGCACTCATAAGTAGCTTCAAGAACTTTTCAAATTTTATGAGATATTGTAGTAATAAGATTGAATACATTTATGTCTACAACACAATAAAAGATATGCATAGCTTTTGCATCAAGGCTAGCTAACTTCTTCTATTCCTCCGTGTAACTATAATAAGGCTTGTTGATTATAGAGGACGTGAGAATAGAATTGATAGTAGGCTTTTTGTAGCCATTGACAACAATTGACCATAAGTCAAAATCTAGAGACTTCAGGTAGAAGCTCATTCGTGTCTTCCAATAACTATAGTTTGTTCTATCAAATAGTAGGAGTCTATTTGAGGATTGCTCTTCAGTTGTGAAGTACATACTTGCCATATGTGATACTGTGATCTATGTAACAGCTATAACAAATAAGAATATAATAGCAGTGTTAACTCGCTTTACCTGTATAATCTGCTCTGATAATGAGGATCTGTCCCAAGGATGTTAAGCCAAATAATAGAGTCCTCGCTAGGATACCAATTGAAGGAGAAATTAGTATAGGCAATAATATCTCTATAAGGAGCACCTGCAATAATATCTCTAGAAGGAGCACCTGCTCTGATACCAATTATAGAAGCAATTGGTATGAGCAGCAATATCTATATAACAAGCACCCGTTCTGATACCAATTGTAGGAACAATTGGTATGATAGCAATACCTATATAAAGAGAACCTGCTCTAATATCAATTGTAGGAACGAATTGTAAAGCACAATACTCTAAGGGGGGAGGGTGAATAGAGTAGACAGCAGAAATTAGCTAATTAAAAAAATGTTAACAGCAAGATCACAGAATATATCATAAGTAAATGAAAAGTAGAGATCAGAAAGCAAATGCAAACACAACGATGTATACTGGTTTTCCTCTTGTGAGGACTAGTCCAGTCGGAAGAACTCAAGCTTCCAGTTGAATCTACTATGGAAAATCACCACAAGTTTTCATCTGAAGTTCTTGCACCTTCTACAACGCGAGCTTTGATCCGAAGTACTCGACCAACTTCAGTTGTGAAGTGTCTTTCTTCAATCAAGCCTCTGATTACAATCGCTCTGAAGCTTCTAGATCGTACCGCACTGGCAAATCGACTAGAGGATTGTAACTGGCTTTGGATTTGAAAATGAATAGCTCAGAACACTTTGGAAGAAATAGTAGGTTTATAGAGAAGAGATATGAAAGTGAATTGGTGTGTTGAAATGATTGAAATCCTTCTTTATTTATAGTTTTTCCAAAGGCAGAATCCTGACAGAATTCGGACAGAACTCTATGAAAAAATCTCGGCAAGATTCATAACTGCGGGAAGACCAAGTTCAAAATCTAACGTCCACTAACCGAACTCTGGCCGAATTCGGGCCGAATTCTGTTGGAGTTCTGTCAGGGTTTTTGCAAATTGGTTTTGGGCTTTTTGAAAAGTCAAGCAGTTAGAAAGTAGTTTGGGCTTTTGTTAGTGGACTTGTTTTCAAAATGAAAGGATATTTTGAAAACATTTCTTGCGTAGCCTATTTGCCTGTACGATGCAGTTTACATCATATTCCTAGACTCAATAAATATAGAAAATATGTTGATCAAATAGGAAAACCAATAGCCCTTTGATGATGCCTTTCTTCTGATATTTGAGCAAACATGAAGACGACTTTTTCCTTGACGACGATCGTCCAAAGATAAACAGATATGAAAATCTGAATACCTTTCGGTGGCTTTGGCCCCTCGACCCCTGTCCGCTGACCGGGCAACGGAACCCCCGATGCGAGGCCCCGGATAGGTCGTTGGGCGGTTCAGAGAAATCTTCTTGTATGACGCCATCTTTGGCCCATCAAAAAATTCTCCATTACATATGTCCCGGTTTGACAAAGTTTGATCATGCTTACTACATGTCTATAAGAACATGTTAAACGAACAAAACAATATGATACAAGCATAGCAATATGATGTAGAATATTTAGGACAATGATAAGTTTAAGTAGCAACATGATAGTGATTACATGAATATTAGTGATGTTATTATGGTAAACTTAATTGATTAGCCATATTCAAAAATATAATCATTGGGCTAATATATACCTCCAAAGGGATACAACCTATAAATAACTAAAGACTGAAACAACATCGTAAAGGATTGAACTATAGGAAACTAATGAACTGGATAATTGTGAATGGAGACTGAGAATAAGAATGCAACACTCTAACCTGGATGATGGTTAGGAAACTGAACATATGATATGGCCTGAACATTAACATTTAGGTAATATCCTCGACTGGACCTAAGGTTAAATGGCTAAACATCTACTGGTGGACACAACCTAGGATGCAGGACATCATATGGTGACTGAACTGCTATGCAGAGATATAATCCCTCTCTGATTCATGTACAAGGAACCCCTTATGGCTCGAACAGGCCAAGGTAAGGCCTACGCTCCCACTCTACTGCTCAGCTAATCTACTACCACATTCATACACACATGCCTTCCTTCTCCTACTCCACTCACTAACCCTTTCTTTACCTAACACTTACCTCTGATACATGTTTGCTCCTCACTGCCTATCACTACTAGGCAATGGCCAATGTCCTACTAACTTAATCCCCTAGCATGGACTGGTACTTGATCATGTGGACTGAACTAAAGACATCTTAGGACTGAACAAAGCTAAGGGATTTAATTAATATGAAAGCAGTGGACAATGAAACAAAGAGGGTCTATTTTCAGGTGGACATAACCATTATAGATGCAGGACACACACACACACACACACACACACATATATATAGAGAGAAACTGAACTAAATGGAATTGGCTAAGGTAACACATCCAAGGAACTAAGGGAATGTGAATGTGATGCTGGACATCACCTGCATTTCAAACGGAGGATAGATCAATGTGTACAGAAAACTGGCCTACTAAGGTCTGAATCTAAAATAGAGTGGGGACTCAACTAATCAAGGCCAACCAAGGGAATGGGATGTGAAATAGAGCTACAGTGATCTGAATCCAAGTGTAAGTGACTGAACTTAATCAAATAGGATTTATCAAGGATATGGACTTGAAACAATATTGTAATAACTGTACATCTGGAACTTGACCAGAAAGGAGTGGTCTGAACCTAAGATGCACTCCATGACATGGACTGAAACTAAAATGGACAGGACATCAACCTAGGCCTCCCTCTAACTCACTCACCCACACATGGCCTTCACCATGGTCTGAACAAATAGATATCCATGGACAGACCCAAGGATGCAGGGCACTCGTATGGATGAACCTTATGATAAGGGTTGCTACTGACATATTGTAGTGCTGCTATGTTAAACTCTTAATACTCTTAAACTCACACAAGGACTGAAATGAGAATACAAAAGGACTGAACTACATAACCCCCTCCTCGAATTGGACTGCACTTACCAAGTGTTGATCCAATTCCAAAGGGACATATACAAATGGATGATGTGCACTGAAAAGCTAAGATGGACAGTACAATAATGAGTCTACTGTACAATATAACCACTGAACCATAATTGGTTGCACTACCAAATGTTGCAAAAGGGACAAAACAGATAAATAGTGATAGAACACCATGTACCAAAGTCCCCAAATCCTATTTAGCCCATCAAATTCTATATCACTAGAAAACCATAGTTATAGTTAAAACATAGCAAATCAAACCCATAACAACATGTAAAACTAAAATTTAAACATTAAAAAGCCCTAAGAGTCATTTTATCAATCACTTGGTGTGCGTATCTGACACTCTCGTGATACGCACTCCAAATGAATCCAAACTTGACTCAAATTATTCCTAGTGTAATGAGGGACCCTAATGAATGCATCTACACTAATGAAAGGAAATTAGAAGGTTTAGAGGGCTCTTACCAATTGGGAGTTGGAATCCTAATAAACAATCTTTAGTTCTAGATCTCCACCAAGCTCCAAGGGCCAAATTGCTCTAAATGCTCCTAAGCTAGCCAATAGAGGCTTTCTCCCTTCAAGAGGAAGAGTTTACAATTGTTTTGAGAGAATTTGGACTCAATTTGGAAGATGGAAGAAATTTGAAGAAGAACACAAATTAGGATAAGTGTTTGTAATGAAAGGGGAAAGAAGGAGGAATGTTAGCTATTAATAGGAAGGGGGGAGGCTATAGTGGCCGGCCAAGGGTGTTTACTAGGGTTTGGTTTAGGTGCAAATGCCTACAGGCCTTTTCTATTTGTCATGACAAGCCCCTTTGGTAAAGGCCCAAACTAACTTATTGTTTTAAGTCAAAAATAAGTTCTAAATGGTTTCTAGTTAGCGTAAGTAGAGTCTAAATAACTAATTAAAAATGAATTTAAGGGTTGTCTAATCTCATTAACTAGGTTTTCTTGGTCATTACTAACATCTAATCGATGTGGTTCTAAGGTTTTTTTTTACCAATATATGATACTACCACAAATAATTTATTATGATATATAAAATAATCAATAAAATTACAAATTGTCAAAAAAAATTCAAGAATGTGGTAGTGACAAATCTACCCCCCTTAGAAAATTTTTATCCTTGCAATTTAAAGTTGGTTTTACTCCTTCTAGGTCAAACCCCCAACGATCAAAGTCAAGAAAATTCTATCTAATAACTTGCAAGATCATGGTCCTACTGGTCGTAATTTATGTCTCAAAAAGGGTCACTATACTATCTAGTACATCACAAAATATCCTGACAGGTACTAATAGAATCACACACTAGATGAAACAGAAGGACAGGAAAAGACAAACATGCTGACCCGCCACCCATAGCGTCAGCCTCCTCGATCGTCAACGCAAAAGTCCTGCCCCACTGGGGTATATCCCTCTAATGGTACGGGACATGATGCTGCACCACAGGTGGCCTAGCTCCCTCTCTCTACTTCATGATACTCAAATAACATCTACACTAATACTTCTCTTCATCATACTAGGGTATCATCTATAGGGTATCTATTCTGTAATCTGACAACCATACCCGTCTATCCAGAATCTTTTTACCAGAATCCTTGTGACACCAGTAAGTACGGCTACAATAAACCATAGGGTCCGCAACTAAGGTACATACCTCTAGAATCATAGTATCTAATATTTTTGCATTGTCGCATGCTTGGCTGCAAAAACTTAAATTCCCACAACCCGAAAAATACATCCAAAATCAGATTCTACATCTTCGCCATGCCGGCTAATATGGCTGTGGAAGACTCTGTATTCCATAACTGAGACAACTTAGTCCATAAGGTTTATCTTGATAGAAAATCAAATCAACAATAAACACCAAGAATCAAATTCAACAACGGACAAGGGAGAGTAGACAGAAACAGTTGGAATCAAATTTTGAGATAGTTTATAATAAGATTCTCAAGGGTCGTCCCAGGAATCTTTTCAAGAAGTTCTAATTGTGATTGAGTATCCTATCACTCTATAGCCTATTTCCTATTTTCTATCGCAGGCTCGCAGCAGTACAACTAAACCGTCACACTACCATGTTATTGCACTAATGTGAATCTCGATCTGTATGGGACATCACTAAAAATGTGTCACGACCCGCACCCGGTATAGGGGTACGAGTGCATAATAGCGCCCAGCCTATATCACAAAATTGGCGGTAGAATGTTGTTCTAGGTCGCTAACTAACAACTCACACAAAGAGATAATGTACCTATCATAGTTCTCAACTCTGAATGGAGGACAAGTATAAAGATATGGTAATACTCAGTCACAATCTAAAGCACGATAAGATATCAATGAAGTCTAAATAACTATAAAGACTCAACAACAACTACTGCATAATATCCAAATCAAATCTCAAATACAATGTCAAAATCTTCATTACAACACAAGCCAAAAGTTCAAACAAATGAAGCTAACACAAGCCAAATCTAGTACTAAGTCTCCCGATGATCACTCCTGAGGATCAGGACCCAAGGTACCTATCCCCTCCTCGAATCCATAGTAGGTAGGACACGGATCCTCTGCACAATCATCTGAAAAATATATCCAGTCCAGATGGAACGAGCACATCTCCTCTAGCAGTTCCAAATAAATGACAAAGACAATAAAACAGTTATAGAAAGCAATACTTGATGAATATGGAAAGTTTGAGACATGAAATGAAATAGAACAGCAGTTAAAGCAATGAAAGTGAATATAGTGACACAGAAGAGCATGACAATAAAGACTGTAAATAAAGATAGCTAAACTAGAACAATGTGATTTGAGCCCAATCAGTATAACATGAGACAAATGTGAATCTAGTATAAGACACTAATCCAGTGTGTTTTAAATACTGAATTCGACATTTAAACGGCTAGTGGGTAAGTACGGCACATCGCACGTTTGGCAAGCATGCGACAGCTATCTGTAACGATTAGACTTTAGTGAATATAGAACGTCGCACGCTTGGCCTAGTGCTGATGGCTATATTTCTAGTAGGGGTAGTTCCAGTATGATTGGAAATGTTTACATATCTACTTAAGTATTTCCCCACCCTGACAAGTACAAGTAAATCCATATACCGATACATAAATAGAGTACGAGTATAGCCAGAAAGTAAGTGGTGCTTGTAGGTGTTTCCAGTAGGTGGTTCTAGTGAGTGGTTCTACTAGTAGGGGCCAGACAAGTTTAATACATGTGTCACAAGTGAATGAATCCAGAATACCAATCTGTATTATGACAGAGAATCAAATAGAACTATATAGAAGCTGAATCATAATAATCATCAAGTAAATGAAAACTATCAATGAATGTACTCGCCTGTCGTCCAAAGCAATAAATGAGGATCGAACCCCAAAGTGGTGTCACACAAACCTATACATGAGATTATAAAGTTATTTGGCGTTCTAGAGCAACAATGAATCTAAATGTATTATTTATATGTTGTTAGGCCTTCTCTAGATCAATACTAGTCAAACTATGTCAATTTGACTCAAGGGTTGACTTTCAGGGTAAACTAGTCAATTTGGTCAATCGAGTCAAATCTAGGTCAAGGTACTCTATAGTCTACTCAAAATTATCAATACCCCAGAGGTCAATCTTATCTATATAATACCTTACCTCTTACCTATCTCTTTGTATTATTGACATCCAATATGCATTCATAATATACTATATCTACTCATGTATCCCATGATACAAGTTTCCTTCACACTTTCATTACTCAAATCTCCTATACTTAGATACTTACACAAAGCAAGTTCACAAACTCTCATATGTGCTCTTGTGCACTCCTCTCTAACAACATGCCATGTTCCTACCTCAACCCTTTCTAACACATATATGTATATAACGGAAAGACTAACATAAGGTTGATTGAACATCGAACATCCAAATGGACTGCATAGGTAACTGAGGACTCATAATTTAAAGGGGTTGCTCAGGACTCAAAATAGTGAATGAACAAAAGAGATAATAGACTGATACTCTTCAGTCTTCCCAGGAATGATACCAAGTCCTAATGAATGGTGGACTGATACATGGAAGAATCAAATGAAGGGGATCTGAACTTCAAATCCCTAAGTAATTACATTCTAAATAGGTCAATGCAAGGTCTGAACTAGAGTGCCTACTCGAGTCCTTAACTCACATGTGTTTTCTCTAAAATCAGTTGCAATAAGACACTCTTCACATGTCAATTAACTGATACCATAAAGGCAAATCTCTACTCTTATATATCTCTTACTGCACTGTTCTAGGCTTTCATCTAATGGATGGAATAAAGACTGATACATGGAAATTAGTAATGATTGAAACATACAAGTATATCTCAAAAGGGATACAACCTATAAATAACTAAAGACTGAAACAACATCCTAAAGGATTGAATTATAGGAAACTAATGAACTGGATAATTGTGAAGGGAGACTTAGAATAAGAATGCAACACTCTAACCTGGATGATGGTTAGGAAACTGAACATAAGATATGGCCTGAACATCAACATTTAGGTAATATCCTTGACTGGACCCAAGGTTAAATGGCTAAACTTCTACTCATGGACACAACCTAGGATGCAGGACATCACATGGTGACTGACTTGCTATACGGAGACATAATCCCTCTCTGATTCATGTACAGGGAAACCCTTGTGGCTCGAACAGGCCAAGGTAAGGCCTATGCTCCTACTCTACTGCTCAGCTAATCTACGGCCACATTCATATACACATGCCTCCCTTCTCCTACTCCACTCACTAACCCTTCCTTTACCTAACACTTACCTCTGATACATGTTTGCTCCTCACTGCCTGTCACTACTAGGCAATGGCCAATGTCTTACTGACTTAATCCCAGCATGGACTGGTACTTGATTATGTGGATTGAACTAAAGACATCCTAGGACTGAACAAAGCTATGGGATACAATTAATATGAAGGCAGCGGACAATGATACAAAGGGGGTCTAGTCTCAGGTGGACTGAACCATTATAGATGCAGGACACACACACACACACACACACACACACACACACACACACACACACACACTATATATATATATATATGTATATATATATGTATATATATAGAGAGAAAGAGAGAGAGAAAGAGAGAGAATATATATATATATATATATATATATATATAGAGAGAGAGAGAGAGAATAAGGGAGGCGAGGTGCCACCTCACGGTACCTCGTCGTGAGGTGGCACCATGTCAACCCCCCCCCCCCCCCCCCCCATGCTATCATCATGCAGTTTGGTGCATGATGATAGCATAGGGAGGTGATATGTAGCCACCCTCCATAGAGTGGCACCTCACCTCCCTCATCCTATACACACACACACACACACACACACACACACACACACACACATATATATATATATATATATATATATATATATATATATATATATATATATAAACTGAATTAAATAGAATTGGCTAAGGTAACACATCCAAGGAACTAAGGGAATGTGAATGTGATGCAGGACATCAGCTGTATTTCAAAAGAAGGAGGACAGAGCAATGTGTGCAGGGAACTGGCCTACTAAGGTCCGAATCTAAAACAGAGTCGGGACTCAACTAATCAAGGCTGGCCAAGGGAATGTGATGTGAAATGGAGCTACAGTGATATGAATCCCAGTGTAAATGACTGAACTTAATCAAATAGGATTTATCAAGGTTATAGGCTTGAAACAATATTGTAACAACTGTACATCTGAAAAAGGAGGGGTCTAAACCTAAGATGGACTCTATGACATGGACTGAAACTAAAATGGACAGGACATCACCTAGGCCTCCCTCTAACTCACTTACCCACACATGGCCTTTACCAAGGTCTGAATAAATAAATATCCATGGACAGACCCAAGGATGCAGGACACTCATATAGATGAACCTTATGATAAGGGCTTTTACTGACATACTGTAGTACTGCTATGTTCAACTCTTAATACTCTTAAACTCACACAAGGACTGAAATGAAAATACAAAAGGACTGAACTACATAAACCCCTCCTCGAATTGGACAGCACTTACCAAGTGTTGATCCAATTCCAAAGGGACAGATACAAATGGATGCTGTGCACAGAAAAGCTAAGATGGACAATGCAATAATGAGTCTACTGCACAATATAACCACTGAACCATAATTGGCTGCACTATCAAATGTTGCAAAAGGGACAGAACAGATGGACAGTGACAGAACACCATGTACCAGTGTCCCCAAATCCTATTTAACCCATCAAATCTATTCTATATCACTAGACAACCATAGTATAGTTAAAATATAACAAATCAAACCCATAACATGTAAAACTGAAATTTAAACATTAAAATTCCTAAGAGTCATTTTATCGAACACTTGGTGTGCGTATCTGATACTCTCATAATACGCACTCCCAATGGATCCAAACTTGACCCAAATCATTCCTAATGCAATGGAATGCATCTACACTAATGAACATAAATTAGAAGGTTTAGAGGGCTCTTACCAATTGGGAGTTGGAATCCGAATAAACAATCTCTAGTTCTAGATCTCCACCAAGATCCAAGGGCTACATTGTTCTAAATGCTCCCAAACTAGCCAATAAAGGCTTCATCTCTTCAAGGGGAAGAGTTTGCAATTAGTTTGAGGGAATTTGGACTCAATTTGGAAGATAGAAGAAATTTGGGAAGAACAAAAATTAGGGTTAGGGTTTGTAATGAAAGGGAGAAGAAGGAGGAATGTTAGCTATTAATAGGAAGGGGGAGAGGCTATAGTAGCCGGCCAAGGGTGTTTACTATGGTTTGGTTTCGGTGTAAATTCCTAAAGGCCTTTTCTATTTGTCATGACAAGCCCCTTTGGTAGAGGCCCAAACTGTCACGCCCCAGAACCAGAATACTGGAGAGCGGGGGCAGACATAGCCAGCTACGTATATTGAAATGGAAACTACCTCGATATACGGTCACGGCTGTCTAGATATATGAGGGTTTACTACAAGCCAACAGTCTCTTATGGTCATGAACAAGCCTAATGTCTCAATCACAAGCAAGTAAGTAAGGTCGCAAGATGTATGATCATTAAATATACAATAATAAGGTGTCCCAAATATTAGATATTCAGCTGATCATGAAGCTAGTCGTTACAAAATATTAGGACTAGCAAGAGTTTAGTCGTACATGATCAACCCTAGGATTTGTTAATCATATTTACAGCCCGTAGGCAGACAGTAAGTAAAAGTGCATCGAGCTAACAGGTGCTCGTCGGCTAAACGCCTCAAAAGAATAATTTTACAGTAGAGTGAGCGAAACAAAATAGAAAACCCACTCGTAGCCCGGGTTCCTTCTAGTCGCCACCATTGGGCTGGAAGCTTGGTAGATCCTCGGAAGCTGCTCCAAAATCTGGCCACACAAAACCAGCTGGGTCAACCCCAGAAAGATCAAGTGCCACAAGGGGGCCACGAAATAAGAACAAAAGCCAGCAATCAGCACAAGAAAATCTAATATTAAAATTAAAACTTACGAAAATATGGCAGGGTGATATACGACGAGATAACCATGGAACTATTCCGATAGCCATGTTACAACCCGTAAACCAAACAAGGACCGGGGTTGTAACCTTTCGTCTGAACAGAACTTGGTTTCCCACCATTTATCGGCAAGATAATAATGCAAGAAATCAAGGCAGGGAGCAATCTTGTACTGGATCAAGACATGGCTAAACTGGTTATACCTCATTCAATCAATCACGGCCAAGCAGACGCTACGGCTTACTACTTTAACTAATTAGGGTTATCACAGGCCTAATTACTAACAAGATACAGTGAGATTGTTCCACAGCCACAAGCCCTGCAGACCATCCAGGTTACCCAGGTCGAAAATTAGGGGTTGAATTCAGGTGGGTACATCGCCCGGGAGACAAATGTACCCTTAGGTGACTTAGAGGGTGCAACACGCGATGGTGTGCTGGAAATGTGCCCTACTCGACGGCAGGTTACAGATCCCAAGAGCGCCCAGGTAACGGGATTGCCTGTAGCTGTGTCATCTCTTCATGACTACTGTGTTATTCTAGTTATTAACCTTAATCCATTTTAGTAGGTACTCCTGACCGTGGTACTCAGGAGTCCCATCCTAGACATGATGCAAGACAGGACAAGTAGATTTAACAAGCAAGCAAGAAAGAACTACCCACGGTGTCATGGCAAGTCAAGTTAATTAGCCGTCGCAACAGCATTAAGATAAATCATGTCAGGGTACTTGTCGGGAGTGCGCCACGATGGGCCACTATCATGTCAGGTTGGTCATGTCAGGAGTGCACCACTACGGGTCACTGTCGTGTTATGCTAGTTCCTTGTCATACCATGCCATGTACAATAGTCATTCCAAACATATTAAGTAAAATCAAGTTCATGACAAAAGGCGTAAGGATATAAAATGGGCGTAAAATATCTAATAAAATATCAATATACAGGGCTATAGAAGAGCCAAGCTTAAAGAAATAAGACCAAAACTCCAAGAGCCAATGGGTTAAGCAAGGGGTCAGAGGAGCAGCGTACGTGCAAGAGCACGCACGCAGGGGAGCAGCGTACGCACAAAAGTCACGCACGCAGGGGAGCTGCGTACGCACAAAAGCACGCACGCAGGAGAGCTGCGTACGCACAAAAGGCACGCATGCAGGAGAGCTGCGTACGCAAAAAGTCACGCACGCAGGAGAGCTGCGTACGCACAAAAGGCACGCACGCAGGAGAGCTACGTACGCGAAAAGTCACGCACGCAGGAGAGCTGCGTACGCACAAAAGGCACGCACGCAGGAGAGCTGCGTACGCGTAAAAACACGCATGCAGGAGAGCTGCGTACGCAAAAAGTCACGCACGCAGGAGAGCGGCGTACGCGTAAAAATACGCACGCAGGGGAAAGGATCTTCTTCTCCATGGCTGAGAAGAAGCTTCCATGGCTCCAAAACTTCAAGGCATCACAACTTGGCCATCCGAACTCCAAATCCGGATTTCCAAAGCTCCAACCAGGGTGGAATTGAACTCTCTTCCACATGGAAACATCAAAACCCATAAAAATCCAACCTAAATAGATCAAAACCATACAAAACCGAAAATAGAGAAAAATTAGATCTAGAACAATGGAGACTCCGAACCACAAAATACCAAGTTCTAATGTTGATCACCATGTCCTAATCTATCAAATGGACAAGTAAAATAGGGTTCTCATGTGGTGGCAAGGTGCACTTGCCAAAGGGTTGGTGTTGTGTAGAGGAAGGAGAAGAGAGTTGTGTAGAGGAAGGAGAAGAAGAAATTAATGGAGGTTTATGAGGAGAGAGAAAAAGTTGGTGGAGTTTTAAAGAGGGTGGGATGTGGTGTGTTGAGGGTGGAGCATAGGCTAAGGTGTACCAATACACATTAAAACCGAACCAAACCAACCCAAGCCGATTAAAATCGAGCCATGTCAAAACCCAAAATACGAGAAATACCGAAATTCCATAAGTTAAGAAAAAATAAAAATACATGCCAAAATCCATATACGAGTATAAATACGAAATATGGAAAATACGAGAAATGAGGGTGACACAAACTAACTTATTGTTTGAAGTCAAAATTAAGTTCTAAATGGTTTCTTGTTAGCTTAGAGTCTAACTAACTAATTAAAAATGAATTTAAGGTTTGTCTAATCTCACTAACTAGGTTTTCTTGGTCATGACTAACATCTAATCAATGTGGTTATAAGGTTTTTACCAATATATGATACTAACACAAATTATTTATTAGTGATATCTAAAATAATCAAAAAATTTACAAATTACCAAAATACCCTTATTCAAGAATGTGATAGTGACAGTCGGCTTCATGGAGTTCCTGTTTCTTTGCCTTCCACCAGTCGTAGGCCCTCAAGTGTAGCTTCATGGCCGCGCACGCCACCCTTTTGGATCCCTTAATGTTGAAAAGATTGAACAAGCCATCAATTTTTGCTAGCCATCCCATGATCTCGTCCGGTTTCGCTCGGCCATTGAACTTAGGTGGGTTCAGTTTCTTGAACTCGGTCGCTTTGAACATGGAAGAGAAAGACAAAGGCTTCATCGTTATTGGTTGCACTTCTTCTCCTTCTGATGTGACAGTCGCCTAATTCTGTTGGGTTGCCATGTTGCCCACGATTCGGTTCAGTGCCTCCATGTTTCTATTGGGTTTTGAATTGGGCCTGGATCTGCGCTTGCAGTTGTTGTTGCTGCATCTCCGCCTGGAATTGTTGGACTTCCATGAGGCATAATAATCGCTCCCTGGTAGATTCACTAGGTGCTGCATCCTCGATTCTATCCGTGCTAATCAACGTGGCATTAACAGCGGGAATACCCGATTTCTTCGTCATTCTTGCAAAAACCGGTTAGTATTCTCAAAAATATTTATGGGCTTATCTGTATGGACTGATTATTTCATGCAGAATATATATATATAAAATATATATATATATATATATATATATATATATATATATATATATATATATATATATATATATATATATATATATATATATATTATATATATATATATATATATATATATATTTTGTAACAATATATATATATATATATATATTGTTACTACATATATTAACAAAAAAGTGCAAATAAACCGAAAACCTAAACGATTTAATTTGGTTTCGTTTGATTCGGTTATAAGTCATTTCGGTTAGGTTTTGCTTATTCGGTTTCGGTCGAATTTAGTTTTTGGTTATTTGGTTCGGTTGAACGGAACTGACCGATTGCTCACCCCTACTATTACGTGAAGGTCTGTGTTGTAGCAAAACAACCATCTAAAGTTATCCTCGCACAAATCTCTCTCGGAAAGACACTTTCTAAAAGAGAGTTGTGGAATTGGTCATACGAACATTGTGTAAAGGTGACAACTATCCCTAGTACACTTGAGAGCTAGCTCTGATACGGCATTTAATGGCATCGTCATCACTGGACGATTCGAGGCAGACTTATGTAGAAAATCAAAATATATAAAATATTACCATGTGCCATTTATTATTGGCGCCATGCTCAAATCATCATATGGCGCCATGATCAGATGGCGCACTAGATCAGATGGCGCTAAACTTCACATGATGCCAACTGCCACGCGACCATCTTCCTCGAGAAGCTATACGGCTGTCATCATGACTGACAGTACGTCAGTCGAGGAAAATCTCCTCGAATCTAGTGTGCACAGTGCTCAAGTAGAATTGTCAGAGTCGTCCTTATTGCAGTTGTCTTTTACTACTATATGCCATGCAGAGTTGGCATGAAGTATGCAGTACTTCACAGTTTCAGTTAACTAGCGCTTTCCTACAGCTAGCGCAGGGCATGCACTATCCATCAAATCAAGCGCCAATTGGTCAAATCATCATCCAGAAGCAATTAGATGACATGGCACACATGCCACTAATCTCGAAGAATGTCATCTCGAAGAACGTGTACATGACACTGTCTACGACCAACCACATCTCTCTTGCAGAATGCTACGTGTCCCAAGCAGTTAAGCTAACCGTTCGTGCGAATGGATGATGGCGTGCCAATTGCAAGTGTGCACCAACCAGGATAACTACATAATAGTTATCTCAAAACTCTATAAATAGAGTTCCAAATCACTTCAAAAGCATCACTAATGATCATAATCTCCTGACTAAGTTGCTACAGCACTCTCTAAAAGCTTTCTTTTTCGATATCGCATCGTCCAAGGGATAAAGTGATCGTCTTCTGATCAGATTCCAACAGTTGTACTTCCCTAGAATCAAATTGTACTTTTGTACTTTTCTTTCTTAGTTTGTAAACTAGTTTTCTTGGAAAACTTTTGTTATCGCAAACAAAATGGCGACTCTGCTGGGGACAATTTTCTTCTCTGACGAGAAAGTGATAACTCAGTGTGATGTTGCGTCGGTCGGCACGAAGTAGAAGACTTTGGTCATGAAAGTCAATCAAACAGCCTACGAAGCCATGATTGGCGCTGGGGATGCCAAGCATGCATCCTCTGCTATCTCCAAAGACAGGAAGATTTGTGCCATCTAGACCCCAAAGTCCTCCAGTGCGCCAATCATAGCTCCTGCAAAAAATAAAAGAAAATGTTCTGTGGCTACTCCACCAGTTCTCAACTTGGTGCAGAGCTCGCCAATCACTATTTCAGCATCAATCAAGGGACAATGCCATATTTTATTCTTTTCCAGTTCTAAACTTGGGGAAGTCCATGCCAACTACTGCCTCAACGCCAATCAAAAGATAGCGCCCTGTGGCCACTCCTCACTCCTCCTCAGCTCCAAACTTGGTGGAGAATCTAATTATCACTGCCCCTGTACAGAATAAGGAAAAGCGCCCTATGGACTCTCCCTATCATTCCCCAGTCCTGGACTCAGTAGAAAATGCATCTGATTGTACCTCTGTGCCAATCAATGCAAGAATACTTCTGAGTAGAAACTCTACTGAGAGACAATCAAATCGATGCCAAAAAAATAGACTCTGTTCAAAGTTCAATTCCTGCTGCCCATCTGTGCCACGCCAAATGTGCTGGAATAGTGTGCACAGGACAAAATAGCATCTTGCCCACTCCTTATCAGCTGGCCAGCGCCAATCAAGCTAAAGCTAGGATCTTCCTACTTTGCGTATATCAAGGTCAATACAGGGAAGACTGATGATGTCTCAGACAGATAGACAAATGGCTCATAACACTGACATGCACATTTACTTCAGTAAGTGTAGAACAGAACCAACCTCATCAAGTCATATGATGCACCAAGAACAATCTATGTTACATACCAAATTGTGCACAGTGAAGGCTTCTACGATCAAAAATCCTTTCACCTATGCCAATGAGCTCAATACTTCCCTGTATACTCAGGGGACACAGAATCTCAAGAACAGGAACCATGTTCCTAACATAATCAGGGAATATGTGCCTCTATCTTCTCCTTATCCTGTCACTGTAATCGATCTCCGCAATCTTCTTGTACAAAAGCCAAAAATTGCAAGACCATCTTGTACACCTGTAACTCCACATCAGGAACATCACTGTAGTCAGCACCATGAGATAGTGATCAAGTATTGCTATTAATTAGCTAAAAGGTATGTCTTTGACTGCTTGAATTACACTCGGACTCTTGAACTAATTATGGTAGACGAAGATGAATTGATGTATACTTCGATCATCATGATGTCCTGCAGTACTGGAGGTAGAAAACATCCAAGATGTAACTCATTCCATAATCTTAGTCAGCAATACCTTGATCGAATCAATGACTCCGACGAAGGAGTATACCAAAATACAAGGTCAAGAAGCCGAGACTTCCTCGGTCAAAGGAATCTTTCTGATTTTAATTGAGACTGCCTCGGTCAAAGGAATCTTCCCACTCCTCATATTGGGGTAGCTCTCTACCTGACTTCGATGCCAATAGTGAACACTCTGATCGGATATCCTATCGACCATTTCATCTTCAGAGACCAAATAAGTGACTACTTATGTCACTAATGAGGAACAAGATGCTTCTAGCTCTGCCAGTCAAGAAAAACGTATCGTTGCCTTGGAGGCCAACTTGAAAACCATTGCTGAAATAGTTACAAGTACGCATGTCGTGATTGTAGCACAACATACTGTTCCACCGGTTGTGAATCCAATTTAACCCAAGAACACATAACAGCATCTGTACCTGTCAACATCGGTTTAGGGGTACAATCTCCTCTCAATGCTATCATACCAGCTCGGGCTACTCCAAGTCAGTCTGGTGCTGGTGGTGGTACTTATCATGTGGTTCCACCTCCCAACCCATCAAACCAATCTACTGCTCCTCAAGCATCATGAGACCCTCTCGAGGCAGTCAAGCTTCTACGAAATTAGTTTGAAGCTTTTAAACAAAAGGATGGTCTACAAAAGTTATCCTGTATAATGAACGGAAGTTCCATTTCCACCAAGTACAAGCTGCCAACCATAATGCTATTTGACCGCAGTTCATCTTCGAGTCAATATCTCATTCATTTTGAGGTGAGGACTGACCAGCTTCAACAAAACGATGCTCTACTTACTAGAGTATTCATCGATTGTTTGGCAGACGTTGCCTATGACTGGTATCGTAGCTTGCCAGACAGATACATAACATCTTTTGCAGTACTGAAACAAATGTTCCTAGAACAGTTCTATGAAAAAACAAACGATATGATCATGTCGGCCCTTATCAAGATCAAACAAAGGCCTAATTAAACTGTCGAATATTTCATAGAGCGCTTCCGTCGCGAAGCAAAAAAAATGCCTTTGGGTACTCTAGATGCATTGACTATAGATACATGAAAATTAAACTTGTTATTTATAGTTACCATGTGGACTGGACCCACATAATTCTAAGATTGGGCCTCCTTCATAGTAAGTGCCAGGGCAGTTGAAGACAGTGCCAATAAATTCAAGTAGCTAGGCATCCAGATGCATAATCTTGACAAAGATGAGCATTTTACTACTAACAGCAGTGGATGTCAGAATAATCGTAAAGAAAAAGAAGCCTTAGATATCAACGTGGGTCAGACAACACCTATAATATCGACACCTCCACAGAGAGCACCACGTCTCAAGGAGGAGTACTCCTTTGAGGAGGATGACATTCTGAAGCTAAATGGCCAAATAAAGTAGGTAAGACTGACAATTCTAAATATTGTATGTATCAAAAGTTCTTGGGGCATCTAACCAGGGCGTGCTATGTATTTAAGAGAAAGATCCATGAGTTGATCAATGCCAAAGTGATCACTCTCCAACAAGATGAGAAGACGGTGACAGCCAACGTCGTCTCTCTACAGTTTGATGACTTCCCTGCTCAAATAGTTCAGGATGGAGTTGTCCCTATTCTAAAAGCTACTTTGGAGATCGTCAACCCTTCACAAGCATGAAGCGACGATCTTGTACCTCTATCAACCGACAAAGGGCAAATCATGTGGATTCACCCTGATTTGGTCGTTGATTTTGAATCTAAGACATCGTCTTCTTATAACAAGTCAAGAAAGACAGCTAAGTACAAGTCGTACAACATGACATTACTGAGTGGTCATCTTCCACCTTTGGATGCTATATTTATTCCAACAGCGGCTTCATTTTCTTCTTCTAAGCCGGTGGTACCAAAGCCAGAAATCAAGTATCAGCCAAAATTCTATCGATACAGTCAGCAGTCCCGCAAACTAATGGTGAAGGTGGGATATGATTTACAGAAAGCTCCTGGCTTGAACAATATAAAAGGGTCTCCGATATCTCTTTTTCTACTTCTTAAGGACAACAAGTCCCATGTCGGCTTAGGATTCTGGACAGATCATTCATTTCTCCAAAAGAAGTCTTCCAGGAGCAAGACACGAATGAAGGATTGTAATATGGTTTCTTTCTCACCTGCCCCAGAAGAAGAAGCCATGACTAGTACTAAATCTGGGAGACTCTATCTTAGATACTATCCAGAAGGACAAAAAAATGTTGTCACTTCTCCTCTTCCTATCTTCGATGCCCTCCAGTATCTTCTCTTCCTGTTTCCAATAATCCTTCGGCATTATCACCCCAAGCGGGACCTATTTCTCCCAAACCGACAGTAGCTGACAAAGGCAAACAGTTGGCTCGCTTTGATAAAAGTTTGAAGAAAACTTCACTTCAGGGACTCAAAAAGCCGTATAATTTTGATATATTGGCTCAATTAGCCAATACTCCGACAAGATTATCAATTTTCGAACTCCTGTGCCTCTCGAAGAAAACTCAAAAAATATTAAGTGAGGCTTTTATGCAAGCCGATGCTTGTCTGGCACATCTTAAGAAACCAAACGAGGAACCCGTGGCATGTTCTCACTATCATAGTACGATGGAACTGAATCCTAATATCACCTTCACTCAAGATGATATGCTTCTGGAGGACAATCGATATGACCGACCCCTCTACTATATGGGGTATGTCGATACAATGAAGGTCGATCGCATTCTAGTTGACCAGGGATCTGTACTCAATATTATGCCAAAAATTTTGTTGGATGCACTTAAAATCCTAATCCATAATCTCTCTACAACAATCACGACTATTCTGGGGTTTAATTTTGGAAGAAGTTAACCGCTGGGAAAGATTCGCCTCAAAGTCCAAACTGGCAATCTTCGTCCGAAGGTCACCTTCTATATGATTGACAATCACGTCTCCTACAACGTATTGTTAGAAAGACCGTGGTTGCATGAATATAACATCGTGCCATCTACCCTTGTCACTTCCGTTTTTCGTTATATATATTTTCAGTGTACGTGTACAGATTTCTGACTTTTGTCAGGTGACCCGTATTTTGACTTGTCTTGCTTAGCCTAGTCTTAGTTTAATCTTGATTTGGTTTATTTTGATTTGGTTTGGTTTAACTTGGCTTGGCTTGGTTTGGTTTGAGATGGAGAGGTTTGGTATTTATATCAAACTCCTCTCTTCCTCCTCCATTATTTTTTCATTTACTTCTTCATCTTTTTCATTTATTCCTCCTACCTACCAAAAAAGCCCTAGGTAAGTGAAACTTGCTTCATGATGGATCTCAAGTTTTAATTTTCTATTATCTTCTTTGCAAGATTCTGAGTCTCTTTAGAACTTGGTATTTTTGGTTTTGTTGGGTACATTTTTGTAAATCTAAGTTTTGATCTTTTTTCGTTTTTCTTGGTTTTGATCTACTAAAACTTTGTATTTTCGAAAACTAGCTTCATGTTGTAGGAAATCTCGTTCTACCCAATTTTGACCTTTAAAAAGTTAGATTTTGACTTGTTTTGAGGAAGTTATGGACTTTTGAAGTTCATGAATTCAACCAAGCATTTTTATGCTGGTTGGGGAAGATGAACAGTGTGCTCACACGCTTTTTAGCGTTGCACCATCTCGGTTGCGCGCGCTCTGGCACAACCTAGCTTCTGGCGCAGCCTATCTTCTGGTTAAAAGATCAGTATGCAAGAATAGACTGCTATATTGGCAGAATTATTTTTGGTATCCCCGACGAAGAAGAGTTTTCATTTTCTAGAGGCGAAGTAGAACCTTCTCCACCAGTCTTACGGATGGCAGTAGCAGAAGCAGTTCAGTTTCTCAGAGTAGTAGAAGAATTCCCTGATGTATTTTCCGAAGAGCTTCCAGGTATGTCGACAGAGAGAGATAGAGTTCACAATTAATTTGATTCCAGGAACGGCACCAGTATCAGATAGAGTCTACAGAATAACACCATCAGAATTGGAGATCCTGTACAAGATAATTGAAAACTCATAACCAAGGGATTCATTTGTGCTTACGGATCACCATGGGGAGCCCCGATGCTTCTTGTAAAAAAGAAGGATGTTACGTCAAGATTGTGTGTTAATTATCGTACCATGAATTATGTAAAAGTCAAGAACAGATATCCTCTACCAAGGATAGATGACTTGTTCAATCAAATCAGTAGGGCAGCAGTATTCTCGAAAATTGACTTGCGATCGGGGTACCATTTGATCAAAGAGCAAGACATTCCGAAGACGACATTTAGATCTAGATATGGGCATTGGAAGTTTCTCGTTATGCCATTCGGAGTGACCAATGCCAGCAGTATTTATGGATCTTATGAATCGCATATTCATGACTTATTTGGATCAGTTCGTGATAGTGTTTATAGATGATATCTTGGTCTATTGTAAGAGTGAAGCAGAGCAAGAGTAGCATCTCCGAGTAGTCCTTCAGATTCTCAGAGAGCACCAGTTGTACGCAAAGTTCTGCAAGTACGAATTTTGGCTAGATCGCATTTCGTACTTAGGTCAAATCATCACCAGAGGTGGAGTAGAAGTGGACCTCCAGAAGATAGTAGCTATAGAGACATGGCCAGTACCGTCGCAGAAGTTCATAGTTTTCTAACTGGCGATTTGTATCAAACTTTGCTCGAATTTTAGTGCCATTGACGCAGTTGACTAGCAAGGATGTGCAGTTTGCTTGGACAACAGAGTGTCAGAGGTTATTCGAGAAGTTAAAGCAAGGATTGATGACGGCATCCATTCTCATGCTTCCAGATGGGACGGGAGGATTTTTAGTTTATTATGATGCTTCATGTAGAGTTTTAGGATGCGTCTTAATACAGCATGATAAGGTAGTACCTTATGCATCACGTCAGCTTCGTGATCATGAGAGAAATTACCCAACCCATGACTTGGAGTTAGCAGCGGTGGTTTTTGCACTTAAGCTTTAAAGGCATTATTTGTATGGAGATCAGGTAGAGATTTTTATCGACCACAAAAGTCTTAAGTATGTGTTTACCAAGAAGGATCTTAACATGCATCAGAGAAGATGTCTAGAGTTACTAGTGGATTATGACATCAACCTACAGTATCATCTTGGGAAGGCCAAAGTAGTTGTAAATGTGTTGAGTAGAAGAGCATGAGCTTATTTTCTAACAGCATAGCCAGAGTTATTAGCGGATCTTCAGAAGATGGGTATAGAGATAGTTTTTTCTACCAATGTGACATTGATGGCCAGTATACAAGTTTAGTCCAGTATAGTTGAGAAGATCAAGATAGCTCAGTCTGTAGATTTCATGCTTCAGCGGCTTAGGGCATGATATGGAGCAGGACGAAGAGCAGAGTTATGCATTCACGAAGACGGCACACTCCGACATGGAAGGCGTCTTAGTGTGTCCAGTGGTGACATCATGCAAGAGATCATGGAAGAAGCTCACAGTTCACAGTATTCAATTTATCTCGGTGGTACAAAGATGTATCGTGATATCCGTCAGCATTTCTGGTGGAATGACATAAAGAGGGTGATAGCTCAGTTTGTCTCTCGTTGTTTAGTTTACCAACAAGTTAAGGCTGAACATCAGAGGCCAGCTAGACTTCTTTAACCTTTATCGATCCCAGAATGGAAATAGGAGCATATTACCATAGATTTTGTGACTTGGTTACCTAAATTCCTAGCTAGAAAAGATGCTACATAGGTTATAGTTGACCGACTTACGAAGGTAGCTCATTTTTTTCCTTTCAGAATTGGTCAGCTAACGGATCATCTTGCAGAGATGTACCTCAGGCAGATAGTCAAGTTGCATGGAGTGCCAATCAGTATCATGTCAGACAGAGATTCGAGATTTATATCACACTTTTGGCGGAGCCTTCAAGAGAGTTTGAGAACTCGTCTGAAGTTTAGTTCAACTTATCATTCACAGACAGATGGTCAGTCAAAATGCACGATTCAAACTCTCGAAGATATGTTATGATCCTGTACACTTGACTTCGATGGTTCGTGTCTCCTACAATAACAGTTTCCAGGCCAGTATCTAGATGGCACCATTTGAGGCATTGTATGGAAGAAAGTGCATATCACCTTTAGCTTGGGATGATGTAGGCAAAAGGCAGATGCTTGGTCCAGAGATGGTTATGTAGACAATCGAGGTGGTCAGACAAGTCATAGATCATCTGTAAGTTGCACAATATCATCAGCGCCATTGGGCCTATTCTCATCGGCATTCTCTTGAGTTTTCTATCGGCGACCACGTATTTCTTAGGATCTCGTCTACCCGTGGCGTCATTCAATTCGGCGTACGGAGAAAGCTTATTCCTAGGTATATAGGGCCATTTGATATTCTCGAACGAGTATGTGATGTATCCTATCGTCTCGCTCTTCCACCGTCGTTATGTGAGGTTCATAATGTATTTCATGTATTCCAATTGCGACAGTACATTTCAGATCTGAGCCATATCCTTGATCATTCAGAATTTGTTGTTGGTACCAACCTTTCGTATGAGAAAAGGTCGGTATCCATATTGGACTGAAGAGAGAAGGTACTCAAGAACAAGACTATTAGTTTAGTCCGTGTTGTTTGGGGCCATCACTCCTTGGGTGAGTCAACTTGAGAACATGAGGATGATATTCGATCGCGATATCCACACATGTTTGACTCATAAGGTATAATGTCTTTCTTATGCCTTATGTTTTTAATTCCTCGCTTGCATAAATGATTGCTTGATTAATTGCTAATCGTAGATTGCCTGTAGTTAGTATAGCTTGCCCCGACACCTCTAACCTCTTGATTAAATTTTGAGGACAGAATTTTTTTAAGGTGGGTAGAGTTGCCACTCCCTTTTTTTGTTATACGTATTTCTAGTATACGTGTATGGATTTATGACTTTTGTCAGGTGACCCGTATTTTGACTTATCTTACTTAGCCTAGTCTTAGTTTAATCTTGACTTGGTTTATTTTGATTTGGTTTGGTTCAACTTGGCTTGGCTTGGCTTGGTTTGGTTTAAGATGGAGAGGTGTGGTATTTATATCAAACTCCTCTCTCTCTCTCTCTCTCTCCTCTATTACTTTTTCATTTACTTTTTCATTTACTCCTCCAACCTACCAAAGAAGCCCTAGGCAAGTGCAACTTGTTTCATGATGGATCTCAAGTTTTAATGTTCTATTATCTTCTTTGTAAGATTCTAAGTCTCTTTAGAACTTGGCATTTTTTGGTTTTGTTTGGTACATTTTTATAGATCTAATTTTTGATCTTTTCTCATTTTTCTTGGTTTTAATCTACTAAAACTTGATATTTTTGAAAACTAGTTGCTTTATGTTGTAGGAAATCTCGTATTACCCAATTCTGACCTTTAAAAGGTTAGATTTTGACTTGTTTTGAGGAAGTTATGGACTTTTGAAGTTCATGGGTTCAATAAAGCAATTTTATGCTGGTTAGAAAAGATGAACAGTATGCGCGCGCTTTTTAGAGCCACGTCATCTCGGTTGCACACGCTCTGGCCAACCTGGCTTCTGGCGCAGCCTGGCATCTGGCACAACCTGGCTTCTGGCATAACCTGGCTCCTAGCCTGGCACCACATGACCCCTGGCACCATTTGCCACCTTGTGCCTTTGACCCATGCACCTTTTCTCGCCAAGAACTTCTTGTTATATTTCCATAATTGTTCTGTGTGGTTCTTAGAAGTAATGTAATGTTGTGATCCTTGCATGTACCCTATACTTGACTTGGCCTTTTGACAACCCGACTTAATGACTTGTTGAGCATGATAGAGCTTGAGCTTAATAAGATTTTACTGGACTTGAACTTGACTTGAACATGATAATATAAACCCGTCTTGAATATTCTTGATAGTGGCCAGTCGAGGCGCACACCAGATAAGTGACAAGTATACCATACATGACATGTATAATCTTGATTACTGTTACGATGGCTATTCCTGTCTTGCTAGTGTAACTCTTGCCTTGATCCCGTGGTTGATTGTTCCTGTACAAGCTATATATCACGTCTTGCATCATATCTAGGACATGGATTCCTGGTTACCACAGTCAGGGATTCATAGCGAATCTGACTAGGTTAATGACTAGATTGATTAAGTAGTTCATATAGAGAGATTTCCCAGTTACAGGCGATCTCGTTATCCTGGCCATACCTGTGGACTTGTAGCCTGTCGACGAGCAGGATACATTTCCAGCACAATGTCATGTGTTGCACTTCTTGAATCATAAGCACTAAACACTACCAAAATACAACCATTTGGCGACGGACATTTAGAGACAGATTTTGTCCGTTGCTATTAGCGACGGACTACCGACAAAGTTCCGACTGATTGCAGTCAAAAATCTAATAATTTTTTTATTTTAAGGGCGAGCAAAGGTCGCCAATCCGTCGCTAAGTCATCGAAGATATAGCGACGGATAAAGAATCCGTCGCTATGCTGTCGCTTAGTTGTCAAAAGTTGGCGGGAAATGTTGAAAAAAAAATTGGCACGAAATTTAACGACCACATAGCAATGGATATTCCGTCGGCCAGCTAGGGTGGTATAGCGACGGACTAGCGACGGAATATATCCGTCGCTAGTTTGTCGCTAAGTATCCAACCCTTACTTAAATTTAACCGACGGGGGGAAAACTTTTCATTCTCCCCTAAATTTTCTCTCTCTCTCTCTCTCCGGCCACAAAGACTCTCTCTCTCTCCAGATAATCCTCTCTCTTTCTCTCGGTGGTCGGGGCGGCAGAGGACGACGGGGGGCGGTGGTGGTGGGGGTGTGGGTCACGGTGGTAGGGGTGGGGGTCGCTGGGGGGTCGGGTCAGGACGGCGGGGGGAGACGGAGGCCGGAAGTGGTGGAGGTGGGGGTCGCTAGAGGGGGTTTCGGGTCGGGGCGACGGGGGGCGGCGGGGGCCGGTGGTGGTGGCGGTGGGGGCCGGTGGTGGTGGCGGTGGGGACCGTGGTGGTGGGGGTGGGGGTCGCGATGGTAGGGGTGGGGGTCGCTGGGGGGTTTCGGGTCGGGACGGCAGGGGGCGGCGGGTTTCGGCTCGGCGGTGGGGATGGCGGTCGGCGGTGGTGGGGGTGGGGGTTGTGGTGGGGGTGGGGGTCGCGGTGGTGGGGATGGCGGTCGGCGGTGGTAGGGGTGGGGGTTGGGGGCCGGGGCCGGTAGTAACACACACACACACATACACACACACACCGAAATCCCTTAGTATATAAATTAGTATATATATAAACTTAGTATCAAGGTTTAAAGTATCGGTGTCAGAATCGGTATCGAACTATTCCTATGAGTATTTGTATCAATAGTATCGACGGTTTCGGATCGGAGTATCGAATTTTTTGGTATCGGAAAACAAATAATTATCAGTAGTATCGACGTTATCGGATTCTTTTACACATTTTTACAACCTTATTATGCTTTAAAAGGTTCATAATATCGGTATCGGAATCGGTATCGGACTATTCCTATGAGTATTGGTATCGGCGATATTGGTAGTATCGGCGGTATCGTATCGGATTATCGAACTTTGGTATTGGAAAACAAATAATTATTAATAAATTATTTACATTTAAAAACATATATTTTATACATTTAGGCATAATTTTAAGTATTTTCAGTGTCATTTCTTTGTAGGTTTGAAATTAAATGAAATAGTGGTCACCCTTACCGATTGGTTTACATACAATAGATGCGATTCAATAGATGTGATTTTCTTCTTTTACATGCTTCTACAACCTTGTTATGCTTTAAACCTTGTTGATTTGTCTTTTTTGTTTAATTTTCTTTGTCGAATTGATCGGAACAAAGACCCCCAATGTCGGTATCGGTCAATATTTGGTATCGGTCGGTATCGGATCGGAACAACCATGCTTTAAACCCTTGGTGATTTGTCTTTTTAGTCTAATTTTCTTTGCCGAATTGACCGGGAAAAAGACATCCAATGTCGGTATCGGTCAATATCGGGTATCGGTCGGTATCGGATCGGGACATGCCAAATCGTATCGGTATCGACCGTATCGGATAGGTATCGGCCGATACTTTAAACCATGCAGTGTATCGGATCGGGACGCGGAGGACGTCTAATACTGTTATTTCCATACAATGATGAATCTTCCACATTATACGTCTAATATTGTCATTTTGTTTAATCCCTAATTAATCTCTATATTTCCATCAATCTTACCAGATGGTACCCATGACCCGAGAACGTCGCTTGAGAGAGGCACAGATGGCTGCTGAGGAGGTAGTGGCACCTTCTGCTGCTGAGGAGGTAGTGCCACCTCCTGCTGCTGAGTCAGTAGTGGTACCTACTGCAGAGATGACGGTCAAGGAAGAACTTCCTCCTACTATTAAGGAGGAAGTGATTCCTAAAGCCGAGATAGCTGTGAAGGAGGAGGTGGCACCAGAGGGCAGTTGCACCGGGAGTTCCAGTCATCCCTCTCCTCTGGATATTGATCTTGATGGCGTGGATCCTACTTATGCACAGTGGCTGAGGAGGGAGATCTCTCTGCGCGTACGTAGAGGACAATATATATATATATATATATATATATATATATATATATATATATATATATATATATATATATGATTTTTGACCAGATTTGTTTTCGGTAGACTTATTTCTGGGTTTTACTTGGATGGTTTTACAACTCTTGTTGTTTGTTATTTTCTAGACATGGTTATTTTATAGCCTTGGTTGTTTTCGGATGCTATCACCTAGACTTTTATTATATAGAAATTCAACGGAGGGTTGCTCCAGGCCTCAATGATGTATGTTGGTTTGTGTGATATATTTGTGATAGATATTTGTATATTGGTGTATGATGTATATTGGTTTGTTGGTTTATGTGAGGTGTGATGCATATTGTGATGTTTCGATGTTTCGGATGTTGTACGAATAGGGAATGCTGTGTTTTATGTAATTTTTTCAAAAATTTTCCAGTTAGCGACGGCCTTGTGACTACCTAGCGACGGAATATTTCATCGCTAACTGAAGAATTTTCAGTTAGCGACAGATGTCGACGATTAGCGACGACTTATTCGTCGACAAGGTTCTGGATTTCCAGAACCTAAGCGACGGATATTCCATCGCTAAACCGTCATTCTTCTGTCGAGTATTAAAAACTTTCTGATAATTGATTTGACGAAAATTCGTTGGCTAGCCATCGCTAAATGTACGATTCTTAATGACGGCAATCCGTCGCAAAGCAGTCGAATGGCGACAGCTTAGCGACGGACTTTGTTTAGCGACGGGCTATTTCTCGACGGATTTTTTCAGCCAAATTCCGTCAGTAGCCGTTGCTAAGTCGATTTGTCGACGGATTAGCGACGGATATGGCCATCGCTAATTCGATATATTTTAGTAGTGAAAGTACACTAGTAATCTTGATAACTCTTGTAACTCTTGTAACCCTCATCTGGATAACCTGGATAGTCTGTAGGGCATGTGACTGCGAAGACATCTTGTTAGTAACTAAGCTTGTGGTAACCCTAGTTAGCTAACAATAGCAAGTCGTATGAATTGATTGGCCGTGCTTGAATGAATTGTCTCAGGATTAACATGGGAATTATATTCCACCATTTGTTCCTCCTACTGCAAGCTAATATTTTATGTTAACTCAGTCTCTCATTTTATTTAACTTTGCTCTTTTATCAGTTCATCTTTTATTATATGCTGGTTTTAGTTCCTAAGTGGAGCCTCCCTTGTGGCACTTGCTCTTTCTGGGGTCTGACCAGCTGATTTTGTATAGCCAGATTTTGGAGAAGCACTCGAGGATCTACCTACTTTCCAGCCAGATGGTGAATACCAGACGTAATCCGGGCAACGAGTGGGTTTCTTATTTTGCTCTCCCACTCTATTATAAATTATTCTTTTGAGGCGTTCAGCCGCCGAGCAAGTGTTAGCTTATGTTGAAACTTAATTTTTGTTTGCCTAAGGGCTGTAACATGATTGACAAATCCTAGGGTTGATCATGTATGACTTAACTCTTGCTAGTCTTCACATTTTGTATGACTAGCTTCATGATCATCTGAATATGTAATATTTGTGACGCCTTACATTGTATGTCCGATGATCTAACATCTTGTAACATTTACTTGCTTGCTTGAGATTGAGGTACTAGGTTTGTTCTTGACCATAAGAGACTGATGGCTTGTAGATAAACCCTCATGCATCTAGACAGCTGTGACCGTATTGCGAGGTGGGTTTCACTTCAATATATGTAGTTGTCTATGTTTGTCCCTCGCTCTCCAGTATTCTGATTTTGGAGCGTGACAACCCTCTATCAATGCTTTAAATATGTTGATGACAATGGAGAAGTACGAAAGGAAGTGGCTGATCTTGATACCTTTCGAGGCATCGAGGCATATTATACAGATTCCCGAATGTATAAAGAAGAGTTCATGAAAGTTGTACTGGCTATAGACATTGAAGAATACCGAAAAAAGAGTCTGGACGAGGTTCTGGTGATTCCAGTCAAGGGACACACTTTTCGTCCCTCATTTTCTCAGACGTTGACCTTTAATCTCTCTCCTTCTACCAAGCATCCTCCTGCTGAAAAGATGAAGTATAGGGAGCTCACCTCTTCTGAGCCTCTTGTTATCGACATTCGTCGTAACAAGCCTTCTACTTCTCCTCATCATGTTATTAATCTTGGCAAGCCATCGGCTAAGGTTAAAAATACTGTTGAAAATATTGATACAAGGATCAATAAAGTATGTCTCCTTTGCAGTATATTGATGTCAATTATTACACACAATGTTATCTAAAAATCCTGGATAACTTCGAACCCCTTACCTTAGGAGCAGTTCAACCTCTCCGAAACGAAGTATAACTCGAATCAGAAAACTCATTCTTCCTAGTTTCTTCCCGGAAAAAAGATGAGCATCCTATCCTCCTTAGTATAGGATTGAATCAAAAGGCTACATTCGATAGTGACTCTGAAAATGATGATAGCGGGCGACTTCAACTATGTCGTTATAGTCAATAATCTTATAACATCATCCAAAAAATGGGCTACAATTTCAAATTCGACCTCAATGACGGTAAAGGTAGACGAACACCTATTTGTATACCTATCCCAAAAGGAAAGTGAAACCACCACTTTTTAAAATAAGGGTATTTTAGTAATTATGTGATTTTTGGTATTTTTGATTATTTTATTATTAAATAGATTGGTGTTTTAGTTTTGATTAGTGCTTTTGGTATTAGCAGATGGCTTAACCTTAGTTAACCTTGATTAGAAGACTAACCATGTGATTAGAGACATATTTAGCTAATTAGAATTCAATTTGGAGCATTAGTCCTAACTAGGAAACCATTTTATGCATTTTTAGGCTATTTTAGCATGTAACATACTTGCCTTTTTGCTAATGGGCTTTTGTTAAACTCTAGATGAGCTGTGGCCAATCCTAAACCCTAACCTAACCCTAGCAAGCCCCCTTGGCCGCCCAAACAGTAGCCCCCCTTTTATGTGCATACGATTAGTAGCCACCTATTTGCAAAACCCTAGAAATTGCCATCCATCCCCTTCCAATAGCCTATTCTCCTCAATTCTCATCCAAATCCATCCAAACGAATTGAGTTGTGATCCTTGGGAGAAGAGGAACTTGGTGGAGACTTGCTAGCAAGGAATTATAGGCTTTGGATGGGAGGAAATCGGCATCGACGCATTTGGAGGCTCGTTTCAATGAGATATTGACTCTCAATAGGTAAACCCCTCTAAACACTTTTAAATTCTAATTTTTCTTCTTAGATGCATCCATTTAGGTACCCTGGACCTGTACATGTAGTTTGGTAGATTTTCGTATCTGTTTGATAGGCGTGTCGGACACGTGTCGTTGTATTAGAACACGTGTTCGACGAAATGCCTCTCAGAATCGAAAGTTCTTGTTTTTCGATTTTGTTTTCATGAAGTTGTTGCTGTTTATATTTGAATCAACTTTCGTGAATACGGATCTTGATTTGACACATTTTCGGTGTCCAAATCGGATACGGACACGCATGCACAAGGCCCGTGCACAGCCTCGTGCATGCCCTGTTGTTCGAGTGCCATAACTCGACGAATACGACACAGTTGGTCATAAAATTTTGTGGACACGTGGGAGCAACCTCTTCCAATGTGCACGTAAAATTTCATGATGTTTCGTAGAGCGTGCGCGAAGAAATCAAGGCCGCACTGTCCAGCCAATGTGCACGTGCGGGCAGAATTTTGCCGCTGACACGGCCTTCGTTCGCGGACATGACGTGACGAGGACACAAACTAGGAGCATGGACATATAGCCCTAGACCTAGGCTAGCTTTATAATCGACCACGTGGTACGACGTGGCTCGTATCGCAACCTACGGAGGCCGACACATGCCCACGAGGCCGCGCGCGCGCGTGCGTTCAGTCCGTGCACTGTCCTGCAGTTTGAGTGTCATAACTCGATGCATAGGACACGTTTTCATATAAAATTTTATGGACACGTGGGGGCAACCTCTGCCCACGTGCTCGTGATATTTTATAAGATTTTATTAAGTATGCGCAAAGTTATCGCGTCTGCACTGATTCGGCTGATACCGTGCATGCGCGCACAGCCCTCCCCGATACGCGTCTCATGCGACGATGGACACCACGTGGACACATGTCAGGTTGGTGTACACCTAGACCTAGACCCCGCTTAGCTATGTGCACGAGCACGAGGCTCCTCGTGTTGCGTGTGGCGTTCTATTTACCGCGGCACGTGCCCATGAGCACATGTCAATACACGCGTGCATGTATCCGTGCGATACGTACTGACTAGACATGATACGGACATGGGTTCGAACCTGTGAGTACTTGAGTATGACACACACGTGTATACCTTCGGGTTTGCCAAGTTTCACGAGTTCTAGTTGTGTATTTTGGGATTTGGGTTTTGAGTATCGGTTGGGTTATTTTGAGTTGATTTTTAGTTTAGGAATCGGATTTTGAGATTTAAGCTCAGATTTCTGGGTTTGATGATTGGATTTAGTTTAGTTTATGAGTTCAATTTTTTACTCATATCCTGGAACGTGAGAGGGCTTGGAAACAAACTGATGCTGAACAGAATCCTCAGCCTCAAGAAAACTAATCGTATAAACCTCCTTATCGTTATTGAACCTAAAATCCCAAAAAAAAAATCAAAGCCACTCAACTCATGCTCGGATTCCCACATGCCATTACCGGTTGTAATGACATCTGGATCTTTTTCGGGCCTGAATTCAAATTTGCCACCATAAAAGATTTGTCTCAGGCTCTCTCTTGTTGGGTCAAACATCCGGCCCTCAAGTCCCGCTCCATTATTTCTGCCATCCATAGCAGCTGTGACTACCCTGAGCGAAGATTGCTTTGGAAAGACCTGCTGGAAGCTGCCTCCCCCTACCATGGTCTTCCGTGGCTGTGCATCGATGATTTTAATACGGTGTCCAGCAGAGAGGAGAAATCTGGTGGTCGCTCGCCTCCCCAGCCTGTGATGGATGATTTCAACAACTTTATCTTCCACGACAACCTAAACTCCATCCCCTTCCACGGCAGTGCATTCACCTGGTGCAACATGTAGGAGGCTCATCGGCGCCAGTACTCTCACTTAGATCGGCAATGGTCAACGACCGTTGGTCTGACATGGGCCTTATCACTAACCTCTCTTATCTGAACTCCACTAAATCGGACCACTCTCCTCTCCTCATCATGATCAGCAACAACCACACCAGCACTAAAAAATTATTTCGCTTCCTCAACTTCTGGCGGCATCATCTCCAATTCAAGAACATCGTGGCATCCGCTTGGAACTTCATTTCGAAACTTAACCCTCTCTTACGTGTGGCGGCTAAACTGAAAGCAACTCGCTGTCACGACCCGGTCCCAATTTCTTGGGTCGAATCGGATCATGCCCAGCCTGCACCGTTGTTGAGACGGCGGCAGTAAGCTGTATCACTCATGCAGGTAAATAAACAACAAAGTCTAATTGTCACAACTTTAATAATTCGAATAGTTTAAAACTTTTTACAATAAAATGAAAGATACATCTGAAATACATTATTTTCCACAATCATCATGAATTATAAAAGAAGAAGAAAAATCTAGGCAACCAGCTCATCAGTCTCGAGATCATCGTCCTCTAGTTGGGACCTCGGGAAATATCGCGGAACAAAGCCTCATCAGTGATACCTAAAATGTTGGATCTCCAGTCAGGAGGGAGCAAAGTACAATTCATGCTAATTTAACAATTGAAATAATAATAGAATCATGCACTTTTAAACAATTTAGAAATGAACAATTTTCTAACAATAAAATAGTGTAATTTGAATAGGCAATGAATATGACCGGCTTGGGTTTGTTACAGTTCAGATACGGCTTATCCCCGTGTGTATGAGGGGTAAGCTAATACAGTTACAGTAGTTACAGTAGTTTGGATGTGGTCATACTCATTACACTACTCCCCCAGTTCCCAAACAGTTACAGTAGTTACAGTCAGTGCTCTCAGAGAGAGTTTCGTGTTGCATCGTGGTTTAAACTTGCAGTAAAGCGATTATTAAATAATTGTAAACTAACACAAAATGTACTTGCTTCAAATGGACTGGACTGGAAAGATTGAAGACTTCGAGATGGGAATTTAGGATCGTCCTCGAATTCCTACATTCGAGAAATTGACTCAGAAACCAGGGTTACCAATCTAGCTACGCTAGTTGAAATCTCTAATTGTGTCCTAATCTATTTTAATTCTTTATTAATAAAACACGAACAAAAACACGATTAGTTGTGCGTTGAATTAATAACGAGGGAAAGATCGTTTAAACTTTGTATTTTGGAAAACTCGTCGATACCAATTTAATTTGATTAAAACTTTGTATTTTCATAATTATAAATATAAAACTAAATTTCTTATTTTAGTGAGAAATACATGATCGTTAGTTAATATTAAAACTTATAGATTTTAGGTGAGAAAATCTTTATTAATTTTTATATGAAAATAACTTTTATTTAGATTTATTCGTACGCTACAAAAACTCGCAAAATCAGCAAATAACCAAAAATCCTACGCTACCAAATTACAGTCACAGAACCAACAACCAGCCGGGCTTATGCCCATTACAATTTATTTACATAAATTGAAATAAGACAGAAACGGTCGTTAATTCTAAACTTTCTATAATTAGTTATAATTAAATAAATAAAATAAATTAAATAGTGACTAGTCTCAGATATGGTCCAATCGTCAACTAGGCTAATGCCTCAACGTCCGGGCGAAGCCGGTTTCGTTTGCACTTAGCCGGGGCCCATTGACCAATACGGTCGTCGTCCAAAATCCAAAATATTTAATATATTCCCGAAATCTATTTTAAAATCATTTTAAAATATAATTAAATTTACGGAAAAATCCGGCAGCATCTTCTCTGTTTTTTGTCAACCCAAAAACTGGGAAATATGCCAATCTTTTTCCTGTAAATCCTAAACCAGGGAATCCCAAAATATATATATAAAAATTAATCCATAACCAATCCACAGATTAATTCGGAACGACCCGAACCAAATTCGGGAGTCCGAATCCAACCAAAACATTCACAACACGCTACCGGAAATATCCGGAAGCTAAACATATTTAAGAAAACCATTTCTGAAAGATTCGGAAAGATCAAAACAACCAACTGAACCTTTCCGAAGGTTCCGAAATTACGACGTCGCTAAAAACCGAATTCCCGGGAGGAAATCGGGGACCAATCTCATCACAGACTAAAGAAAATGGAACGGGACAGGGGTTATACCTTGGGTTGCTCGGCTAGAGCTCTCAGATGCAAAATAAAGAAAGAATAATCACGGACAGCAGGAGAATTTGTCGGGACAGCGGGTTGCCGGAAAAAGGAACAGACTCGGAGTCCGGCTAGGGCACGCCTGGACTCGGAAAAGCCAGGAGAAAGCGGGGTCAGCGCTGAACGCTGGAAGCTGTCGGCGAAGGGGCGCTTGAGGCGTCGGGGTCGGACGCCGGAGGTGCGCCGGGCGCTCGGATCCACGGGTGGGTGAAGGGAAGAGGGGGAAGAGGAGTAGAGGTGAGGGGAAGGGTTTGCTCTTCTCTGGAGAATGGTTCTATGTGGAGAAGTTTTGAGAACGGGTTATAAGGAGGTGGGGTGAAGAGTGGTGTTGATGGGTTGGGAGTTATAAGGAGTGGTAAAGTGAGGAGTTATGCTGAGAGTAAAAGGAGGGGAGTTAAGTAAGGAGAAGAGGGGAAGAACGTGGGAAGGGGAAGTTGAGGGGATCTGGTCCAACTTGGACCAGCTCCAAAGAGAAAAATATATTTATTATTTTTTTATAAAAGTCAGATTCAGAATCCAAAAGAGAGGGTTAGGATCGGGTCCGGGGTTTCGGGAATCTGGTCCGAGCTCGGGTCAGGTCAGCAATCAAAAACCAGACTATTATTTTAAAATTAATTTCTAACCCATATTATAATAATAATAATAATAATAATAATAATCCATCAATATTTATATATATACCAATTACGACAAAAAAATTAATTATTAACCAAAATTATATTAACTCCAATTAATTAAATCCAAAAGCGGGTTTCACACTCGCAAGGCATTATCATCCTGGAGCAAGACGGCTTTTGGAGACATTTTCCAGGCCATTAAGGAGGCAGAAGACGATGTCACTCGTGCTAAAATCTCGTTCACCGCTGACAGATCTCCGACTGCCCGCGCCTCGCTCAACCTCGCCAGAGCTATTCTGAATTCCAGGCTTAAGGTGAAAACGGATTTCTGGAGGCAGAAAGGAAGATTGACCTGGGACACCGAAGGTGATAGGAATTCCAATTTTTTTCACGCGTGTTATAAATGTCGCAGAAACCAATTACAACTTCACCGAATATTCGACGATAACGGCGCCCTGGTGGAGGACCGGGAAGGCATTCTGGCTACGGCGAAAAATTTCTACTCTAAACTTTTCACTAAAGAGCAGGTCGTTAAAGATGTCGCACTTCTGTCCGAAATCCCATCCCTCATCAGCAACAGTGAGAATGAGACCCTGTTGGATACCCCTTCGTTGGAAGAGGATGAGGAGGCTGTCTGGTCTATAAAAGAACACAGTGCTCCAGGGCCTGATGGATTCAATGGCATTTTCTTCAGAGCCTGTTGGCACACTTTAAAATACGACTTATTGGAGGCCACTGTTGCCTTTTTCCAGGAGGCGAAATATCCCAAATCCATTTCTTGCGCTAACATCATCCTGATCCCCAAGAAAGACAACCCAAAAACCTTCAAAGACTTTCGTCCTATCAGCTTATGCACCTTCACCAACAAGATCATATCGAAGATAGCTGCCAACCGGATGTCCAATCTCCTCCCCAAAATCATCTTTGAAGAGCAAAGTGGATTTGTTCAAGGCCGTAACATCACTGACAACATTCTCCTAGCTCAAGAGATGATCACATGTATGAAGTTCCCATCCAGAGGGGGAAATGTTTCTATCAAATTGGATATGGAGAAGGCATACGATCGCCTGGACTGGTAATTCATGATCTGGGTCTTCAGCGCGTTCGGCTTTTCCGAATCTTGGATTGACATCATCTTCAGATCCATCAACAACCCATGTTTTTCCATCGTCATCAATGGCCAGGCTACGAGGTTCTTCTGATCCACCCATGGGGTTAGACAAGGGGATCCCCTCTCTTCCACCATTTTTATCATTGCGGTAGAAGCGCTCAGCAGAAGCCTCAATAGCATGTCCAGAATTCCCGATTTTCATCACTTCCATACCACCACTGGCTGTCCACTTATCACTCACCTGGCGTACGCTAATGACATCCTTATTTTCTCCTCTGGAGACTTCGGATCGATCGAGGTAGTATTAAGCACGCTCACTAGATACACAAGTTGCTCTGGACAGCGCATCAATAACAACAAGAGCGTCATATATACCCGTCATAAAGTCGACAGAACTCGTTCGGCTATATTTTTTAACATGACCTCGTTCGCCACGGCCTACCTGCCTTTCATCTACTTGGGCTGCCCGCTGGTGTACGGAAGGTCGAACTCGGGTATATACGACCACCTTGTAGACAGGATCCGTAAACTGATTGCGAGATGGAACAACGCTACATTATCTCCAGGGGCAAAATGATCCTTATCAAGCACGTCCTTTCTTCTATCCCATTATACACCCCAGCCGTCTACTCCCCCACCAAGAAGGTCCTCCACTATCTCGAATCTCACTTTGCCAAGTTCTTCTGGGGTCAACGCGACGGCAAAGACAAACACTATTGGGCCAGTTGGGATACCATGGCCAAACCCACCGAAGAAGGAGGTTTGGGATTCAGCAGACTTGGCCACATCGTGGACGCCTGCTCCATAAAGTTGTGTAGAAATTATGCATAGAGAGCTCGCTATGGACGAGGTTCATGAGAGCTAGATACTCCAGATTCTCTCATATGTCGGAGGCAGTCTCTAACAACAGATCTTCGGCATCGTGGCGTCGTATAATTCATGGATGCAACCTCGCAGAACCTTTAATCCATCTGCAGTTGGGCGACGACCGCTCATCGGCCCGTTTGGAATGATGGTCAGGGGAAGACACCATCCAGCCAAATGTTCGTACTCCGTCGGGATGCGAAATAAGCGATCTGTGGGTTGGCGGTTCCGGATGGAACTGGGGAAGGGTCAGAGATTGGTTTGGTCAGCTGGCGACCGACGATCTTCGTACAGCCAACCTGTGGGTCACTGACATATCCGACACTTGGAGATGGTCCCCTAACCTGAGTGGGACTTTCACGCTGGCTTCAGCCAGACTAGTGGCATGCGAGACACCAATTCTGCTAAGTTTTGGCAGTCTTACATACCCATTATATGGTCTATCCTTATCTGG
>JANAVB010004800.1:17696170-17899216 GCA_029216955.1 Iris pallida
ATGGCTTAAACCCGAGTAGTGTATGTGATAGGTTCGGAAAAGAATAAGAATGAGTGTCGACGACTAGTCGAGTGGCTCGAATTCGAGTGGTGTATGGAAATTCTTGGAAATGATTCGAGCGAAGATTGAGGATTAGAAATAATAACGAGTACATCGGCGAGGCGATGCGATCACGCAAAGCCTTAGAACGCGTCTAGCTTAGTTGGTCGTGACTTCGAATGTCCCGAACGAGCATCTCGTTCGGACAACTTGTGAATGAGCAACGCGAGTTAGAAAACGATTCGGAACGATGAATGAAATTGAATGGTCTTGATTGAGGAAACTTAGAGGATCGCGCGTGCGATATCAGATTGATACAACTGAAATGTGACTTGAGTTTTGAACAAAGATCTTGAAACGAGCTTGAGGAATAGCAATCGAACTTGATCTTGAATATTAAATGAAATTGTGGAATATCCAACTCGGACAACGGCATTAGTCGCACGACTCGAAATTGGTTGCAAAGGAAGATCGTCAGGTTATGCATGTCGTCGATGGTATTGAGGCGTATCAAAGATCGATATGCGATAACTCGGGGGTACTCTGACTCGGCAAATGACGATCGTGCAAATGTCATTGTTTCGATGGATGCTATAATCGGGATGTTAAAATGTGTCGAAGAAAAGATAGACTTGGCTCGAGGATTTTCTAAGTTGAACGAATGACGATCGAATTATCGAACTTGGCTTGGATGGAAACTGGAATGTTTAGATTCGCTTTGTCGACAACCACAACGTCGATGTTCTTGTCTTATGCGAGCGCTACTCCAGCCTCGCACATGCGTCACGCCGATTAGGGCGATCACTCTGCATGAGCGCTGGTATGGTGATTCATACAGCGGGAGTGGTCGAACTTGCACGGTGCGACAATTTGTGCTTCGACTTGTGGTTTGACGCGAAGATAGACTCGAGATTGAATTGGTGTGCTTGTCGATTGAACTTGAGGATTGAGTAGGTCCAATCCGCGTATCGAGAATGAATGAGTCTAAACTCAAACAAGAGTTACGCCCCGATGAGAATGATTATTCTGCGGGTGCGTTGCGTGGTGATTCACGAACCACCGTGGATAATCAGACTCGCGTGAGATTGGGGCGCAACGTATTGTCGAGCAAGACGACCTCGTGATCGAATACATGAATTGGTTGGAAATTTGGTAAATTGAAGGGATTCGAATATACGCAATGCGTGCCGTAATGTGAATTAGGTGATCGTGCTCGATGTTTAGAAATCTGAGTGACGCGAGCTTGGGTAGAAAATCCCATACTACCGACTTTGGTTTGACCCTAGGATTGGGGTCAGTGTTGGCATTATTGTTGGAGAACTATGATTCCAATCCTGACATTGACTTAGCCTCGAAAAGAAATAGCCTAGCGGTTAGGCGAGACGCCCTGTTGCAAGTGTTAGCTAATCGAAAAGATTGATCTTGAGGATTGGAATGCATGGAAATCACGAATATAGGAAACCCTGCTCACGAGACTCGGCTGACATGCATATATTTCAGGGACGCCTGGGTATGTGCACGATGCGACTCGAGTGAGAATGACAAATTCTTTATCATGCGGCTTGGTTGAATGCATGTATTTTGGGGACGCTTGGAATGCGTGCACGATCCAGCCAAGTGATACGACGAGTTCAAGCAAGGCTTGAAAGATGAGGGTGTGTCGAGATCTTGAAACCGTGTTAAAGGAAAGATTGATAATAGTACGAGCGTGGCTCGGAATCGAAGGAACGCGTAGGTGTGTGCGTACGATTAAGTCTTGGCCATAGAAATGGTAGGATGGCTTGCCTTCAGGAAAGTCTCGAGGACGAGACTTGTTCTGAGTGGTGTATGTTGTAGTGCCCCGTCCCGCAAAGTCAATCGGAGGAATCGAAATGCCGACGGCGTTCGGCGTTAGCCTTGCAACGGCTTGCTCGGAGACATCGCTCAGGTGGGGTAGTTTCGGTGAACTCTCCTCATCTTTGCCTTCACATAATAAATCGTGTTTTCAACTTGCACAAGTTAGGCTTGATAAATAAAAGCTACGCATCCACATAGCTAAGGGAATAATCCCGACGGGTCAAAATGAGTTAGAACATGGAAAACGTTCCACGGTCGGCTTAGAGTTGGTACACGATATGCTTTGAAAATGACACTCGGTCCTTCGTCCCGTGGCTTGGGAGAAGGAAAGTTGGTCTTCGGTGCAGAAGTTGAGAGTTAGCCTAAGTCATAGGCGTCGCCCGCACAAATGCTTGCTAAAGCATGCACGGTCCTGTCCCGCAAGGCTTGGCATAGCCTTTGCTCGTCCCTTGGGTTATGTTGTAGACTTGAGTGAGTTAGGCAAAGTTGTGCCGGTCGACCTAAGTAATTCTACGTGATGTCCCGCTCATTCTGCGGTTGTCAAGATAAATAGTCCCACGACCCCAAGGCCCGTCATATGAAGTATGACTTGGGCGACAACGTTGCATAGAACACGAGTCGGTTTAGAGGCACGAGCCACGGTTGGTTCAGTGGAAAGTTAGCCACGGTCGGTCGATACTTAAGGAAACACGTTATGTTCAAGTTAAGTTGGAAGGCTATGCAGTAGCCGTTCCCTGAGTTCAAAGAATGTTAAGTCTAAGCGATGGATAGTCGCCGAGGCAACCCTGGTTAGGGGCTCTGCAAAGGAAGTACAAAAAGTGGAAAGAGTAAAACAACCAAGTAAATGAATTGATCAAATAATAAGCCCCAACGGTATCCTAAAATACACCATGTTAACCCTTATGAACTTGGACAACTTGTCGACAAGGGGTAGTTTCTTCGAGCGGCACCCCGGGGCCACGGGACCGACTCGGCCTAGGAAGAAACTGGTTGTAGCCGAGCTGGGTAATAGGCAACGCTGGTTAGGCGATCGGTAAGGCGGGGACTTTCATCGGGGCTCGCTACCTGCGTTGAAAGGGTCCCGTACTGCCAGGCTACGTCCAAGGCGGCTGGTTAGGCCAATCCCATAACAAACACTTAATATAAATTATTAACAACTGACATGGTAAGTTTTATGCCCACAATGGCTGGTTAGGCCAGTGACCTTTCATATAGATGTGTCGGCACGGGCGGCAATTCGCGTGCGTGCCTTTGGATTGAGTTGAATATGTATGAGTTAAATAGACACAATGTCTGAGCCTAAGATTTGGCTACAGCGAAGGCGATGTGCTTCGGCACGAGATTTGGCGTCGACTGTTAAGTTGCGAGTTAAGTCAAAAAGGGCCGTAGGGCATGTTGTATGAAGTTACGTTGAGTTATGAGGCACGGCCGCGTTGTCACAACACAAGTGTAGGCGAGACTAAGCAAGGAGGCACTGCCTCGGAGATATTGAAGCACGGATCGAGTTATGGCACGACCGAGTCGTTACGTCCCAGAGTTTGGCACGAAAGATAAGTATAAGTCGGTGCGTCGACAATGCAAGCACGAGAAAGGTCTAGAGGCAAGGAAATGGAGTCCTTCGTGTAGTTGCATCTCTGATTTGGCCGTAAGGCGAACACGACCTGATAGGTTAACGTTGCTGGCACGAGGAGTGGTCTAGATACAAAGTATGAGTTAACGTTGACATTGCAAGCACGGGATGGTTCCGATACACAAGTTGCGCTAAGGCGCTGGTCCTAAAACTGATCCTAAGGCAAGAATAGAAAGACAATCGAAAAAGGGTTTATGTTGCACAAAGTAAATGAAACGTGTAGGTTTTGTATGGGTGGGCGAGAAGCTCACTCCACCAGTACAGTGGTACTGACACCCACACAGTGTTTCATGTGCAGGCACAGGTAGAAGCTCGTGGCGCGGAGCTCGCTTGGATGCGTCGAGGCACGGAGTTCCTTGGCGAGTCGAAGCGTGCGGTCGCATGATCTGAAGACTTATACAGGACATAATGTATGGACATCGTCTTCCGAAGCTTCCGCTGGATTCAAGTATTGTATCGAGAGAAGAGAGAGAGCAGAGTGACTTGTAAACGAGAGAAAAGTGAGCCTGAGAGACTTGTAATTGGCCTTGCGCCCACAAATGTAATCTTGTACTCAATATCAATAAAAGAGATTCTTTTGAAAATGACTTGTGTTCATGTGTTCTTCTTTAATTCCGCTGCTATAAATCAATGTCTCTGCACGGGACTTCTGTGCGACGACCCCGTCGCAGCCGCTGTAATCGGCCGTTATGGAACCCGCCTTGCACGAGCGCAATCTAGGCTCGTGCGGCATCACGCCTTAGCGAGGACGATCGCTCCTACGGGAGCGGGGCGTGACATAGTGGTATCAGAGCCCGGCTTTACGTCCTTGGACCGTCGATTGAATTATTTAACTTCGATGTTTCCGTAAAACTCTGTTGCTTCCGCAAGTTGTTATCGTTGGTGCGCTCTCTCTCAAATGTCCCTCGGCATGTCCATACAATAAGTCTAAATATTTGTGAAAGCTCGTACAAGCGTTCAATCTAACGCATCGGTAGGCCGTTGCCAAATGCGTCGATAGGGCCTTTGTGCCGAACGTTGCAAACTTGACTCGATAGAAAATGTGTGCTAATGTTAGCAAGTCGCGTGCATGCCTAATTAGTCCAATGTTGACCCTAGCAATTGAGCGTGTAAACTCGAAAAAATAGTCCGCACGGAATGGCTATGCACACGGCCTTTTGGCTAAGTTGTGTTGCGCATCGCGCACCTTGACCCTTGGTGCAAACGAGTCGCGAACGATATTAAGTATCGTTCGGTCGGAAACGGAGATGCACTTAGAGTGTCTATCGATAGGAACGCTATCGGACTAACGCTTAGGCGTACACAAAAGATTGATTTAGATTTCGAGGAAATAGTGCGAACGATTTAGTGCGTCGATACGATGCGAGCGACTACGCTAGCGATTCGTCGAACGAATCTGAAGGATGTCTTAGCGAATGACGCGAATGTGATTGAGGACTAGATCGTATGGCTTAAACCCGAGTAGTGTATGTGATAGGTTCGGAAAAGAATAAGAATGAGTGTCGACGACTAGTCGAGTGGCTCGAATTCGAGTGGTGTATGGAAATTCTTGGAAATGATTCGAGCGAAGATTGAGGATTAGAAATAATAACGAGTACATCGGCGAGGCGATGCGATCGCGCAAAGCCTTAGAACGCGTCTAGCTTAGTTGGTCGTGACTTCGAATGTCCCGAACGAGCATCTCGTTCGGACAACTTGTGAATGAGCAACGCGAGTTAGAAAACGATTCGGAACGATGAATGAAATTGAATGGTCTTGATTGAGGAAACTTAGAGGATCGCACGTGCGATATCAGATTGATACAACTGAAATGTGACTTGAGTTTTGAACAAAGATCTTGAAACGAGCTTGAGGAATAGCAATCGAACTTGATCTTGAATATTAAATGAAATTGTGGAATATCCAACTCGGACAACGGCATTAGTCGCACGACTCGAAATTGGTTGCAAAGGAAGATCGTCAGGTTATGCATGTCGTCGATGGTATTGAGGCGTATCAAAGATCGATATGCATGTCGTCGATATACGATCGCTCCTACGGGAGCGGGGCGTGACAATAACCTTGTACTCTTAGCCTATGGTATAGACTAGATTGGACTATAGAGTAGATTAGCTAAGATGTCATTGTTGACTATTAGTTGACCAAGTCGACAAAAGTCAACTTTGGGTCAAACTTGATCTAAATTGACTCAAATGGACTTGAGACGACTAGATAACTTAAGTTTGACCTAAACTTGGGATAATAGACTAGTTGACTTAGGGTTGACCTAGTTTGACCAGAATAGTTGACCAGGGTTGACCAGAGTTGACCAAGAGTTGACTTTGACCATATAGGACCTAGAATCATTTAGAATGCATTGTAGATTACTCTTATTTTATATTAGACACTTTGTAACCTGTGGTTGCTCTAAATAGGACTCAGATATTCCGGTTTGAACTCATATTCTCATCAGACATTCAGGATATCAAACGAGTAGATTCTCTGAACGCTTCATACTTGCTAGAAATTATATTCTTGTTATAGACATTTACTTGATGATGACACGATGTTATCACGGATTAGTACTATATGGATCTTTACATGAGATGTTATTCTTCTCGGGTGCATCGAATACATCATGTCATGTGCTTTTCACGAACATCATGTATTTTATGGACTCTTATTATTTATGTACTCATGTGCTCTTACGTACTCTCATGAGCTTCGTGTATAAACTTTTATGTACAATAACATAACATGTCTAGATCCTTGTGTATTGATTGGGAGACAAGAGAGTAGAAATAGTCATATGAATAATTCCAAACTAGTGTAATCATGTATAAACTCTGTAGTGTAATCATGTACAAATCAAGCTATTCACATGTTTATCTTGTACTCTAAATCACATAATCACTTACAGTTCTCTATTACCATATATAGATATCTTTTGTTTATCAGATTCTCTCTTTCTCTTCATGTTTATTTCTTACAACATTTCACGTATCTTATTCTATAGCATGTTTTATATTTCCTGTCATAATATGAACTGCGTGAGATGTGTTATGCTCGTTCCTGTCCTGATTGGACCTGTTGATGAAATTTTATAGGTAACTTGGAGGATCACAGCTAGCCTAAAGGACACTAATAGAGCTTGGAGTAGAGGTCTGGAGTTTTGTTTATCTTATTTCTTGTTGTCTTGGAGATGTATTTTATTTTAGATATTGGGATTTTGTGTTGTTAAACAATTGACTTATTTCACTTCTGGTTGTATCCATTTTGCGAATTTTTTTATCTATTTTTTCGTGCTGATTATCTACCTCTAGTTTGTGATTGAGATTGTATCCTCCTGTGATTGTCCTCCGTTTGGAGATTATATCATATAGTGTTAGTTGTGATGGTGACCTAGAACAGCGTTCTACTGCCAACACTGCGACGTAGGCTGGATGTGCCCACTTCTCGTGCCCTTACACTAGGTGCGGGTCGTGACATATTTTTAGTGGTAGCCCATGCAGGTCGAGATTCGCATTCGTACGATATCGTAGTAGCGCAACGACTTAGTTGTACTACTACAAGCCTGCTATAGAGTATAGAAGTAAGGTGTTAGAATGAGAGGATTCTCAATCACTGTTAGAATTCCTTGAGAGATTCCTGGGACGACCCTTGAGAATCTCATTTTGAACTTCGATTTGAAATCCTTTTTTTCTTTTATTTCGATTCACCCATACTCCTTGTTATTGAATTTGATTTTGATGGATTCATTGTTGAATTTTGAATCTTGGTGTTAGTTGTTGATTTTGATTTTGTATATTAAGTATTCTTTATAGAATTAGGGTATAACCTGATAACATATTTGATAAGGACAGTAAGAAAGGTAAATGTATGTCTTATTTATGGAGTTTAGAATTTATCGCAGTCATATTGGCTAGCATGACAAGGACATAGAGCCTGATTTTAGATATACTATCCTAGTTATAAAATTTAGATTCTCTTACAGCCATACCGGTTGGCATGGTAAAAATTCTAGATAACATGATTATATGGTGTATACCTTAGTTACGGACTCTATCGTTTATTGCAGCTATGCTTACTAGCGTGGCAAAATTCTGACAACATGATTTCAGGAAGATGCGTATGGTATCAGATTATATCTTGAATTGGTTCATTTCTTCGAACAGGTGAGCAAGAACAGATTTTTCATTATTTCTTTTCTTGCCATTTTTTTGTATTCCCATTTTTCCCTTATCTTAATTAACTCTATCCTAATTACATCTATCAACTATCTCATATCTACTTCTACCATCCACACTTTAAAATCTTGAATCCCCACAACTCTTTATCTTGGAAAGGTCGAAGAGGTAACGTAAATCATCTAACTCGGAAAGGACTTGATCTACTATCTTATGATAATCTTGGTAGGAATATAATATGATTGACCTTGATATAGGTTTGGGATAGAGATGCGACTGAGATTGAGGATGAAATCAAGATATTTATATTATCAATTTAGAAACGTTCACACTTAGAGAAATATTTTGGGTATGAATAATTCATAGATATATATTTTATAACTAATGATGATATTCGAGACCGACTTAGTTTTGAGGACTGGATAATTTTTGGTTATTGATTCTTAAGACGTTTCACTTTAAGGCTATGATGTTAAACTTCGGGATTTAGTAATAGAGAAGAGATTTTAATTGTGTGCGATAATGATACGAAATTGAAAAAGATATTGTAAGAAAATGGCTAGGAATAGAGAGGACAAAGGAATTTTGAGTTATAGAAATTTAGAGATTTTGTGAAATTTTAAATTTAAGAAGAATAATATTTGAAGGTGTACGTTGAAGGAAATATGAAGGTTGATTTTATAATGGAGTAAGTTTTGTAAGGCCTAGTGGCTTTAAATTGAATAACACGAGGAGAGTAATTTGAACAAGTTCAAGGATTTCATAAAACTTGATTTAGAGGTTTCGGATCCAATTTAGGACAATGAGGAAGAATTTGGAATTATGACGATTAAGTGGTTAGTGTTGATTCCTAATAAGAAGGGTATGCTTCATGAGAAATATTTTGGAATTTAGGAATTAAGCCTATGGTGATCATGACAAGGTCAAATCTTCATGACGGCAGAGTATAATTTTGGTGGTAGTCATATAAAGGTTGATTTTCATATTGGGACTTGTGAGATAAAAATATGATTAGAAAATGATGACTAGATAAACTTGATAGTATTAGAGAGAGATGATTTATTTGACTTTCCTATGAAACCTTGTCTTTTGTTTTCCTATCAAAAGGAGAAAATTGACTTACTTCCATATCCTTGCATCATCCTTTAAGTTTTCAATATCATTGAATCCTAACTCCCTTGATCACGACCAATCGATTGTGGTCATCTTTTCTTGTCATATTAATATCTTGGGTAGTACTCAATTGAATTAAATTTAATTGTGACCTTAATCTCCATCCTTGGATGCTCGTGCTCAGATTTCGATGACCTTGTTCCCCATCTTGTCCAAATCTTGATTTACCCAGAAATTGATCAACTTAGATCGTGTCGAGACTAAATTTTCTTTTATATATATATATGATAATTGGATTTCAATGCTATTGACACTCGTTCTTTAAACTTTCGATTTTGATCATCTTTGGAATAGTTATCCTTTATAGTTAATTCCCACTTGTTGTTTTTTTATAATTACCAGTTTTCATATAGGAGGGTAGACTGCCTTACAGCCATAACGATTTGTTGTTTCTTTATCTTTTTCTAGTATGACACCCATGACCAGAGCCTGTCCCCTAAGCGCAGCTGCAATTTCAGATATGACTGGGAGCGTATTTCCACCTCATGTTGCTCAGGAGATAGTGATCCCTCCGGATGTCCAAAAGGAAGTGGTACCTTCTGTCATTGAAGAGGTAGTAGCAGCCTCACTAGAGGGTTTTCCTCCATCCCCTATCATTCAGAAAAGAGCTGCAGTTCCACCTGAGTCCGAGAGCCTTCCTCTGCCTCCCGGAGTGGTACCCTATACCATTTCTGATGGAGCTCAGATATTTAGACTTCTCTAAAATGTATTGGAGATACAGAGAGTTCAGGCTGAGATCATGAAGGAGCAGAGTCATAGAATCCAACTATTGTGGGACTTTATGCATTTAAGAGGAGAGCCTAGTCCCAAGAGAGGGAGGTGCAGTGTATACCCAGAGCCTTAGGAGTACCCAGACTTTCAGCCTAGACCATCCCACCTAGTCCAGATTCCTGTCCAGCAGAGGCCAGTTGAGCAAGTGCCTACCTGTGCTTACTGTAGGAAGCCTGGTCACATATGGGACTGCTGCAGAAGGAGACAGAAGTTGTGCTTATTTTGTGGGTCAGCTGAACACAAGATACGAGATCGACTGTCCTACTGCACCTACCCTAGTCGAGGCCCCACCTCCAGGAGGGAGTTCCAGCCACCAGACCTAGTTGGAGGTGAGGTTTGGACCTAAATCTTAGCATGTCTTTGATGATTGATACACCCCAGATTGCTTGTGTGTTTTGATACCTTAGGACTGTTTTGATCTAGTACGGCTAGTATACCTAGATGAGACTTTCAACTGCTACTGTATGCCATGACCTTGTATGCTATTCTTTCAAATTGTATGATTTTGATAAATTTTCTTAAGACCTTGATTGTTGGGAAATTGACCTAGAATGAATACTATAAACCTTTAATTTTGAGGATAAAATTATTTTAAGGAGGATAGATTTGTATCCATCACTTTTAAAAATAAGGGTATTTTAGTAATTGTGTGATTTTTGGTATTTTTGATTATTTTATTATTAAATAGATTGGTGTTTTAGTTTTGATTAGTGCTTTTAAAATATATATATATATATATATATATATATATATATATATATATATATATATATATATATATATATATATAGTTAGTATATATATATAGTTAGTATATATATATATATATATATTTTTTTTTTAGTTAGTATATATATATATATATTAAAAAAAAAAAATATATATATATATATATATATATATATATATATATATATATATATATATATATATATATATATATATATATAGTTAGTTAGTTAGTTAGTTAGTTAGTATATATATATATATATATATATTTTTTTTTTTTTTAACTAACTAACTAACTAACTAACTATATATATATATATATAGTTAGTTAGTTAGTTAGTTAGTTAGTTAGTTAGTTAGTATATATATATATATAGTTATATATATATATATATATATATATATATATATATATACTAACTAACTAACTATATATATATATATATATATATATATATATTTATATATATATATATATATATATATATATATATATATATATATATATATAAAATATATATATATATACTTTTAGATTTCTGAATTTTAGTTTGGTTTTGATCTTTCCTGAGTTGGATCGATCTCAGTTTTCTGAGGTTGGTGTTGGGAATTTCTTGAGTTGGGTTTACCCTCATACTGCTCTAGGTATATATTTAGTTTTGTATATATATATATATATATATATATATATATATATAGATATATATATATATATATATATATATATATATATATATATATATCCTAATTGTTAGGTTCAGTTGGTATTCGAGTAGGCCCTATATTTGTTAAGGTATATATAATGATTAGCCTGTATTAGTTGATTGTGATATATATGTATATAGGATAGACCTTGAGTTGGGGTTTTGTCTCGACTGAAGTTGGGATATTGAGGGGTCTGCAATCTCAGTTTTCCGGAGATTTGATATGTGTAAGGTATATAGGTAGGCTTATATATATCTTATATATAGGCATATGGTATAGATTAGCTTGCCTTTAGATAAATACCATATATATATATATATATATATATATATATATATATATATATATATATATATATATATATATATATATATATATGTTATATATATATATATATATATATATATATATATATATATATATATATATATATATATATATATATATGTTAAGTGATTTGATAACCTTGTACTCTTAGCCTATGGTATAGACTAGATTGGACTATAGAGTAGATTAGCTAAGATGTCATTGTTGACTATTAGTTGACCAAGTCGACAGAAGTCAACTTTGGGTCAAACTTGATTTAAATGGACTCAAACGGACTTGAGACGACTAGGTAACTTAAGTTTGACCTAAACTTGGGATAATAGACTAGTTGACTTAGGGTTGACCTAGTTTGACCAGAATAGTTGACCAGGGTTGACCAGAGTTGACCAAGGGTTGACTTTGACCTTGAAGGACCTATAATTATTTAGAATGCATTGTAGATTACTCTTATTTCATATTAGACACTTTGTAACCTGTGGTTGCTCTAAATAGGACTCGGATACTCCGGTTCGAACTCATATTTTCATCAGACATTCAGGATATCTGGTGAGTACATTCTCTGACCGTTTCATACTTGCTAGAAATTATATTCTTGTTATAGACTAATTTACTTGATGCTGACACGATGTTATCACGGATTAGTACTATATGAATCGTTATATGAGATGTTATCCCCCTCGGGTGCATTGAATACATCATGTCATGTGCTTTTCACGAACATCATGTATTTTATAGACTCTTATTATTCATGTACACTCATGTGCTCTCATGTACTCTCATGATCGCATGAGCTTCATGAATAAAATTTTATGTACAATAACATAACATGTCTAGATCCTTGTATATTGATTGGGGTATTGCAGAGTAAAAATAGTCATGTGAACAATTCTAAGGTAGTGTAATCATGTATAAACTCTGTAGTTTAATCATATACAAATCAAGCCGTTCACATGTCTATCTTGTACTCTAAATCACATAGTCACTTACAGTTCTCTATTACCATATATAGATATCTTTTGTTTATCAGATTCTCTCTTTCTCTTCATGTTTATTTCTTACAGCTTTTCATGTATCTTATTCTATAGCATGCTTTACACACTGTCATGATATAAAATACGTGAGATGTATTGTGCTCGTTCCTGTCCTGATTGGACCTGTTGATGAAATTTTACAGGTAACTTGGAGGATCACAGCTAGCCTAGAGGGCAATAGTAGAGCTTGGAGTAGAGGTCTAGAGTTTTGTTTATCTTATTTCTTGTTGTCTTGGAGATGTATTTTATTTTAGATATTGAGATTTTATGTTGTTAAACAATTGACTTATTTCACTTCTGGTTGTATCCCTTTTGTGGATTTCTTATCTATTTCATCGTGCTGATTATCTACCTCTATTTTGTGATTGAGATTGTATCCTCGTATGATTGTCCTCCGTTTGGAGATTATATTATATAGTGTTAGTTGTGATGGTGACCTAGAACAACGTTCTACTGCCGACACTGCGGTATAAGCTGGACTTACCCACTTCTCGTGCCCTTACACTGGGTGCGGGTCATGACAGAAAGTCGTTGCAATATTACAACAAAACAAAGCATGGTTTAGGTTGTACTTCGCCAATCTTAACCCTAGATGTTTCTGAGTCCGATAAAGCAGAACAGTCTAACTCTTCTGACTCTGCGTCATGGGATTCAGACACCAGCATAGGGCTTGTCCATCGAGTAATTCTATCTTCCAATATGGTGACCACTGAGTTCTCAGAGGACGATGATGACTTCACCAAGACTCCCGAAATTGATCCTTGGGCACAAAAGATGGATACTCAATGGAAACTTTGCTTCTAACAACGTGAACCACCCACTGAGGATCAATTAGTCCAGATTGATGTCGAAAATAAAACTTATGTAAGGCCAATCTTTCTCAGCAAAAGTCTTCCAGATACAGACAAGCAAGAGATGATCCAGCTTATTAGAGAATATATTGACGTATTCGTCTGGAGCTATGAAGATATGCCGGGACTAAATCCTCAGATTTCTACTCATAAACTCAATATTTTGCCAAATGCTAGGCCAGTCAAACAACAACAACAGCGTCGATTCCGACCAGATAATGGACGCCATAGAAGCTGAAGTGAAGAAGCTCATCACTTACGGCTTTGTCAGGAAGGAAAAACATCCAGACTGGGTAGCTAATGTCGTCCCAGTTATGAAGAAAATAGGAAAGTTCAAGTTTGCATCGACTTTAGAGACCTTAATGAAGCTTGTCCCAAAGATGAGTTCCCTCTTCTGATCACTAATGATCATAATCTCCTGACTAAGTTGTTACAGCACTCTCTAAAGGCTTTCTTCTTCGACATCGCATCATCCAAGGGATAAAGTGATTGTCTTCTGATCAGATTCTTACAGTTGTACTTTCCCAGAATTAAATTATACTCTTGTACTTTTCTTTCTTAGTTTGTAATTAAACTAGTTTTCTTGGAAAACTTTTGTTCTTGCAAACACTTACGACATACGAGAAATCGAAAGGTTGCGTGAGCTAATGCCCATGTGACATTTAATGCTCTGGTGGTGCTCGTCCACGTGGCAACCACCTTTATCAGCCACCATTAATACTCTGAAGAAGTAGTGTCCAAACAAGGAAGGCCACGTGGCCACCGTTACAATCGTATTAAATGTCAGTCATTGTCCCTCTGACTATCACTTGGGTGAAACACCATGTGGCCAAAATCTCATGTAAAGATTGTCCAATGCAAAGTAAAGTCTACCTAAAGGAAAGGATAAAGAAAGTCTCAAACCAAAAGAAAGGTTGGCAGAAAGAATGCCTCACATAAGAGAACATGAGCCTGCATAAAAGCATATATCACATGAAGTTGGTCGCCTGACGACTTTGACAGACAGATACCATGCTATCGGATGATTACCGACTCCTCTGACAGAGTACTCGATTGGTCGATCCGCCTGACAAAACCTTTCGGTTTGTTAAGCCTCCGACATGTTAAATGATTGTACAAAGATTCCTTAAGCCTTGTGTCAGCGGTCAACACACGTTTTTCCTACCAATAGGAATCGGTTAAATCATTTGGCCCATGTTGGTCGTGCAAACATTTAGGAAGATGCATATTCCTTTTCCTAGCCTATAAATAGATCATAAACTCTAAGATACTCGGGAGCAAGAGCATAACACTCCCTCCATTCTAAAACACTTAACCCTCAAGGCATCCTCCTAGGATCTACTACCTTTGTGCAACCTCTAATAGATTTGCTACTAGAAAAGCTAAAGTTCTTCTTAAACGTAGAATTCCTGAATTGTCATATCTACGTAGAAACCACGAAGTTGATATTGCATAAGAACAAGTCGACATCGGACCATCAACGGAGAGAAGCGGTCTCCTACCAACTGAGCAATATCTCCACCGTCATATTCTCCTAGGAACTCATAAATCCTCCTTTATATTTGTATTTACACACCGAGATATTGTAATACGAGAGGATTCTTTTACAAAGTTTTTTCAAAAGTAGAAACCTTTGCTACGTCCATTTTTAAAGCAACACAAAAATGGCGACCACAGCAGGAGATCCCTACTCCACAAACGAGGAGGTAATATTGGGCATAAGTGTCAACACACTGGTCATCTAGTCTAACCAGGAGAAGTTCGAAGAAGCTCTCTCAACGGGCCAAAGATAGATCACCATCACCCGCAAGCATTGCAAGATTTTCTGCAAAACTCACGCGGACACATTTTCTACCGACCTAGAGCAAATACCAATGCCTTGACGACCTAACTAGCCCTAAGTCGAGCTCCCACAAAAATTCTACCTGCAGAATTTCATCTTAAAGAATCTCTCCTGCTGGAGATAAAATTTCTCATGCTTTTGAAAATCAGAAGGAGACTTATGCCATGACAAGAAAAGTCATTGGCATTATGAAAAGAAGCACAAAGGCACTCCAAAAGGGTCATGACAAAGCGAACCCTGTCAGTCTGAACCTATGCATGGGAAGACAAATCTTGTGAAATTTCACTTCCACTGAAGATCATGTCATAGACTTAAAGCTTACAAGTACCTACCCTGCGGAATCAACAATGTGGAAATGGTTCCTCCATGAAATTATGTCTTATGCGGGATCAAGAAGAAGGCTCTCTCGTCATCCTCGATGAGACTGTAGAAATATTTTGAAGACCAGCGTGGCTAAGCAATTACCTACGCACTTATGAAGGTAAATGTGTACCAACGCGTAGTACAATGCTTATGTGGAGTTTATCCAGAAGAACCTATGCGTAGTACACTGCCTACATGGATTTCAAAAGCAGGAATGTCATGACCCGCTCCTACTTTTTGGAATACGAATACGTAGCCAAGTCCAGCCTATACCGCAGCATTGGCGGTAGTACGCTGTCTAGACCTCAATATTAATCTCAAAACCAACAAACAATATTTGATCACAAAATTATCTATGTGCTCATTCACAATAACTATTCATTTAATCTTCAAATCCAATAATACATCAAAATAACATTCGGGAACAAAATTTGCTAAATATTAAATTCATGAACTATCTAATCTATCTAAAATCTAAGGTCGGCCTTCATATGTCTCTATCTCCACCCGAAGGGTCCATGATGGAAGACAACAAGTCACTAAGACTTTGTCAACTAAAAAAAAATCCAGTCAAGTTGAAACAAGTTCACCATACCACTACACTACATAATATAATATACAACATAAACGAACAATAATAAAGAAAAATGAACTATAGGCATGACACGATATGATAAGAATAGTACAATTATAACATGAGGACAATATAACGGTAGACTCGATGGAAGAAAAATAAATAAAAAATATAGCAACAAGAGATCATGTGTATTGTGCATTTTAGAATACTAACTTTCTGCATGTAGACGATTTAGGATATATGTCAACTAAACTTATGGTGCACGATTGATATTATTTAGGTTATACATGAAAGGATTTATACAGGTAACGTAGAACACATGCATACTCATAGTATTCTCCTGTCCACAACTCAAAGAAAATATGTTCACTGTATATATCAATGCAGGTAAAAAAATAATAAACAGGTAACCATAATACAGTTATAGTGAACAAGTATAACAGGTGAACATAAACAAGTAACTGAAGAAGGACTAACGCTCGTACACAAGTAATCAGTCATGGTGAATCAAGAATAATGACAACATGATATATGAAGATGTAACCATGAAAAGATGACATAAAGATACATGCAGTACAAAATAAAGGTAACATAGTGTCATAGTAAAATTTGCCTTAATTAATTTGGAGTTAACGTGTGCGACTTGATCATGTTGGCACAAAATAGGTACGGACGTCAAAACTTGACAAGATGATCTCAGATAATGGGACGGATCAGTCCAGAACAGTGCAATTAGCTAGGGTTGATATGAAGAAGTCCAAGTTCAAGGGATAGGAAACATAAGATTTGTTACTGTCAAGATTGGTAATCGAAGAGAATTGGTAAATAAATACATATAATTATTTTAGAAAAATGCTTATCATATTTAGAAACTATATTGTACTAGTCAAAATATTTTTAAATAATATTTTGAAAATATAGAAATTATTTTTATATAAAAACTATAATTTAATTAGGTAGAAAATATTACAATAAGTTTTTTAGGTTAAAAGCCATATTTAGAATACCATAAAAATTAGGGTAAACGACAAAAAAAAACCCTCCCTAAATTGGCCATTTTCGCAAAACAAGACCCCATGCGCTTAAATTTTCCACTATTTATTTTTTGTTGCAAAAACCCCCTAAATGACAATTTTAACCCCTCCCCCCTCCTTCCTCGGCCGTTGGGGAGGGGCTGGGTGGCTGGCGATGCCACGGGGAGGGCTGCGTGGGGCCGGGACGAGGGCGGGGAAGGACCGCGGGGGGCCGACGAGTGCGGGGGAGGGCCGTGCGGGGCCGACGAGGTCGGGGGGGAGGCTCGCAGGGGACGGGCGGGGCTGGGGGCTCGCTGCCGAGGGGTGGCCCGGCAGGGGGAGGGCACGGGGGGTCGGGCGGGAGGAGGGCGGGGGGGCAGGGTCGACGGGGGGAGGGCAGGGGGGTCGGGCGGGACTGGGGGCTCGCCGCCGGTGGGAGGGCCTGCGGTGGGAGGGCCTGCGGTGGGAGGGCAGGGGGGTCGGGCAGGAGGAGGGCACGGGGGGCAGGGCCGACGGGGGGAGGGCAGGGGGTCGGGCGGGGCTGGGGCGCCGTCGCCGCTACCGTGGAAAGAGGGGGACAGGGGCATTTTCGGAATTAAAATTTTAAATCTTGACTGGAGGGACCTTATTGAGCGAATTTGTAATCTAAGGAGGGGCGAATTGCTAAAAATGATTAATAGGTCTTAATTTGCAAAAGTCGGATATCTAACGAGGGGTTTTTTGTCATTTACCCTAAAAATTATATAATAATATATTTTAAGGCTTCTAGCCCAATCAAAATTACATGTAGGGTCAAGCATAAAACCACACTTTTTGTTAGAGATATAATCTGGAAATTTATTTAATATATTTATTTAGTTCATAAATGTAGTATATATATATAAATAATACTAAAGGTATAAAATAATAACATTTTACATATACAATACAGTAATTACTTATACCTACATATCTTGTACTGTACACCCAATAATAATATACCCTAGAGATACCACATGTACTTATGCTGTAAGTATGCTCAAAACATAAATAATAAATTAATAAATTATTAAAAAAAGAGGAGAGAGAAAGCAAAGAAAAGGAAAAAAAAAAAAAAAAAGGAAGGTCGGTGAGGAGAGAAAAGAACCAGAGGGAAAGAAGAAAGCAAGGAAGGAAGAGATAGAGCTCGGGGAGAGAAAATAATGAGTGAAAGAGAGAGAACGGAGAGATTATTTCTTCTTCTCAAAGTAGCAGCTCTGCTCGGTCGGCCGGGCACGATGGAGCCACGAAGATCGACGTCGGAGCGGGTGCAGCTCGGATCCAGAGGTGACAGCTCAGGAACGAAAGGATCGATGAGGAGCAAGCTCGCCAGAAGGAACAACGCGGTGACATGGAGCGAAGGCTGGGCGCGACCACAGCGACTACTGGGTCCGAGAAGGTGGTGGCGATGCTGGTCGTCCACAAAGACATGGTGGCAGAGGGTGATGGGGTTCAGATGTTTTTTGGTGGTGGTGGTCCTGGGGAGATGAAAGTGGTGGTGGTTGCGTTGTTCTGACAAGGTGGAGGAGATCGAGGCGTAGTTGAGCGCCGGATCGTGGTGGCGCGGGTCTCTATAGAGGCTGGCTGCGCACAAGTACGGTAGTGGGTGTTTGGACGGAGGTCATAAGAAGAGGGGAGGACGGGTCAAAAACTGGTGGTAGCTGGATGGCTGATCGGGGCAGCCGCGAGAATGAGAACAACGGGTATGGATCGACGTCGACAGAGATGCAGTGGCGGTTAGGATTAGGGTTAGAAATTTGATGAATTTGATTGTGTCAAATTGGTAATTTTGGTGGTGTTCCGGATTGTCGGACATGGTGATGATGTAATTGTAAAAATAAGAGAAGAAAAAAGGGATAGGCACAGACACGGTACAATCATGGTGATGGTTACGATTTTACTGCACTGTGAAAAAAAAACAAAGGGAATCTCCCTCCAAATAAGAGTGGGGATTCTTGATAGGTAAGGATTTAGATCCCATGATTAAATCTTTTCCATAATTTAAATCAGATAACTATTTAAACTTATTTAATCAAATCTAAAAATAATATTTGATAGCAATAATAATTATAATTAATATTTAATTTTATCAAAATAATTTAAGCAATATTTTCATAAATTCAAAATATAATTTGGCAAATTTGTTGTTATTTAAAAATGATCATGATTTTTTTATAAAAATTCAAATAAAAAAATTCTAGCACAAAATATTTAAAATAAAATAATAAAAATTAGAAAAAAAAATAGGAACAGGGGTACAAATCTACCTACCTTTTTAAAAAATTCCTCCTCGAATTTTAAGAAATAATTATAGACATGAAAAGTAGTAAAATATCATAATAAGAAAGCATTGATCAATTAAATGAACGAAAAGCAAAAAAATTCTTAAAATAGAAATATTGATCAAATCATAGGTCAAGAAGGATGGGATTGGAAGAGGCATAATATATATGGTTTGGCATGGATGTTGGATCTAGGTTATGGCCTTAAATCCTAGAGGAACTAATTAACGAAAAGAATAATCTACCCACCTTTTATCCTACCATCATATCAAAACAAAATAACTTATCCTTATAGAAAAATTTCTCAAATTCATCTAATCTTAAATTTTAAGGTATATTTCTATCATAATCACATGGCCTATGTAGCAACCTTAACTACCCAAGCAATCAAATTGAATAAGGGCTTTCCTATTGTATACCTAGTCCTAGTCATTCTCTTAAAAAAAATTAAATCAATCATAATTGTGAATAAGCACTTCCTAGTCGCAGGCTCATAGTAGTACGACTAATATAAGTACTACCACGAGTTCACAATCTTCCGAAAACAGACCTGTATAGGCCACCAAAAAAACTTGTCACGACCCGCTTCCACTTTTGGATTACGAGTACGTAGCCAAGTCCAGCCTACTTTGCAATATCGGCAATAGTACGCTGTCTAGACCTCAATATTAATATCAAAACCAACAAACAATATTTGATCACAAAATTATCTATTTGCTCATTAACAATAACTATTTATTTAATATTGAAATCCAATAATACATCAGAATAACATTCGGGAACAAATCCGCTAAATAATTTAAATTCATGAACTATCAAATATATCTAAAATCTAAGGTCGGCCTTCGCATGTCTCTATCTCCATCCGAAGGGTCCATGATGCAAGAGAGCAAGTCACCAAGATTTTGTCAACTGAAAAAAAATATCCAGTCAAGATTGGTACAAGTTCACCATAACACTACACTACACTACACTACACAATATAATATACATCATGAAGGAACAATAATAAGAAAAAATGAACTATAGGCATGACATGATATAATAAAAATAGTACAATTATAACATGAGGGCAATATGACAGTAGACACGATGGAAGAAAAATAAATGAATAAATATAGCAATAAGAGATCACGTGTACTGTATATTTTAGAATACTAACTTTCTGCATGTAGACAGTTTGGGATATACGTCAATTGTACTTATAGTGCATGATTTATATTATTTAGGTTATACATGAAGGGATAGGTAACGTAGATCACATGCATACTCATAGTATTCTCCCGCCCACAACTCACAAGTAATATGTTCACGATATATGTCAATGTAGATAAATAGAATAAATAGGTAATCATAACAGAGTCATATTGAACAAGTATAACAGGTGAACATAAACAAGTAATTGAAGAAGGACTAACGCTCGTACACAAGTAATCAGTCATGGTGAGTCAAGAACAACGACAACATGATATGTGAAGAAGTAACCATGAAAAGACGACATAAAGCATGCAGTACAAAATAAAGGTAACACAGTGTCATAGTAAAACTTGATTTAATTAATTTGGAGTGGACGTGTGCGACTTGATCATATTGGCACATAATATGTTCGGGTGTCAAAACTTCACAAGATAATCTCAGATAATGGGACAGATCATTCCATTGATTCTAGAACAGTCCAATTAGTTATGGTCGATATGAAGAAGTCCATGTTGAAGGGAGTAGGAAACATACGATTAGTCACGGTCAGGTTGGTAATCAAAGAGAACTAGTATATAAATACATATAATTATTTTAGGAAAAAATGCTTATCATATTTAGAAACTATATTATAGTAGTCAAGATATTTTTAAGTAATATTTTGAAAATATAGAAATTATTTTTTATATCAAAACTATAATTTAATTAGGTAGAAAATATTACAATAGTATTTTTTAGGTCAAAAGTCATATTTAAAATATCATAAAATAATAAAATAATATATTTAGGACTTCTAGCCCAATCGAAATTACATGTAGGGTCAAGTACAAAACCATATTTTTTGTTACAGATATAATCTAGAAAACTATATAATATATTTATTTAGTTCATAAATACAGTATATTTTTTCATAAATACAGTATATATATAAATAATACTAAAGGTATAAAATAATAACAATTTAGATATACAATAAAGTAATTACTTATACCTACATATCCTTGTAGAAGCATGAAAATTTCAGCAAATGAGAACATATGCGCCCAAGCCAATGAGGACATATGCGCCCAAGTCATCCTATGAAGCTCTATGCGCCCAAGTCATCCTGTAAAGCTCTATGCGCTCAAGCCACCCTGTGAAGCTCTATGCGCCCAAGCCACCTTATGAAGCTCTATGCGCCCAAGCCACCCTATGAAGGAGGGCGCATAGCCTGAAACAGGGCTATGCGCCCAAGCCTGACTCGGTCAAAGCCATGATCAAAACGTGCACCGAAGCACACAGCCACGTCAGTCTCCACGAGCAGTCGTGTACCAAAGCATGCGGCCACGTCAAACACCATGACCAACCCACCATCTCACAGCCTGCATGCGCCTACACCCTATGTGCCCAAAGCAGGACTATGCGCCCACATGAAAACCAGTGTGTTTTCGTCATGTGGGCGCATAACATCATTCCAGCTCCAGAACTACTATAAAAAGGGGTCTCATCCCTCTTTAAAGCACAGAACGGTGAGCATTTTCAAGAGCCAAATTGCTGCACTTCTTGCCAGTGAGTCGAAAGTTAGCAATTTTCTTAGGTTTTCTCCAACTTTTGTAATCGGAGTGTCACCGGAGTAAAGGAGCAACTGCCGCTCGATCTCCATCGTCCCATTCCCCAGAATTCTTTTTTGTACACGGGGATCCTCAACACAGGATCTTTCAGGCGTACTCGATTTGTGGTGTCTTGTGCCAATAAAGAAAAGACAGTATTTTTTCTTCTTTTTGTGTGTGTCCATAAAAATGACGACTCTGTTGGGGACTACCTTTTCCTCTGACGAGAAGGTGGTGACGCAATCCGATACCTACAAAGTGGGGAGCACTCAGAAGATGCTTATCGTAAAGTTCGATCAGCAGGTGTTCGAAGAGATGCTCTCGAGGGACGGCTCTACTCCCTCAAAATCAGCGAAGCCAAAAAGTCTCGCAAGACTTGGCTTCCGAAGGCTCGCTGTACATATCCTGCTAGTGTCATAGCAGATATGCAACTGGAGGACTCTGTCACATGGGCACATGACTCTGCCACAGAAGCTCCCCAAATGGAAATAGCTCACACCATTCCGGGCTCTACTAGCCCAGTGACTTCTTTCCTGAACAACCAACAACAGAGTGTTCAACGCTCGAGACTTAGCAAAGGAAAGCACTACGATGCCAAGAATCGGGATGCTTGACACTCTGGATAAACCCAGCGAGGCTCACAAACGAAAGAGACACACCTGGAAGAAAACAGTGCTGCTCCACCGAGCATGCGCCCAAAGCCATGCGCCCAAGGGGATGTTTGGGCGCATAACTCCAGTCAGAAGGCCTCTGTCTTCAACAGATTGGGCATCCAGGATCATGCACCCAAGGCTATGTGCCCAGGCTTACTGGATCCATACTATGCGTCCATATCAAGGAGGCTCAGACATGCTGCCAAGAAGCATGCACCCAAAGCCAGTCTCCAAGGCCTATGCGCCCATAGCAAAAAGACAGGCTCCAACGCGTATAGCACGGGGCTGTCTTCAAGGACATCACAGAACTTAGGTGTGGGGGTTGCCCCTGCACGTGAACTAAGTCTGGATGCGCCAACTCTTCTTACGAACCCGTATACAAAGCTCGACGATGCATGCAACATGGGTTGTAAGGCAAAACTCCCTTCCGTTGACTTACGCGACATGATAAATCATAATCATAAAGTAAGGGAGGACATAACAATTCATAGTGCACATCCGTGCACCAGTATTGTCATCAACTGTTGCTGCTCCAAAGCGACAAGAATGCCTCAGAGACAGTTCGTGTTTCGACGGCTGCATTTCTCTGACGATGAAAAGACGCTGTGTGTTTCATCCAACATGGCTTCATGGGGTCCCCCTTACAGAAGCCCCAATCAAAGACGGTGGACCATGAACCCAACTTTCTCTCTCAGTTCTGCGAGAAGAAGGAGAAAAAGTCTACCAACAGATGGCCAGCAGGCTGTCACATCTGAAGGAGTCTATATGGGTACTCGGTCAAAGGCGAGATTCTGTATGGACGATGAAGACTCCCAAGCTGGGGGTAGTATTCCCTCAGAGTCTGAAGCGGATGACCTTCACACTGGGGTAGAGCCTCCCAGAGGACGATGATATCTCCGAATCTGACGGCGACTATCTACCTCCCTACCTGAAGATGAGGGACTCGTCAATTCGGAGGCAGACAATATCAGCACTAGTTGTACTGTTTCTTCTATTCATCCTCGCATGTTATCTACATACATGGCAGACGGAGAAAGACCTGAAGAAGCCAGTAATCAGACCAGCAAACGGCTAGAGGGTCTTGAAACAGCATTCGCCAAGATCACTGATAGTCTTACCAGTATCATAGCGATTTAAGCTGTCGGGGCTGTTCTTCCACCTCAATAAAACATCTCGGCTCATGCCACTACAACAAAAATACCTTTTAATGACGGCTAAAAAGCGTCATTAATTACAAACTATGACGCTTTTTTTTCCAATCCAAGCGTTATGAAAACGGGTGTTATAAATATTTTTAAAAGTGTCATAAATAATTCTTCCAAAACCGTCATTAATAGGTTGAATTTTTGCTACGATTTTTTTTTTTCAAAGCGTTATGAATAGATGATCTGTATATGGTCATTGTATCACATTTATAACGCTCTATACTGCATGTTATATATTACATTACAAACACTGCTCAATTCAATTCGAAAACAACCACTTTGAACCATATTCATAACAAAACATTAAAATGTAATATATAGTACCATTCTCAGTGTCTCAAAATAGGGTACATCAACATCTCACAGATATAGAGTACTTAAGCTAGCTACATTTCATTATCTCAAAATAGAGCACTTTAGCATATCAATTGAGACCAAATTATTGAACGAGCAGATGTATGGTATACCATCCTTGAACAAGCAACAGCAAGAGAAACATGCTTGACATCATCTTGATGCATCACTATATCTGCTCCTCATTTCTCTCCCATATGTTAGATAAACCCTTCCAAAGTACAGCCACATGATCCTTTGGAACTATTTGCAACAGAACTGCATATCAATTGAGACCAATATAAGCATTTTGAGGTATGGAAAGGAAGCAAGAAACTCCAATGTCTTAAAATTTTGTTTTGAGTTCATAAGCATATATTTATTACTATGCAGAGAAGAAACCCCAAAGAAGCAAACTAAAATAAAATTATCAGGGATTCATTTCATCATTAAATTTGGAAAGATGTCTCAGATCAACAAACTCTTTGGTCCCAACTACGGCTTTCTCTAGGTATATGACTCAAAGACCCCCTTTTTTCTGGTTCACACAAATAAACCATGGCAGTAAGCAAACAGAGCTAACAGGGGAGTCAACCATTAAGATCTTTAGCATAGGAAGACGATTAAGAGAGAGAGGAGGCCAGGCGTGGAAGAAAGAAGCCTTACTTGCAGAGTGGATCATCTGAGTAGGAGTGACGATCCGCGGAACTGGGCCGAGAGCGGCCTCTATGCCCTTGGCCAGCGAGATTATGATGGGGACGCTGATCCTCTCGATCATGTTCTGGCAGAACCCGTCCCTCAGTATCTCGTCCGCGTACAGCATCCGCTCCCCGAGCCGAGCCTCCATGTACTTCAGGTACGCGCACATGCATATCAGCCGCCACAGCACCTCCTCCCTCGAGTTTATCACCTCGAACAACTGCTCCGCGGTGGCCTACAGGACATATATCAGTTGTTCATTTTAAGTTCATAGTTCATATCAACATATATTACTGACTTGGAGCCCTTGCAATAATTTTTTTCTTCATTGTTAGTGGTCCAAGCAGTCTGAAATAATCTACTGGCGCAGTCTGGACTGAAACTACACAAAACTGAAGAAAATAAATGGATAACGCTAAGGAACATCTAGCTTATTTACGAATCAACACAAGAACTGGTCCTGAATTTTCGTTCAAGACAAGAATAACTTGGTCTCTTCGTTTCCTCAACCCGAACTCCATCAAGATAAGCGTGCAAGTAAGCAAGAGTTTATCAACGAAAGTTGTTCAGGGATCTAGATTTTGGTTGATTGGTTTATAAGCTAGTTTCTAACTTTATGTGTTCATCCTTTCATTCTTTCTTATATATAGTTTCAGTTCAGCAGCTGGATCTGTTACTAGTTTCTGAGCAGTTCGGCAGACCCAACATATAGACCAAAACACCTAAGACCAGTATCTTCAATTGAGTCGAGTGTGGGACCAAAAGTATCAACCCAAGGAAACAAAACATAAAACTACTACTATTATTAATAAATGAGACGGGCACTGCCTAAATCCTTTTATTGGAAAATAAATAAATATCTGTCTCTCATAACATAAGAGTCTCTTGTTCAATATACGAACAATATCACTAATTTAATTTGGAAGTTATGCAGCAACAATTCATCTTCAAAACTCGATATTTTTTCTTTAGAAATTGCACACACAAAAAAGCACTCTCCAATGGTTCTCCATTTGTTTCCTATGTGGCAAAAAAAATTAACGAATCATTTTAATGTTGTGGGGCCCAGTATTAATTGGTATAAGGAATTTCTATGAGAGTTTCTACATGTAAAAAAAATTTGTAGAAACTCTCCATCCTACACCAATGCCATATGGGATATAAATTCATCCTACACCAATGCCATATAGGATAGAAATTGAAATAGAACCCACCGTTGAAGGAAGTTTTTATATAATAGAGTCTTTTATCAGCAAAAAACAAAGATAAACAATTGCATCAAAAAAAAATCCAGACATATGATAACAAATGCAGCAAAAAACAAAGATAAACAATTACAGCAAAAAACAAAGATAAACAATTGCAGCAAAAAAATCCCTACTGTACATATGACATATGATAACAAAGATAAATAATTGCAGCAAAAAAATCCTGACATAAAACAGCAAGTCAAGCATGTTTTATAAGATATATGGGTCTACAATTTTCTTAATCTATTTTTGGGCTTATGTATTTCAGTAAAAGACACTGGAATAAACCAGCAATGAAGAAGGTACTACATATAAGATTAAATGAAAGGAACAAATAAATTAAAAGAGAACTTGCAACATTATATTTCTCCTCATGCGTACAATTCCTCCAGACTATGTTTTAGGCTTCAGCTGATGAGAAGTTGAGTATATTCCATAATAAAGATATTCACAACCCAAAGTATAAAAAAATACTAAATATGTCTAATTCCTTTGGATATGGACTAACTAGTGTGAACATTGTTTGTTGTTTATGTGCTAGAAGGTGATATACGGTAACATATTGGCCCAAAATATATGTATTTGTCGATATAGGGTATAGATGTTGGATTCTTTTATCAGACCAATATTTATATATATATTTACACCACGTACATATGAAGTTGGTCCATTGATCGATCCGACAAGAAACTTGTATGAGGAAGCAACTCCATCACAATTATATATCAGAAAAAAAAAGTGAACTTAATGGTTTCATCTGAACGAATAACTTGTTGCCTGCACCAAATGATGCAAGTCCCCGAAGAAAAAGGAGAAAAGTACATATCAACGAAGAATGAAAGAAAGTAAGAAAAAAAAACTAATTTTTTTCCTTCGCTTGTCCTCATGCTTTGACTTTTTGTATATATGAAGTGATCACCATCATCACCTTTTGTAGCTAGGTTTATATTTCTGGTGACTAATTTTCCTTAAAAATTACGCATACCTAGATCTTGGCGTGGAACCGGCCTTAGCCGTCCTGTAGGAGGGCGGCGAAGACGCTGCCCCAGGGACCCGCGCCGATGCCGACGATCTTGAGCGGGTCGCCCGCCGGCTTGCCGAGTAGGCCACGGAGCTCGTCGAGCTTAGCTTCAGCTGCCCCTGCGGTACCGGAGCTACGGAGGGATCCGAAAGAAACCCTAGTATATAGATTCTCCCATAGGAATACATCGATCAGAAAAACCTAATTTTCGAAGAGAAACCCTAATTTGAGAAAAATGAGAGAGAGGGACAACCCTAATTTTGGCAAGTACACCCTTCTTCTCGAGCGTACGAGTGACGAGAGTCTCTAAATCCATCATCTCTCGAGCGTAATCTATCATCTCTCGGCGAGTTGGGGAGTTGGGGAGCGGGGGGAGAAGGAGAAGGAGGAGGAGAAAGAGAGAGGATGAGGGCTGGGTTTTTTCTTAAGTGCGGAAGAAGTACGGGGGAGTGGAGGTTTTAACTTAAATTTTGATGCTTTTTTTCATGACGCTCGTATGACTGAAAGACTATCAATAACGTTTATACTGGACACCGTTATAGAATGGAGTCTTGCTAAACTTTAATGACGCTTCTTTATCAGCCATCATGAAATCCACTTATCAAGCTTCATTAATAGGTCTTTTTCTTGTAGTGTGCTAGTCCAGCTCAAAGCAACAACCCTCCTTCACTACAGAAGGAGTATCACTCCGTTGCACCTCCCTCAAATCTTGTAAATGCTGGGGGTGGTCCTTCGCCAACGACACCTGACAACCGTTCAGCAGTCGTTTCCCAATACCGGCTCAATAAACATGATGCAATTGATTCCCTGGTCGCCCGTCTCGACACCATCTCACACAAAGATGAGCTTCAGAAGATGGGGATATCTCAACCATATCCTCTTGAATGGGAGAACGCTACTTGCCCTCCTAACTACAAGCCGCTGACGCTAAATTCATTTAACGGGTTGACTTCTCCTCGTCAACACATGACATACTTCAACATGCAGACTCTGCACTTACCCAGGGACGATCCGTTCTTGTCAAAGCTGTTTATTAGCACCTTACAGGGGGTAGCTTTTGAATGGTTCTGCAGTCTGACTGACGGTTGTATCAATTCGTTTAAAGACTTGGAGGGGTTGTTCCTAATCAATAGGTTTTACGAGAGTGGCATGAATGTTAGTATGTCCACCCTCATCGAGATCAAGCAAAAGAGGACTAAGTCTGTCATCGCCTTCATCGAACGCTTCAGGCAGCTAGCACTGAAGATGCCCTTCGGCATACCAGACTCAGAACTTATGGATACTTGTCGACATAACTTCCTTCCTACGGTAAAGTTTTGTCTGGGTATACATAAGTATGATACATGGCCCGCTTTCATAGGAGTCGCTGATGCTGCTGAAAATGACGTTCCTAATCTGTAACTACTAGGGTTGAAAACACCCAAATCCGAAGACAAGGACAAGCATCCTCAAACTATCCCTATCCATGGAGGTAAAGGAAAAGAAGTCCTGAAGGTCGACACATCCAAAGGAGCTTCCAATTCTTATGGCGCCTTCGACAAGCCTAAGGAGACATTCTCCTTTCACGAAGACGATGTTATTACCATCTTTCACACATTGACGAAGGGTAATAAACTGATATTGCCTCCACCATGATGTCCTGCAGAGGCAAACCAGCTCAACGATCCCAAGTATTATCTCTATCATCAGTACGTACATCATTCCACCAAGGACTGCATCGTCCTGAAGAAGAAGATACAACAGCTCATCGACAGCCAAGTGATCAACCTCGAAGCTGAAGATAAGGTCGTATATTCTAACATGATCTCGCTTCAGTTTGGTGACTTTCCTCACACAGAAGTCCCAGACGACGTGGTCCCGATCCCCAAGGCAATAATGGAAGTCGTCAACCAACCGCCAGCTCGCAACTCAACCTTGGTGCCACTCACAACTGAACGTAGTGAGATCATGTGGGTCCATCTGGATCTTATGCAAGAAGTGACACTGGGGGTGGTATCTTCCAAAGCAAAAAGGGACAAGAAATACAAGTCATGTTAGATGGTGTCTTCTCCCATCTACGAAGTTCTATCTGGCGAGACGCGATCGGGGAAGACTTATCTTCGGACATACGATCCTGCACAAGAAGAAGTAGTACCTTCTCAAGCTCCTACTACCCCCACAAGCTCAGAAGTCGGCCCGTCTAAGCCTTCAACTATCGACAAAGCCAAGCAGAAGGAGACACGGTTTGACAAGTCTTTGAAGGCGCCAGCTTTCGAAGGCATAGATCGGCCCTACAACTTTGACATACTGGCACAGCTGGCCAATACACCTGCCAGGTTGTCTCTGTTCGATCTATTGCGACTCTCCAAAGAAACACGAAAGGCCTTAAATGAGGCATTACTACATGCCGACTCTTATCTCGCTGAAGTCAAAGCCCCCGTTGAAGACCCTGTCTCTTGTCCCCACTGCCACAGTACTATGGAAGTGGTGCCCAACATCACCTTTTCATAGGAGGACATGCTACTTAAAAATAATCTTCATGATAGACCCCTATACTATACAGGGTATATCGGGGCGATCAAGGTGGACCGCATGCACATCGATCCAGAATCTTCCCTCAGCATCATTCCTAGAAGTTTACTTCAAATTTTGGGAATCCTTCTGCACAAGCTATCTACAACTAATACAACTATCATGGCTTTCAATGCTGGTCGAAGCCACCCCCTGGGCAAGATCCGTCTCAAGTGCCAGATCGGTGATCTCCGAACAGAGGTTTCCTACTATGTGATCGATGCCAATGTATCCTACAATGTCTTGGTGGGATGTCTATGGATACACGAGAACATGATCGTTCCTTCCATACTTCACTAGTGCTTCAAGTACGTCAATAGCGACGGTGTCGTAAAGACGGAGTTTGCCGATGTTGATCCTTTTAAGGGCATCCAAGCTAACTATGGAGATACGGTACTTTACCAATCTCAGGCCCCTAGGATGACGACAACGAAGCTGACAATAAAGCTGAAGCAAGTTCATCCTCCAATGATGGTCCCCTGATTATCCGAGTCAAAGGGAGTACTACTCCAAAAAGTACTCCGAAGCCTCTCACAATCTGGGTAAAAAAGAAGAGCCCTGACAAGGTCAAACCATTGACCATCACTCTCCGCAAGAACCCTGACAAGGTTAAACCTCAGAAGGAACCTGCTGAAGTCCGTCCTCCCAATCCTGAAGAATTACCCTACGTGATGAACTTGGCCAAGACTGTGGCTCCTCTTCCAGATGATGATCCTCTCGATGAGTATATCAATACTCATAATAATGTACCTTCAGCGGATGATGTTATTCCTGAAAAAGAACTTACGTATTTTTTTAGTAAAGGTTTATCTTTGAATTACTCCGATGTCTATCAAACTGTAAACCACTACATAGATACGATATATGCTCTAGAGCACGGCATAGGACCACACCTCTGCATGCCGGTCACGATGTCTCACCTGCAGGAAAAAGTTTACCCAGAAGATATCCACTACTTCATCGTTCCAGCCAGAAAGAAGGATGAAGAACTAATCATCTTCGGTCGTATAATTGGCGAGAAAAAGTTCGTTCCAGACTCTACTTCTCCTAAGCACAACACAGAAGCTGACTATGACTCTGGGAAAATGCAACTTTTTTGATATAGTTGGCAGGCTAAGAATATCATCCAGAACATGGGATATGACATCAAAAGCAACCAGGGGCTAAATTACGGCCAGGGACGACGGTTGCCAATACGACACTTTGCTCCTTCCGGCAAACCCGAGAACTACTATCAGCGAAATGGTGTTAGTTTAGGTTATGTTACTCCTCCAACAACTCCCAAAAGATCAGATGATGAAGCAGATCGATGTTCTTATTCTTTTGATTCCTCCCTCTGGGACTTAGACTACAGTATTGGCGACATGCTCAAAGCAACTTTGTTCGTCAACATGATTTTTGTTGACCAAATTACGGACGATGTCCAATCAATCGAGCTTGAATAATGGGCTCAAAAGATGGATACTAGGTGGGAGCTGTGCTTCGAACAACGTGAAGCACCTACCAAAGACGAAGTCGTCCAAGTCAATTTAGGAGATGAATCATCTTTTAAACCAATCTTCATCAGCAAAAGTCTATCTGGTGATGAATGCCAATATCTTATACAGCTTATAAGAGAATACATCGACGTCTTTGTATGGAGCTATGAAGACATGCCAGGCCTGGACCCTAAAGTTGCCATGCACCGCCTGAATATTTCGTCTAAAGCGAAGCCAGTGAAGCAGCAACAACGACGATTCCGACTAGATGTCATGGAGGCCATCGAAAATGAAGTCAAGAAGCTCATTGACAGTGGATTCATTTACAAAGAACAACACCCTGATTGGGCTGCCAACATTGTTTCAGTCATGAAAAAGAACGGTAAAGTTCGAGTCTATATCGATTACCGTAATTTGAACTCTGCATGCCGGAAAGATGAGTTCCATCTACCGATCACCGACGTAATGATCGACAATACTTGCAGTTTCGAGCAAATGTCCATCATAGATGGGTTCTCAGGCTACAACCAGATCAAGATGTTCCCCGATGACGAGAAGCACACATCTTTTCGAACACCGTTCGGGGTATACTGCAATACGGTGATGCACTTCGGATTGAAGAATACAGGGGCGACATACCAGCGAGCTATGAACATAATTTTTTGCAATCATTTGCGCAAAACTGTGGAGTGCTATGTAGACGATATAGCAGTTAAAAGTAGTCTCAAGGGCAACCACCTCCAAGACTTGAGAACGGTGTTCGAATTAATGCTTGCACACCAACTCAAGATAAATCCAACCATGTCTTTTCTGGGAGTCTCCAGCGGCAAGTTCCTTTGTTTCGTCATCACTTCAAAGGGTATACATCTTGACCCGAAGAAAGTGAAGGCTATCCTCGATATGCATCCTCCAAGAAATCCCAAAGAGCTACACGGACTACAAGGAAGGCTAGCCTACATCAGACGATTCATTTCGAACCTTTCTGGAAGATGTCAACCATTCACTCATCTCACGAAGAAAGGCGTATATTTTGTCTGGACTGAACAATGTCAACGCGCATTCGACGACATCAAGAAGTATCTTACAAGCCCTCCAGTATTGATAGCTCCAATAATGGGGAAGCCCTTCTTACTATATGTCCGTGCTATGGACCATTCTTTTGGCACCCTATTAGCTCAGAAGAATGAAGGCGGCCATGAACAGGCAATCTACTACCTCAGCCACACAATGGTGGGTGTCGAACACAGATACACACTAGTGGAGAAGGAATACCTTGTACTGGTATTTGCCATCGAAAAGACACGCTACTATGTGTCTGGGCAGACGATCCACATCATATCTAAAGTCAATCCTCTCAGAATACTCATGACTAAACCGGGTTCTCTCAATTCCCGTTTAGCTACATGGGCAATGCTGTTGACTCCATACGATATGCTCTTCATTCCTCAGAAGGCAGTAAAAAGCCAAGTATTAGCTGATTTCCTAGAAGCTAATCTAGTGTCAGAATCTTCCAAACTCTACGATGAAATCCCCGATGAAGTAGTGGAGTCTAACATTGCAACTGAAAAAATCCCCATTTGGCGAATGTTCTTTGACGGTGCATCAAGAACAGGACCAAAAGGAAATATTGTGGCTGGAGTTGGCGTCGTGCTTGTGTCACCTGATCATCTGGTTATTCATCGTACATATTCTCATAGAACCATGCACCAACAACGTGGCTAAAAATAATACCCTATTAATCGGCCTACAACTGGCAAAGCAACTGGGAGTTGACTATCTTGAAGCTTACGGCGATTCTAAGCTAATAGTTAGTCAGGTCCGAGGGGATTATGAAGTTTGTCACGAAGATCTCATCCCCTATCACAGAGCAACAATCGAGTTGGCATCCACTTTCGCTGGATTCTTCTTCAAGCATGTCACGACCCGCACCCACTGTGAGGGTATGAGAACGTAACAACGCCCAGCCTACGCCGCAGTGTCGACGGTAGAACGCTGTCCTAGGTCAATCATCTAACAATATAAAGGTACCTGTACAGTATATACACTCCGAATGGAGGTGATATAACAGAACAGTCTTAATCACATCTAAGGCAGATACAGAATAGTAAAGGTAGATAGAGAGATCAAAAGCACAATATAAAACAAATGAGAGGAAGAAAATCTAAGTGTCTAAGATAACAACTCAAGAACATCCAGCTCAATACAAGTCTTTAAATATAACAACATCTCAGAAGAACAACTGAAAATCAAATAACAAAGCTGAAAGAAAACTAAAGCCTAGCTATCTAGCCTAGACTCTGGGAGTAGCATCCTGTACTGCAGCTGGATCCTCCAGAGGAACCAGGTCGCAGGTGTCGTCTAATCCTGCTCCGTAATAGGTGGTACATAGGGCCTCCTCCTCATCCTCTGTAATATTTTCAACAGGCCCAGTCAGGACAGGAGCGAGTACATTACATCTCAACAGATCATAGCAGGTTAGAAAATATAATCATGCAGTAAAGTAAGATACATGAACTGAAGAAATACAGTATATAAACAGAGAGAGAAACTGTAATAGAAATATCTACTATACATAGAGAACTAATAGTGACTAGTGAGTTAGAGTAAAATATAAACATGTGAATGGCATAGAAGATTCATGACTACAGCTAAGAGAGTTATTCATGACTACAGCTACTTGGATAATATTCACATGTCTATTTCTACTCCCCCAACCCCAATCAATACACAAAGATCTGTTCAAGTTATGTTAAGATTCGTGAAACTTCACATGGTTCATAAAATGAGTGATACGTGAAGGTGATTCATGATGGCTCAGTGAACATGAGAGTACATGTGTCACAAGCGATTCGTGAATCAGAGGAAGCATAGAGATACGTGATGATTCGTGAAACGTACAAAACATGCAGTATCCGATGCTCCCGAGGGGGATAACATCTCATGAAAAGATCCATATAGTACCAATCCATGTGACCAATGTGACAGTATCAAGTAAAGTAATTTAAAGCAGGAAAATAATTCTAAACAGGATATAAAATGATCAGAGAATGTACTCGCCTGGTATCCTGAACGTCCGAAGAGAATATACTATCCGAGGAGTGGTGTCTGTCTCCTATAGAACAGTACAGGTCACAACAAGTCTAAAATAAGGAAATAGACTACTACAATGCGTCTACATGAAGTCTATGTCAAACTAGGCTAAAGTCAACCCTAATAGTCAAATTAGGTCAATTCTAATCTAATTAAGTCAAACTAGGTCAAACGAGGTTAAATTTTGTCAAACTAGTCTAGGTTGGTCAAATCTAGGCTTAACCAGTCAATTCTAGGTCAACTAGCTAAATACCACACAAGTCACCCTAGCCTAGTGATACACAAGTGTATCCACCACATGCCATAGGCCATTCTACCTAGGCCATGGGCCAACAAAAATGGGCTAATGAAATCCCTACTTCATAACCCACTACACCTATACATAGGCAATATATCTATCTATATAGGCAAATGCCATATCCAATTCACATTACCCAATCACATGCATATTTCTCATTAGGCTATATTTATATATATATGTATTCACTCACATACCATTATATTTATATATATATATATATATATATATATATATATATATATATATATATATATATATACATATAGGGAAACTATATAGGTACTAGATAATCATCATATATATATACATGTAGAGGGGAAGAAAGCAAGGAAGGGTAAGTCATGAGTGTGTGTGTGAGTAATGAGGAAAATGTGAGAGGGTGTGTGTGTCATTTAGATGTGTAGGCATGTGTAAAGTGAGGATAGAAGTGCAATGTAGGTGCATTCTCAGAAATTCCAGTGTCACATTGTGTGTGCCATTAACTGTGTAGATGTGTGTGTAGGAATGTGACAGTGATTGGAATCATATATGTGTGTGTGTGTGCGTGTAGAACATTAGGTGGCATGTTCCTGTGTAGTGTCATGTGTTCTCAGAATTTAGCAGCCCATGTGTGTATGAAAATTATAGGATAATTCGTGAACTAATCAATGATTTAAAACATAATTCCAGTCAAAGAAAACCCACTGTCATATTACAATCTCTGTATTCATGTGGTAACATAGTGTTCAGTTCAGATTTGCAACACAAAAGAACATCAAACAGTGTGAAAAAGAAAGACATGTGAGGGAAAACTAGAATCAGTGACTGTGTGTGTGACTGAATTGAAATTCAAAACTCAGGTTTTTGACATTGAGGAAACTCGGGAATAGGCCTGAATGTTCTCAGGTTTTTGACATTGAGGAAATTTCATGAATATCAGATAACCTATCAAGTAACCTATCCCTCATCCCCTGTTATGTAAGTGAACTAAATCCCACCATAACAACATCTAACAGATAACAAAAACAAATTAAAAACAGAAAATCCATTTCATCTTTCTTGTATTAGACTATTGTATCAAACATGAAAACTTCAATTGAACCCAATTATCAAACACCCCACACAATCCCACAATACATATACATAAATACATATGTTGGTGAATCAATTTGCCATTCAACATTACAAAAAAATAGGAAAGGAATGAATCGAAACAGGAAGAAATGTATTCAGCCATGTATCAGTGAAAACAGTAAAGAACATGGAATTTGGATTTTTTGAATGCAATTAATCACTAAAATTGTGAAACAAAGGTTGGTAATAGATGACATACAAGTGAGGGTGCATGAGGGTGTCCTCGTGTCCAGGAATTGGACATGAATCGTGTCCAGAATACACGTGTTCACAGACACGAAATAGTGCACGAATATCATCGTGCACGCGTGCACGTGTATCCCACACGCGATACACGACACGACACGGCACGTGCTCGTGTCCAAGGGTTCACCTAGGATAGACCTAGGTCTGACACACACTGCACCGTGTCCACGAGTCCCACAGACACGATACGACACGCGTATCAGTGGTGTCTGTGCACTCGTACAGCAGCCCGCGCGCGACAGCGCGCGACCCGTACGAGCTTAAAAGCTCCGTACACAGTCCATGAGACACTCCCAAATTTTGGGAGTGTGGTCGCAGACAATGCCCCATGGTTCACCCCAAAAATTAAGACACGACGTGTCCTGCGTCCAGAGAACTGGACCCCGAGATGCAGGGCACGTCCAAAGTGCTCGTGCAGCGTGTCCTCGTGTAAAAACAGGACACAAAAGGACACAAAACACTAGGACACCTTCACAAAAGTTAATACACACATCAAGATCTACAAATCCATGTAATTACATTTCAAAAATATAAAAATAAATTCCTATGTGGCATTTCTACAAACACCTAGTATACCTATCATGATACGTGTCCGATACGGACACGAAATGGACACAAATTGTGCCCAAATTTCGGGGACAGCTAGGAAACCCTAAAACCTAACCTTATATACAAAGAAATCAGGAAAAACTATGAGTTTAGATCATTTACCTATTGAGTATCAAAACTCAAGAAAAGCTTCAAAGAGAGGATTCTAAATGGCAACTCCAAATCTCCAAATTGTTTGCAAACTGAGGTGCTCCTCCAAAATCAGTATATAAACATAAATTATATCCTATTGCAAAAGACTATGACTAAAAAGGAGCTAAAATGAATTAATTAGGAATTTCTAAGATTGGAGATTTACCTCTTTCTAAACTTGAGATCTATTTCCAAGAGAGGCTAACCCTAAATGAAGGAGGCATTAAATAGGGGTAGGAAACCCTAGGTTGGCTGCCATGGGTGGGTTTAATTTGGTTTTGGGCCTAAGTCATGGGCCTATGGCTTAAACACTAGGCTTTAAAATTGATAAATCATAAGTCATTGACTTAAGTCACTAGTCATGGACTAATTTCACTTAAGTAATCCTTCCTACCTTAAAACTAATTCCTAATGACTAAGAGTAGGTTAACTAGAGTTAGGCTAGGGTCACCAACTAGGGTTAGTTCTAGGTTAGACTACAAAGTCTCAACTAGTCAAGACTAACATAGCACATAGCAATATTTAATTAATATTAAATTCACACAATTTCTCATAAATCATAATAAATTCAAATAAATCCTAAAATGCCCAAAATACCCTCTAGGCTAAAATGTACTAGTCAAACATCCTAATCATATGGCTAGGCTCTAAGGTTACACTAGTCAAACACCAAAATCATAAGCCATAACTTAAAATAGTTTTAAATGATTAAAAATTACCAAAAATCATATTATCATTTAAATATCATAATTAAATAAATTAAAATACAAAATTTTAAAATTACCCTCATTTCAGAAACTGGGTGTTACAAGTCTACCCACCTTAGAAAAATTTCGTCCTCGAAATTAAAATGGTAGTAGTCTCCTAGGTCAAACACCCCACAATCAAAGTCTCAAACAAACCGTCAGATAATCATATACGTCTGTCCAAAATCATGATACTCAGAATCTTCGTCATACTAGTGAGCAAGGCTACGATAATCACAGAGTCCTCGACTAAGGTACATACCTCTAGAATTATGGTATTTCAAATTTTTGCATTGCCGCATGCTTGGCAGCGAAAACCTTAAATTCCCATACCCGAGAAATACATCCAAAATCTGACTATATGTCCTCACAATGCCAGCTATCATGACTACAGAAGACTCTAGATTCCATAACTTAGGCGACCTAGCCCATACGACTTACCTCGAAAGAAAACCAAATCGAAAAGAAATGCCAGATCAAAACTTATCGACAATTAAAGAAACATATAAGAACAGATGGAATTGAATTTCAAGATAGTTATAATGAGGCAAGGTGGGGATGGAATCGAAAAGAACAGAACCTGCAAGCACCTCTCCCACTGCCTGAGCATCCTCGACTGACATGGCGTAAGCTCGCCCCTGCTGGCCTCCTCCAGCCTGATGCTGATACTGCACAAATCTCTGCTGTTGCGTCGGTAACGGTCCCCGCTGCTGACCTACCGGAGCCTTGGCTCCTCCTTCTGGTGATGTGCCTATGTACTGGGAACACTCCCTCAGCTGGTGGTCCGCTGCTCCATATAGTAGGCACCTGTCCAGCCTCTTCCTGCACTCACCCCATCCATGCCCCAGCTTCTTTCAGTAGGGGCAACTGACTGCCTGCTGTCTGGGTGCCTGATGCTGTCTGGGCTGCTGCTGTCCCTGCTGATGGCCGTGACCCTGGAACTGCTGCTGAACGTGTGGCCTCTTGGCCGGTCCTCCGCTACTGCTGTCTCCCAGGGAGTCTCGCCCCCTCTTGAGCCTAAGCTCAAGATCATCCTCTGCGGCTAAAGCGTCCACCAGGATCTCGTCATAGGTAGCGCTGCGGGCGTTCTTGGTGTAGGACTTGACCTCCTTTACCAAGCCCTTCCGAAACCTCCGGGCCTTCGTCGTCTTCGACAAGTCCTCCATAAATCTGCTCAGGCGGCAGAACTCTCCTGCGTACTCCTCCACGGACTGGTTCTCGTGAACTAGGGCCTCGAACTGGGTCTCGAGGGCTCCCAGTGCTGCATCTGGAAAGAACTTCTCCTTGAACAGCTTCTTGAATGCTGCCCAAGTCTGTCCTGCTGTACCGACCTTCGGGTCGGTCTGGTACCATGTACGGGCCAGATCCTGCATCATGCTGGCCGCTGCCTCTATCTGGAGCCTCGTCGGGATCTCAGCCAACCTGAAAATCTCCTCCATATGCTCGATCCACTAATCGACATACAAGATCCCCTCTGTCCCTCGAAAGTCTCTCGGGTGCATCTTCTAAAAATCTTGGATGCCCTTCTCCCGTGGCTGGTACGGCTGCGGGGCTGCCGCTGGCTGAGCTACGACTCTCTCTATCGCAGTCACTGCCAGCTCAATGCCTCATGCGAGCTCTGCTATGTGCCTCTGCTGCTGGGTCTGCTGACCCTCCATGTACTGCCGGAAGAAGGCTAACAGCTGAACGGCGTCAACTGTCCCTGCAGGTAGCTGCTGCTCCTGAAGAAGTACATCCAGAATCACCGGACTTGGCTCATGCCTCACTGCTGGTGGGGCTCCTCCAAAAGCTGTCAAAATGCCTACCCCAACTGGCATGACTGGACTGCGGTACCAGGGGCTGGCTGCTGAGTATGAGAGGTGACAGACCTCTCATCGGCGGCCCCATGGCCCTGGCGATGCGATCGCGTCTCAACCATCCTGGAGACACAGATCAAAAGGAAACAATTGCTGAGAATGAGTCGAAATATCAAAGGAGGACAGTTTAAATTCAAGGAAGACAATAAGCGGCAAAATATAGATATACGGAATCTGTATAAGAGTTTTTTCTATTTGTGATTGAGTACCTTCAAAAATATCCTAATCCTACTGCAGGCTGTAGTGATACTCTAGTTCGAATACCACTACATAAACTCCACCTGTATGGGCCACCACTAAAAATGTGTCATGACCCGCACCCATTATGAGGGTACGAGAACGTAACAACGCCCAGCCTACGCCGCAGTGTCGGCGGTAGAACGCTGTCCTAGGTCAATCATCTAACAATATAAAGGTACCTGTACAATATATACACTCCGAATGGAGGTGACATAACAGAACAGTCTCAATCACATCTAAAACAGATACAGAATAGTAAAGGTAGATAGAGAGATCACAAGCACAATGTAAAACAAATAAGAGGGAGAAAATCTAAGTGTCTAAGATAACAACTCAAGAACATCCAGCTCAATACAAGTCTCTAAATATAACAACATCTCAGAAGAACAACTGAAAATCAAATAACAAAGCTGAAAGAAAATAAAAGCCTCGCTATCTAGCCTAGACTCTGGGAATAGCATCCTGTACTGCAGCTGGATCCTCCAGAGGAACCAGGTCGCAGGTGTCGTCTAATCCTGCTCCGTAATAGGTGGTACATAGGGCCTCCTCCTCATCCTCTGTAATATTTTTAACAGGTCCAGTCAGGACAGGAGCGAGTACAGTACATCTCAACAGATCATAGCAGGTTAGAAAATATAATCATGCAGTAAAGTAAGATATATGAACTGAAAAAATACAGTATGTAAACAGAGAGAGAAACTGTAATAGAAATATCTACTATACATAGAGAACTAATAGTGACTAGTGAGTCAGAGTAAAATATAAACATGTGAATGGCATAGAAGATTCATGACTACAGCTAAGAGCGTGATTCATGACTACAGCTACTTGGATAATATTCATATGTCTATTTCTACTCCTCCAACTCCAATCAATACACAAAGATCTGTTCAAGTTATGTTAAGATTCGTGAAACTTCACATGGCTCATAAAATGAGTGATACGTGAAGGTGATTCATGATGGCTCTGTGAACATGAGAGTACATGTGTCACAAGCGATTCGTGATTCAGAGGAAGCATAGAGATACGTGATGATTCGTAAAACGCACAAAACATACAGTATCCGATGCTCCCGAGGGGGATAACATCTCATGAAAAGATCCATATAGTACCAATCCGTGTGACCAACGTGACAGTATCAAGTAAAGTAATTTAAAGCAGAAAAATAATTCTAAACAGGATATAAAATGATCAGAGAATGTACTCGCCTGGTATCCTGAACGTCCGAAGAGAATATACTGTCCGAGGAGTGGTATCTGTCTCCTATAGAACAGTACAGGTCACAACAAGTCTAAAATAAGGAAATATACTGCTACAATGCATCTACATGAAGTCTAGGTCAAACTAGGCTAAAGTCAACCCTAACAGTCAAAATTAGGTCAATTCTAATCTAATTAAGTCAAACTAGGTCAAACGAGGTTAAACTTGGTCAAACTAGTCTAGGTTGGTCAAATCTAGGCTTAACCAGTCAATTCTAGGTCAACTAGCTAAATACCACACAAGTCACCCTAGCCTAGTGATACACAAGTGTATCCACCACATGCCATAGGCCATTCTACCTAGGCCATGGGCCAACACAAATGGGCTAATGAAATCCCTACTTTATAACCCACTACACCTATACATAGGCTATATATCTATCTATATAGGCAAATGCCATATCCAATTCACATTACCCAATCACATGCATATTTCTCATTAGGCTATATTTACATATATATGTATTCACTCACATACCATTATATATATATATATATATATATATATATAAATATACATATAGGGAAACTATATAGGTACTAGATAATCATCATATATATATATATACATGTAGAGGGGAAGAAAGCAAGGAAGGGTGAGTCATGAGTGTGTGTGTGAGTAATGAGGGAAATGTGAGAGGGTGTGTGTGTCTTTTAGATGTGTAGGCATGTGTAAAGTGAGGATAGAAGTGCAATGTAGGTGCATTCTCAGAAATTCTAGTATCACATTGTGTGTGCCATTAACTGTGTAGATGTGTGTGTAGGAAAGTGACAGTGATTGGAATCATGTGTGTGTGTGTGTGTGTAGAACATTAGGTGGCATGTTCCTGTGTAGTGTCATGTGTTCTCAGAATTTAGCAGCCCACGTGTGTATGAAAATTACAGGATAATTCGTGAACTAATCAATGATTTAAAACATAATTCCAGTCAAAGAAAACCCACTGTCATATTACAATCTCTGTATTTATGTGGTAACATAGTATTCAGTTCAGATTTGCAACATAAAAGAACATCAAACAGTATGAAAAAGAAAGACATGTGCGAGGGAAAACTAGAATCAGTGACTGTGTGTGTGACTGAATTAAAATTCAAAACTCAGGTTTTTGACATTGAGGAAACTCAGGAATAGGCTTGAATGTTCTCATGTTTGACATTGAGGAAATTTCATGAATATCAGATAACCTATCAAGTAACCTATCCCTCATCCCCTGTTATGTAAGTGAACTAAATCCCACCATAACAACATCTAACAGATAACAAAAACAAATTAAAAACAGAAAATCCATTTCAGCTTTCTTGTATTAGACTATTGTATCAAACATGAAAACTTCAATTGAACCCAATTATCAAACACCCCACACAATCCCACAATACATATACATAAATACATATGTTGGTGAATCAATTTTCCATTCAACATTACAAAAAAATAGGAAAGGAATGAATCGAAACAGGAAGAAATGTATTCAGCCATGTATCAGTGAAAACAGTGAAGAACATGGAATTTGGATTTTTGAATGCAATTAATCACTTAAATTGTGAAACAAAGGTTGGTAATAGATGACATACAAGTGAGGGTTCATGAGGGTGTCCTCGTGTCCAGGAATTGGACACGAATCGTGTCCAAAATACACATGTTCACAGACACGAAACAGTGCACGAATATCATCGTGCACGCGTGCACGTGTATCCCACACACGACACGACACGGCACGTGCTCGTGTCCAAGGGTTCACTAGGATAGACCTAGGTCTGACACACACTATACCGTGTCCACGAGTCCTACAGACACGATACGACACGCGTATCAGTGGTGTCTGTGCACTCGCACAGCAGCCCGCGCACGACAGCGCGCGACCCGTGCGAGCTTAAAAGCTCCGTGCACAGTCCACGAGACACTCCCAAATCTTGGGAGTGTGGTCGCAGACAATGCCCCATGGTTCACCCCAAAAATTAGGACACGACGTGTCCTGTGTCCAGAGAACTGGACCCCGAGATGCAGGGCACGTCCAAAGTGCTCGTGCAGCGTGTCCACGTGCAAAAATAGGACACAAAAGGACACAAAAAACTAGGACACCTTCACAAAAGTTAATGCACACATCAAGATCTACAAATCCATGTAATTACATTTTAAAAATATGAAAATAAATTCCTATGTGGCATTTCTATAAACAACCTAGTATACCTATCATGATACGTGTCCGATACGGACACGAAATGGACACAAATTGTGCCCAAATTTTGGGGACAGCTAGGAAACCCTAAAACCTAACCTTATATGCAAAGAAATCAGGAAAAACTATGAGTTTAGATCATTTACCTATTGAGTATCAAAACTCGAGAAAAGCTTCAAAGAGGGGATTCCAAATGGCAACTCCAAATCTCCAAATTGCATGCAAACTGAGGTGCTTCTCCAAAATCAGTATATAAACATAAATTAGATCCTATTGCAAAAGACTAGGACTAAAAAGGAGCTAAAATGAATTAATTAGGAATTTCTAAGATTGGGGATTTACCTCTTTCTAAACTTGAGATCTATTTCCAAGAGAGGCTAACCCTAAATGAAGGAGGCATTAAATAGGGGTAAGAAACCCTAGGTTGGCTGCCATGGGTGGGTTTAATTTGGTTTTGGGCCTAAGTCATGGGCCTATGGCTTAAACACTAGGCTTTAAAATTGATAAATCATAAGTCATTGACTTAAGTCACTAGTCATGGACTAATTTCACTTAAGTAATCCTTCCTACCTTAAAACTAATTCCTAATGACTAAGAGTAGGTTAACTAGAGTTAGGCTAGGGTCACCAACTAGGGTTAGTTCTAGGTTAGACTACAAAGTCTCAACTAGTCAAGACTAACATAGCACATAGCAATATTTAATTAATATTAAATTCACACAATTTCTCATAAATCATAATAAATTCAAATAAATCCTAAAATGCCCAAAATACCCTCTAAGCTAAAATGTACTAGTCAAACATCCTAATCATATGGCTAGGCTCTAAGGTTACACTAGTCAAACACCAAAATCATAAGCCATAACTTAAAATAGTTTTAAATGATTAAAAATTACCAAAAATCATATTATCATTTAAATATCATAATTAAATAAATTAAAATACAAAATTTCAAAACTATCCTCATTTCAGAAACTGGGTGTTACAAGTCTACCCACCTTAGAAAAATTTCGTCCTCGAAATTAAAATGGTAGTAGTCTCCTAGGTCAAATACCCCACAATCAAGGTCTCAAACAAACCGTCAGATAATCATATGCGTCTGTCCAAAATCATGATACTCAGAATCTTCGTCATGCTAGTGAGCAAGGCTACGATAATCACAGAGTCCTCGACTAAGGTACATACCTCTAGAATTATGGTATTTTAAATTTTTGCATTGCCGCATGCTTGGCAGCAAAAACCTTAAATTCCCACACCCGATAAATATATCCAAAATCTGACTATATGTCCTCACAATGCCAGCTATCATGACTACAGAAGACTCTAGATTCCATAACTTAGGCGACCTAGCCCATACGACTTACCTCGGAAGAAAACCAAATCGAAAAGAAATGCCAGATCAAAACTTATCGACAATTAAGGAAACAGATAAGAACAGATGGAATTGAATTTCAAGATAGATATAATGAGGCAAGGTGGGGATGGAATCGAAAAGAACAGAACCTGCAAGCACCTCTCCCACTACCTGAGCATCCTCGACTGACATGGCGTAAGCTCGCCCCTGCTGGCCTCCTCCAGCCTGATGCTGATACTGCACAAATCTCTGCTGCTGCGTCGGTAACGGTCCCCGCTGCTGACCTACCGGAGCCTTGGCTCCTCCTCTTGGTGTTGTGCCTATGTACTGGGAATACTCCCTCAGCTGGTGGTCCGCTGCTCCACATAGTAGGCACCTGCCAGCCTCTTCTTGCACTCACCCCATCCATGCCCCGGCTTCTCGCAGTAGGGACTACTGACTGCCTGCTGTCTGGGTGCCTGATGCTGTCTGGGCTGCTGCTGTCCCTGCTGATGGCCGTGACCCTAGAACTGCTGCTGAAACTGATACTAAACGTGCAGCCTCTTGGCCGGTCCTCCGCTACTGCTACCTCCCTGGGAGTCTTGCCCCCTCTTGAGCCTAAGCTCAAGATCATCCTCTACAGCTAAAGCGTCCACCAGGATCTCCTCATAGGTAGCGCTGCGGGCGTTCTTGGTGTAGGACTTGACCTCCTTTACCAAGCCCTTCCGGAACCTCCGGGCCTTCGTCGTCTCCGACAAGTCCTCCATAAATCTGCTCAGGCGGAAGAACTCTCCTGCGTACTCCTCCACGGACTGGTTCCCCTGGACTAGGGCCTCGAACTGGGTCTCGAGGGCTCCCAGCGCTGCATCTGGAAAGAACTTCTCCTTGAACAGCTTCTTGAATGCTGTCCAAGTCTGTCCTGCTGTACCGACCCTCGGGTCAGTCTGGTACTATGTACGGGCCAGATCCGGCATCATGCTGGCCACTGCCTCTATCTGGAGCCTCATCGGGATCTCAGCCAACCTGAAAATCTCCTCCATATGCTCGATCCACTCATCGGCATACAAGATCCCCTCTGTCCCTCGAAAGTCTCTCGGGTGCATCTTCTAAAAATCTTGGATGCCCTTCTTCTGTGGCTGGTACGGCTGTGGGGCTGCCGCTGGCTGAGCTACGACTCTCTCTACCGCAGTCACTGCCAGCTCAATGCCTCGTACGAGCTCTGCTGTGTGCCTCTGCTGCTGGGTCTGCTGACCCTCCATGTACTGTCGGAAGAAGGCTAACAGCTGAACGGCGTCAACTGTCCCTGCAGGTAGCTGCTGCTGCTGAAAAAGTACATCCAGAATCACCAAACTCGGCTCATACCTCACTGCTGGTGGGGCTCCTCCAAAAGCTGCCGAAATGCCTACCCCAGCTGGCATGACTGGGGCTGCGGTACCAGGGGCTTGCTGCTGAGTATGAGAGGTGACAGACCTCTCATCGGTGGCCCCATGGCCCTGGCGATGCGATCGCGTCTCAACCATCCTGGAGACACAGATCAAAAGGAAACAATTGCTGAGAATGAGTCGAAATATCAAAGGAGGACAGTTTAAATTCAAGGAAGACAATAAGCGACAAAATGTAGATATACGGAATCTGTATAAGAGTTTTTCCTATTTGTGATTGAGTACCTTCAAAAATATCCTAATCCTACTGCAGGCTGTAGTGATACTCTAGTTCGAATACCACTACATAAACTCGACCTGCATGGGCCACCACTAAAAACGTGTCACGACCCGCACCCATTGTGAGGGTACGAGAACGTAACAACGTCCAGCCTACGCCGCAGTGTCGGCGGTAGAACGCTGTCCTAAGTCAATCATCTAACAATATAAAGGTACCTGTACAGTATATACAGTCCGAATGGAGGTGACATAATAGAACAGTCTCAATCACATCTAAGGCAGATACAGAATAGTAAAGGTAGATAGAGAGATCAAAAGCACAATGTAAAACAAATAAGAGGGAGAAAATCTAAGTGTCTAAGATAACAACTCAAGAACATCCAGCTCAATACAAGTCTCTAAATATAACAACATCTCAGAAGAACAACTAAAAATCAAATAACAAAGCTGAAAGAAAACTAAAGCCTAGCTATCTAGCCTAGACTCTGGGAGTAGTATCCTGTACTGCAGCTGGATCCTCCAGAGGAACCAGGTCGCAGGTGTCGTCTAATCCTGCTCCGTAATAGGTGGTACATAGGGCCTCCTCCTCATCCTCTGTAATATTTTCAACAGGTCCAGTCAGGACAGGAGCGAGTACAGTACATCTCAACATATCATAGCAGGTTAGAAAATATAATCATACAGTAAAGTAAGATACATGAACTGAAGAAATACAGTATGTAAACAGAGAGAGAAACTGTAATAGAAATATCTACTATACATAGAGAACTAATAGTGACTAGTGAGTTAGAGTAAAATATAAACATGTGAATGGCATAGGAGATTCATGACTACAGCTAAGAGAGTGATTCATGACTACAGCTACTTGGATAATATTCACATGTCTATTTCTACTCCTCCAACCCCAATCAATACACAAAGATCTGTTCAAGTTATGTTGAGATTCGTGAAACTTCACATGGCTCAAAAAATGAGTGATACGTGAAGGTGATTCATGATGGCTCTGTGAACATGAGAGTACATGTGTCACAAGCGATTCGTGAATTAGAGGAAGCATAGAGATACGTGATGATTCGTGAAACGCACAAAACATGCAGTATCCGATGCTCCCGAGGGGGATAACATCTCATGAAAAGATCCATATAGTACCAATCCGTGTGACCAATATGACAGTATCAAGTAAAATAATTTAAAGCAGGAAAATAATTCTAAACAGGATATGAAATGATCAGAGAATGTACTCGCCTGGTATCCTGAACGTCCGAAGAGAATATACTGTCCGAGGAGTGGTGTCTATCTTCTATAGAACAGTACAGGTCACAACAAGTCTAAAATAAGGAAATAGACTGCTACAATGCATCTACATGAAGTCTAGGTCAAACTAGGCTAAAGTCAACCCTAACAGTCAAATTAGGTCAATTCTAATCTAATTAAGTCAAACTAGGTCAAACGAGGTTAAACTTGGTCAAACTAGTCTAGGTTGGTCAAATCCAGGCTTAACCAGTCAATTCTAGGTCAACTAGCTAAATACCACACAAGTCACCCTAGCCTAGTGATACACAAGTGTATCCACCACATGCCATAGGCCATTTTACCTAGGCCATGGGCCAACACAAATGGGCTAATGAAATCCCTACTACATAACCCACTACACCTATACATAGGCTATATATCTATCTATATAGGCAAATGCCATATCCAATTCACATTTCCCAATCACATGCATATTTCTCATTAGGCTATATTTACATATATATGTATTCACTCACATACCATTATATATATATATATATATATATATATATATATATATATATATATATATATATATATATATATATAGGGAAACTATATAGGTACTAGATAATCATCATATATATATACATGTAGAGGGGAAGAAAGCAAGGAAGGGTTAGTCAAGAGTGTGTGTGTGAGTAATGAGGGAAATGTGAGAGGGTGTGTGTGTTATTTAGATGTATAGGCATGTGTAAAGTGAGGATAGAAGTGCAATGTAGGTGCATTCTCAGAAATTCCAGTGTCACATTGTGTGTGCCATTAACTGTGTAGATGTGTGTGTAGGAATGTGACAGTGATTGGAATCATATGTGTGTGTGTGTGTGTGTGTAGAATAATAGGTGGCATGTTCCTATGTAGTGTCATGTGTTCTCAGAATTTAGCAGCCCACGTGTGTATGAAAATTACAGGATAATTCGTGAACTATTCAATGATTTAAAACATAATTCCAGTCAAAGAAAACCCACTGTCATATTACAATCTCTGTATTCATGTGGTAACATAGTGTTCAGTTCAGATTTGCAATACAAAAGAACATCAAACAGTGTGAAAAAGAAAGACATGTGCGAGGGAAAACTAGAATCAGTGACTGTGTGTGTGACTGAATTGAAATTCAAAACTCAGGTTTTTGACATTGAGGAAACTCAGGAATACGCTTGAATGTTCTCAGGTTTTTGACATTGAGGAAATTTCATGAATATCAGATAACCTATCAAGTAACCTATCCCTCATCCCCTGTTATGTAAGTGAATTAAATCCCACCATAACAACATCTAACAGATAACAAAAACAAATTAAAAACAGAAAATCCATTTCAGCTTTCTTGTATTAGACTATTGTATCAAACATGAAAACTTCAATTGAACCCAATTATCAAACACCCCACACAATCCCACAATACATATACATAAATACATATGTTGGTGAATCAATTTGCCATTCAACATTACAAAAAAATAGGAAAGGAATGAATCGAAACAGAAAGAAATGTATTTAGCCATGTATCAGTGAAAACAGTGAAGAACAGGGAATTTGGATTTTTTTGAATGCAATTAATCACTAAAATTGTGAAACAAAGGTTGGTAATAGATGACATACAAGTGAGGGTGCATGAGGGTGTCCTCGTGTCCAGGAATTGGACATGAATCGTGTCCAGAATACACGTGTTCACAGATACGAAATAGTGCACGAATATCATCGTGCACGCGTGCACGTGTATCCCACACGCGACACACGACACGACACGGCACGTGCTCGTGTCCAAGGGTTCACCTAGGATAGACCTAGGTCTGACACACACTGCACCGTGTCCACGAGTCCCACAGACACGATACGACACGCGTATCAGTGGTGTCTGTGCACTCGCATAGCAGCCCGCGCGCGACAGCGTGCGACCCGTGCGAGCTTAAAAGCTCCGTGCAAAGTCCACAAGACACTTCCAAATTTTGGGAGTGTGGTCGCAGACAATGCCCCATGGTTCACCCCAAAAATTAGGACACGAAGTGTCCTGTGTCCAGAGAACTGGACCCCGAGATGCAGGGCACGTCGAAAGTGCTCGTGCAGCGTGTCCACGTGCAAAAACAGGACACAAAAGGACACAAAACACTAGGACACCTTCACAAAAGTTAATGCACACATCAAGGTCTACAAATCCATGTAATTTTATTTCAAAAATATGAAATTAAATTCCTATATGGCATTTCTACAAACAACCTAGTATACCTATCATGATACGTGTCCGATACGGACACGAAATGGACACAAATTGTGCCCAAATTTCGGGGACAGCTAGGAAACCCTAAAACCTAACCTTATATACAAAGAAATCAGGAAAAACTATGAGTTTAGATCATTTACCTATTGAGTATCAAAACTCAAGAAAAGCTTCAAAGAGGAGATTCCAAATGGCAACTCCAAATCTCCAAATTGCATGCAAACTGAGGTGCTCCTCCAAAATCAGTATATAAACATAAATTAGATCCTATTGCAAAAGACTAGGACTAAAAAGGAGCTAAAATGAATTAATTAGGAATTTCTAAGATTGGGGATTTACCTCTTTCTAAACTTGAGATCTATTTCCAAGAGAGGCTAACCTTAAATGAAGGAGACATTAAATAGGGGTAGGAAACCCTAGGTTGGCTGCCATGGGTGGGTTTAATTTGGTTTTGGGCCTAAGTCATGGGCCTATGGCTTAAACACTAGGCTTTAAAATTGATAAATCATAAGTCATTGACTTAAGTCACTAGTCATGGACTAATTTCACTTAAGTAATCCTTCCTACCTTAAAACTAATTCCTAATGACTAAGAGTAGGTTAACTAGAGTTAGGCTAGGGTCACCAACTAGGGTTAGTTCTAGGTTAGACTACAAAGTCTCAACTAGTCAAGACTAACATAGCACATAGCAATATTTAATTAATATTAAATTCACACAATTTCTCATAAATCATAATAAATTCAAATAAATCCTAAAATGCCCAAAATACCCTCTAAGCTAAAATGTACTAGTCAAACATCCTAATCATATGGCTAGGCTCTAAGGTTACACTAGTCAAACACCAAAATCATAAGCCATAACTTAAAATAGTTTTAAATGATTAAAAATTACCAAAAATCATATTATCATTTAAATATCATAATTAAATAAATTAAAATACAAAATTTCAAAATTACCCTCATTTCAGAAACTGGGTGTTACAAGTCTACCCACCTTAGAAAAATTTCGTCCTCAAAATTAAAATGGTAGTAGTCTCCTAGGTCAAACACCCCACAATCAAGGTCTCAAACAAACCGTCAGATAATCATATACGTCTGTCCAAAATCATGATACTCAGAATCTTCGTCATGCTAGTGAGCAAGGCTACGATAATCACAGAGTCCTCGACTAAGGTACATACCTCTAGAATTATGGTATTTTAAATTTTTGCATTGCCGCATGCTTGGCAGCGAAAACCTTAAATTCCCACACCCGAGAAATACATCCAAAATCTGACTATATGTCCTCACAATGCCAGCTATCATGACTACAGAAGACTCTAGATTCCATAACTTAGGCGACCTAGCCCATACGACTTACCTCAGAAGAAAACCAAATCGAAAAGAAATGCCAGATCAAAACTTATCGACAATTAAGGAAACAGATAAGAACAGATGGAATTGAATTTCAAGATAGATATAATGAGGCAAGGTGGGGATGGAATCGAAAAGAACAGAACCTGCAAGCACCTCTCCCACTGTCTGAGCATCCTCGACTGACATGGCGTAAGCTCGCCCCTGCTGGCCTCCTCCAGCCTGATGCTGATACTGCACAAATCTCTGCTGCTGCGTCGGTAACGGTCCCCGCTGCTGACCTACCGGAGCCTTGGCTCCTCCTCCTGGTGCTGTGCCTATGTACTGGGAACACTCCCTCAGCTGGTGGTCCGCTGCTCCACATAGTAGGCACCTGCCCAGCCTCTTCCTGCACTCACCCCATCCATGCCCCGGCTTCTTACAGTAGGAACAACTGACTGCCTGCTGTCTGGGTGCCTGATGTTGTCTGGGCTGCTGCTGTCCCTGCTGATGGCCGTGACCCTAGAACTGCTGCTGAAACTGATGCTGAACGTGCGGCCTCTTGGCCGGTCCTCCGCTACTGCTACCTCCCTGGGAGTCTTGCCCCCTCTTGAGCCTAAGCTCAAGATCATCCTCTACAGCTAAAGCGTCCACCAGGATCTCCTCATAGGTAGCGCTGCGGGCGTTCTTGGTGTAGGACTTGACCTCCTTTACCAAGCCCTTCCGGAACCTCCGGGCCTTCGTCGTCTCCGACAAGTCCTCCATAAATCTGCTCAGGCGGAAGAACTCTCCTGCGTACTCCTCCACGGACTGGTTCCCCTGGACTAGGGCCTCGAACTGGGTCTCGAGGGCTCCCAGCGCTGCATCTGGAAAGAACTTCTCCTTGAACAGCTTCTTGAATGCTGTCCAAGTCTGTCCTGCTGTACCGACCCTCGGGTCAGTCTGGTACTATGTACGGGCCAGATCCTGCATCATGCTGGCCGCTGCCTCTATCTGGAGCCTCATCGGGATCTCAGCCAACCTGAAAATCTCCTCCATATGCTCGATCCACTCATCGACATACAAGATCCCCTCTGTCCCTCGAAAGTCTCTCGGGTGCATCTTCTGAAAATCTTGGATGCCCTTCTTCCGTGGCTGGTACGGCTGTGGGGCTGCCGCTGGCTGAGCTACGACTCTCTCCACCGCAGTCACTGCCAGCTCAATGCCTCGTACGAGCTCTGCTGTGTGCCTCTGCTGCTGGGTCTGCTGACCCTCCATGTACTGTCGGAAGAAGGCTAACAGCTGAACGGCGTCAACTGTCCCTGCAGGTAGCTGCTGCTGCTGAAAAAGTACATCCAGAATCACCAAACTCGGCTCATGCCTCACTGCTGGTGGGGCTCCTCCAAAAGCTGCCAAAATGCCTACCCCAGCTGGCATGACTGGGGCTGCAGTACCAGGGGCTTGCTGCTGAGTATGAGAGGTGACAGACCTCTCATCGGTGGCCCCATGGCCCTGGCGATGCGATCGCGTCTCAACCATCCTGGAAACACAGATCAAAAGGAAACAATTGCTGAGAATGAGTCAAAATATCAAAGAAGGACAGTTTAAATTCAAGGAAGACAATAAGCGGCAAAATGTAGATATACGGAATCTGTATAAGAGTTTTTCCTATTTGTGATTGAGTACCTTCAAAAATATCCTAATCCTACTGTAGGCTGTAGTGATACTCTAGTTCGAATACCACTACATAAACTCGACCTGCATGGGCCACCACTAAAAACGTGTCACGACCCGCACCCATTGTGAGGGTACGAGAACGTAACAACGCCCAGCCTACGCCGCAGTGTCGGCGGTAGAACGCTGTCCTAGGTCAATCATCTAACAATATAAAGGTACCTGTACAGTATATACAGTCCGAATGGAGGTGACATAACAGAACAGTCTCAATCATATCTAAGGCAGATACAGAATAGTAAAGGTAGATAGAGAGATCAAAAGCACAATGTAAAACAAATAAGAGGGAGAAAATCTAAGTGTCTAAGATAACAACTCAAGAACATCCAGCTCAATACAAGTCTCTAAATATAACAACATCTCAGAAGAACAACTAAAAATCAAATAACAAAGCTGAAAGAAAACTAAAGCCTAGCTATCTAGCCTAGACTCTGGGAGTAGTATCCTGTACTACAGCTGGATCCTCCAGAGGAACCAGGTCGCAGGTGTCGTCTAATCCTGCTCCGTAATAGGTGGTACATAGGGCCTCCTCCTCATCCTCTGTAATATTTTCAACAGGTCCAGTCGGGACAGGAGCGAGTACAGTACATCTCAACATATCATAGCAGGTTAGAAAATATAATCATGCAGTAAAGTAAGATACATGAACTGAAGAAATATAGTATATAAACAGAGAGAGAAACTGTAATAGAAATATCTACTATACATAGAGAACTAATAGTGACTAGTGAGTTAGAGTAAAATATAAACATGTGAATGGCATAGGAGATTCATGACTACAGCTAAGAGAGTGATTCATGACTACAGCTACTTGGATAATATTCACATGTCTATTTCTACTCCTCCAACCCCAATCAATACACAAAGATCTGTTCAAGTTATGTTGAGATTCGTGAAACTTCACATGGCTCAAAAAATGAGTGATACGTGAAGGTGATTCATGATGGCTCTGTGAACATGAGAGTACATGTGTCACAAGCGATTCGTGAATTAGAGGAAGCATAGAGATACGTGATGATTCGTGAAACGCACAAAACATGCAGTATCCGATGCTCCCGAGGGGGATAACATCTCATAAAAAGATCCATATAGTACCAATCCGTGTGACCAACATGACAGTATCAAGTAAAATAATTTAAAGCAGGAAAATAATTCTAAACAGGATATGAAATGATCAGAGAATGTACTCGCCTGGTATCCTGAACGTCCGAAGAGAATATACTGTCCGAGGAGTGGTGTCTGTCTCCTATAGAACAGTACAGGTCACAACAAGTCTAAAATAAGGAAATAGACTGCTACAATACATCTACATGAAGTCTAGGTCAAACTAGGCTAAAGTCAACCCTAACAGTCAAATTAGGTCAATTCTAATCTAATTAAGTCAAACTAGGTCAAACGAGGTTAAACTTGGTCAAACTAGTCTAGGTTGGTCAAATCTAGGCTTAACCAGTCAATTCTAGGTCAACTAGCTAAATACCACACAAGTCACCCTAGCCTAGTGATACACAAGTGTATCCACCACATGCCATAGGCCATTTTACCTAGGCCATGGGCCAACACAAATGGGCTAATGAAATCCCTACTACATAACCCACTACATCTATACATAGGCTATATATCTATCTATATAGGCAAATGCCATATCCAATTCACATTTCCCAATCACATGCATATTTCTCATTAGGCTATATTTACATATATATGTATTCACTCACATACCATTATATATATATATATATATATATATATATATATATATATATATATATATATATATATAAAATATATATATATATATATATATATATATATATATACATATAGGGAAACTATATAGGTACTAGATAATCATCATATATATACATGTAGAGGGGAAGAAAGCTAGGAAGGGTGAGTCAAGAGTGTGTGTGTGAGTAATGAGGGAAATGTGAGAGGGTGTGTGTGTTATTTAGATGTATAGGCATGTGTAAAGTGAGGATAGAAGTGCAATGTAGGTGCATTCTCAGAAATTCCAGTGTCACATTGTGTGTGCCATTAACTGTGTAGATGTGAGTGTAGGAATGTGACAGTGATTAGAATCATATATGTGTGTGTGTGTGTGTGTGTGTGTAGAACATTAGGTGGCATGTTCCTGTGTAGTGTCATGTGTTCTCAGAATTTAGCAGCCCACGTGTGTATGAAAATTACAGGATAATTCGTGAACTATTCAATGATTTAAAACATAATTCCAGTCAAAGAAAACCCACTGTCATATTACAATCTCTGTATTCATGTGGTAACATTGTGTTCAGTTCAGATTTGCAACACAAAAGAACATCAAACAGTGTGAAAAAGAAAGACATGTGCGAGGGAAAACTAGAATCAGTGACTGTGTGTGTGACTGAATTGAAATTCAAAACTCAGGTTTTTGACATTGAGGAAACTCAGGAATAGGCTTGAATGTTCTCAGGTTTTTGACATTGAGGAAATTTCATGAATATCAGATAACCTATCAAGTAACCTATCCCTCATCCCCTATTATGTAAGTGAATTAAATCCCACCATAACAACATCTAACAGATAACAAAAACAAATTAAAAACAGAAAATCCATTTCAGCTTTCTTGTATTAGACTATTGTATCAAACATGAAAACTTCAATTGAACCCAATTATCAAACACCCCACACAATCCCACAATACATATACATAAATACATATGTTGGTGAATCAATTTGCCATTCAACATTACAAAAAAATAGGAAAGGAATGAATCGAAACAGAAAGAAATGTATTTAGCCATGTATCAGTGAAAACAGTGAAGAACAGGGAATTTGGATTTTTTTTTAATGCAATTAATCACTAAAATTGTGAAACAAAGGTTGGTAATAGATGACATACAAGTGAGGGTGCATGAGGGTGTCCTCGTGTCCAGGAATTGGACATGAATCGTGTCCAGAATACACGTGTTCACAGATACGAAATAGTGCACGAATATTATCGTGCACGCGTGCACCTGTATCCCACACGCGACACACGACACGACACGGCACGTGCTCGTGTCCAAGGGTTCACCTAGGATAGACCTAGGTCTGACACACACTGTACCGTGTCCACGAGTCCCACAGACACGATACGATACGCGTATCAGTGGTGTCTGTGCACTCGCACAGCAGCCCGCGCGCGACAGCGCGCGACCCGTGCGAGCTTAAAAGCTCCGTGCAAAGTCCACAAGACACTTCCAAATTTTGGGAGTGTGGTCGCAGACAATGCCCCATGGTTCACCCCAAAAATTAGGACACGACGTGTCCTGTGTCCAGAGAACTGGACCCCGAGATGCAGGGCACGTCCAAAGTGCTCGTGCAGCGTGTCCACGTACAAAAACAGGACACAAAAGGACACAAAACACTAGGACACCTTCACAAAAGTTAATGTACACATCAAGATCTACAAATCCATGTAATTATATTTCAAAAATATGAAAATAAAATCCTATATGGCATTTCTACAAACAACCTAGTATACCTATCATGATACGTGTCCGATACGGACACGAAATGGACACAAATTGTGCCCAAATTTTGGGGACAGCTAGGAAACCCTAAAACCTAACCTTATATGCAAAGAAATCAGGAAAACTATGAGTTTAGATCATTTACCTATTGAGTATCAAAACTCAAGAAAAGCTTCAAAGAGGGGATTCCAAATGGCAACTCCAAATTTCCAAATTGCATGCAAACTGAGGTGCTCCTCCAAAATCAGTATATAAACATAAATTAGATCCTATTGCAAAAGACTAGGACTAAAAAGGAGCTAAAATGAATTAATTAGGAATTTCTAAGATTGGGGATTTACCTCTTTCTAAACTTGAGATCTATTTCCAAGAGAGGCTAACCCTAAATGAAGGAGGCATTAAATAGGGGTGGGAAACCCTAGGTTGGCTTCCATGGGTGGGTTTAATTTGGTTTTGGGCCTAAGTCATGGGCCTATGGCTTAAACACTAGGCTTTAAAATTGATAAATCATAAGTCATTGACTTAAGTCACTAGTCATGGACTAATTTCACTTAAGTAATCCTTCCTACCTTAAAACTAATTCCTAATGACTAAGAGTAGGTTAACTAGAGTTAGGCTAGGGTCACCAACTAGGGTTAGTTCTAGGTTAGACTACAAAGTCTCAACTAGTCAAGACTAACATAGCACATAGCAATATTTAATTAATATTAAATTCACACAATTTCTCATAAATCATAATAAATTCAAATAAATCCTAAAATGCCCAAAATACCCTCTAGGCTAAAATGCACTAGTCAAACATCCTAATCATATGGCTAGGCTCTAAGGTTATACTAGTCAAACACCAAAATCATAAGCCATAACTTAAAATAGTTTTAAATGATTAAAAATAACCAAAAATCATATTATCATTTAAATATCATAATTAAATAAATTAAAATACAAAATTTCAAAATTACCCTCATTTCAGAAACTGGGTATTACAAAGCACGTGCCTCGACTACAGAATATAGAAGCAGATGCTCTAGATGGTCTCGCTGCTTGCTTGACCGTCCCTACCAATACTCAGCAGTCGATCACAGTGTCTGGTTGAGAACTATTCTGTGTGAAAAATGTTTTGTATATTCATCACAATTACACAACAGAAACTAACATCAATATTAAAGACTGGAGATTTTCTTTCATAGACTACGCCGTCTATGGAATCCTCCCCGAGGACCCGAAGGAAGCAATGTCTATCCAAAGGCGATCCCTCAGATTTTACAATGACACAGCTACCAAAGTGCTATACCGACACTCTTATGACGGGCTACTGTTACGATATTTATCAGACACAGAAGCCAAACATGCACTCCGGGTGGCTCACGACAGAGTTTGTGGTGCACATCAACCAGGCCCTAAATTACAAGATTGCCTCAAACGAATGGGTTATTATTGGCCCAAAATGATAGCAAATGCCGTTGAATATGCAAAAAAATATAGGGCCTGTCAGCTTATCGCCGATTTCATTCAACAACCTTCGGAGTTTTTATACCCGACGGCAACATCTTGGCCTTTTGAAGCCTGGGGCATGGACGTTATAGGACCAATCAGCCCGCCATCTTCCAGAGGACATCCGTTCATCCTAGTCATAACCGACTACTTCTCCAAATGGACGAAAGCTGTACCGCTCACCGAAGTAAAGACGTCAAACATGATTAGTTTTATCAAACATCACATTATCTACCGCTTCGGCCTACCTCGCAATATCATCCATGATAATAGTCCACAATTCGCAAGCCATACATTCTATCGGTTCTGCAATAGGAACCAAATCCAGAATGTAGCCTCTACTACCTACAATCCAGCGGCTAACGGGCTAGCAGAAGCCATCAATAAAACTATCATAAAACTTCTCAAAAAGTTCGTGTCTTCAAACAAGCACGATTGGAATAGAAAGCTCGGCGAATGTGTATGGGCCTATCGTACAACGGTTCGGACTCCAATAGGCAGCATGCCATTCTCTCTGGTTTATGGGAGCAAAGCAGTTCTTCTTCTGGAAATCCAGATTCCTTCTCTTCGAGTAGCCTTAGCCAGCGAGTTGACTACCGAAGAAAGCTACCGTCTGCGACTCCAGGAGCTCGAAGCGCTAGACAAAAATGCTTGTTGGCTCAGCAGCGTATTGAGCTATACCAAGCACGCCTTTCCAGAGCCTTCAATAAAAAGGTGAATGAAAGAATCTTCCAAGTCGGTGATCTAGTCTTAGCAGTGAGAAGACCAATGGTCATGACACACAAAATGAAAGGAAAATTTCAGTCTAAATGGGAGGGTCCTTTCATCATAGAATTAGGGGTGAGCATATAACGGTTGAAAACCAAAAACCGAACCGAACCGAACCGAAATATGACAAACAGTTCGGTTTTCGGTTCGGTTTTCAGTTTTAAAATTTGAAATTTTAAAATAACGGTTCGGTTTTCGGTTCTTAATCCGGGTAACCGAACCGAACCGAAAACTGATTTAGATTTAGTAATTTATCAAACTACCTTCAATCTACATATACTAATATTTTGTAACTCCTAAGAGAGCAATCCCTTCTCCTATTCTCTGTCGGTACTTCTTTGAGCGCTCTCTCTCTTTACCCTCAATCTATATATAGTAATATTTTTCACACTATGTAATATAATAATTCATAAATACAATAATGTCATATTTTTAAAATAAGGTCCGATATATTGGCTCATGAAACCGAACCGACCAAAAACCGAACCGAATTAATTCGGTTCGGTTTTGTTCGATTTTTATAAAAACGGTTCGGTTTTCGGTTTTGAGAAATATGGTTTACGGTTATTTCGGTTTTCATATATACGGTTCGGTTTGAACCGAACCGAACCGATGCTCACCCCTACATAGAATCAGTGTATTCTAACGGTACGTACCGAATAACCAAGCCTGATGGTGACTAGCTCATGATGCCTATCAACGGCAAGTTCTTGAAGAAATACTATGTGTAACCTTTTTTGCACATATGCTTAGTCATGTAAATATACAGTACGATGTTTATGCGACTCAAAAATTATCTAACTATTATCCGTATTTCAAGAGTCTTGAATACGCCCTGGATAATAGGTCTTCTAAAATATTTCCCCAGTGGAATCATTCCCGTTTCGACTCCATCCGAACTCGGTTTGTCGAAATTAAGTCACGTCCCTATTACCTCTGAATTGTTTTCCGATAATTATTTCCCCAGTGGAATGATTAAGAAATATTTTGCCATGTCCATATAACCTCTGCGCAAAGCATTCATCAAGGATAATCACATCCATACTACCTCTGAATTATCCACTCCCACTAACGTTATATATCTTTCCACGTCCATACCACCTCTGGTCAGATATAGAACATCCTCTGCTATTACGTCCATATTACCTCTACTAGCAGCTTCATTCAACTTATTATCTATATTCAAAAAAAATTGAAAATAAAACGGATAATAGGTCCACACCAAAATTCTCCAGCGGAATACCCACCAGAAATATCCTTGCTACGTCCACATTACCTCTAGTTCTGATATTTCACAAAACCACATTCACTTTAAAAAGATTCTTTATTCTTTACGTCTATCAAGAGACGAAAAAAAGGTACAAGAGCCGTGACGGCTGAAAGAAAAAAAAGAGTTATAAAGAATCTAAGGGATACATAGGCGATTGATGTTGTCCCTTAGAGCCGCGATTTCGGCTTCAGACTTCGCAGTAGCTCGACGGCGCGCCTCTTCTTGACGAACAGCCTCATCCTCGAAAAGGATCAGACTCAGATGCTCTCCCTCCAACTTCGCCAGATGTTCTTCTAAATGGACGAAAGTGGTGACAGTCATGGCAGCCTGAGCCAAATAATTCTCTTGTTCAGATGTTGCGCCCTTAAGTCGGCTTCCAGTTGGGCAATCTCGTTCTGGATCTGCGTAATATGATTATACCTCTCGGTAATCTGTGCAGCCAGTTTGTTCTTCGAGGCGGCACGCGCCTCACTTGCAGCGTTGAACTGACCATAATGGTCAGCCAATTCGCCGATCTCTCGAACAAGGGCATCCTTTCTCGCCTGGAAAGTGGCCGCCTCCTCCGCAAGAGCCATCATCAAAGCCTCATCTTTTACGGGGAACAGCGACGTCTGGCTCCCTTGTTTGGTATCCCGGAACCTGGCCACCTGACCCTCCAGGTCATTCAGAACTTTTCTCAGAGTATTGGTCCGCTCTTCATAACCAACAATGCTCTCAAGGGCTGCCACTTGGCATTCGGCAACAGCCTTCACAAGGCCAAAGGCAGCATTCTGATTCAGGACTCCAGGAAGCCTCACTTTCAGCACAGAGTAGAAAGCTTTGACGACTTCCTGGGCCATCTCATCATCTTCAGTGGAGGTCATCAGAGAGGAGGCTTGGAGAGTTTCTTCTGCCCCAGGAAGGGATACCTGACAAAAAGCCGAACCTGACAGAGAAAATAATATATACATCAATAACCAAAAAAAGAGGGAGAGAAATACGAACGAGATGTAATTTCGTACCTTCGGCTTGCTCAACTCCAGCCTGGGCTACGCCATCAACCTTGGCTTCAGGGAAACCAAGAGCAGGCCCATACTGTTCAAGAAGAACAATATCAAGGCCCTGAATGGCATCAGGGCTGATATCTTCCATAATCTCAGCCAGAACAGGAGCGAATTCAGCAACAGCCCCCTCAGCAGGCTGCTCAACCTCTCCTTCTGTAGCCGATACTAGCTCACTAACAGCTCCTCCTGTACCAGCAAAATTAGAGAAACTGGGAACAACTTATGTCCCTTCTCCAATGGCGGGGACTATCTTCGCGAGGGGTTTCTTTCCCTTGTCTATAAGGGAACATACCGTCGTGGTCAGCCTCGCGAGGAGCACGCAAAATCGAAGTCGAAAAATCTCATCCGAAGAAAGGCCCAAAGGTAACGTACCCGCAGGAGGATGAGCCGATTGGACTTGGTTCTGTCCAACTCTTTCATCACAGTTCCTATTTCAGACATATCCCCCACAGATATGTCATAGGAGAGACTGATCTTCAGATCGCCGTCATGGTCTGGGCCTTCGTCCAGATCACCCCGTCGCTCAAGTCTTACAGCTGAAAAAGACCCGCCCTCATCCATCGATCGAAGGCGAGTAGGGGACACTTTCGTCACGTCCACCTCCTCAGACAAGGAGGCACCTGCCTCAGCTACAACTTTGGGGTCCTGTGCAAAGGACAAATGCTAGGGTAAGAAAGCTTCTAAAGGCTTGACTAGAACGGCTATGGAGTCTAGAAAGGGATCTACCTCCCGAATGGCAACGGCCTGCAACACCGTCTGCCGAGAAGACCTTCTGAGAGGAGGCGAGCCGGTACCCACGTCCGCAACCTTCTTCCTCTCCCGGAAAACAACCACCTTCTTCTTTTTTGGTTGTGGCACCAGCTCGTTGGAAGCCTTCCTCTTATAAGGAACGGTATGAAGAGGTTCTTCAGTATCCTCTCTTCGAGGTGCTGCAGCGATAGGCTCTTCAACAACAACTCTCTGTTGTGGCACTACAGATGTTTTAAATGTGGGCGCGGCGCCTTCCTTTCTCTCCATTGCACGCGCTCGTCCTATATCAACAAGGGTAGGGGCAAGCTTGGTCCCCGATATAAAACTATGCTCACGGTCATACCGAGAAGGAAGGGTATTGACCTGAATATAGAACTTAGCGGCAGCAAAGAGCATGTGGGTGTCGAGTTTATCTTCGGGTAAGGTAAAAACTGCCCCCTTACAACAAGTATTGTAGTAGCCTCATGCACGCACCCCGTCGATCAGACTCCCTATCGACTGAAGATGAGGACTGGGGTTGCCCAAAAGAATCTGGCTATAGCCGAATTGCCGTGCAAAGCGGCTCGACAAATAAGGTTCCAGGAAAGTGTGGTGTAATGACCCGTTCTGTCCTAGCGGAACGCCGATTCAAACAGCAAGTGCAATGACTCAAACGAGCCGTCGACCCGAAGAGTTGGCATCGACCTGATGAAGAATCGATGTAAGACTTACATTGGCCCATCGAAGATGAAACCAGACTTAGGCTTTCAAAGGCGCGCTCGGAGTATCGCTCGGCCGATACGAACATCGCTAAGGTGGGTGGCTCCGATGAACCCGTCTTTGTTTAGCCTAGACACATAACAATACGGACACTATTGCTAGAATTGCTAGGCGATAACATCGCGTATGCCAATAAATGACTCAACGCACCAAGCTAAGGGAATAATCCCATCTTGTATGCTTGTTTAGAACATGGAAAAGAACTCGGAAAATATAGAAACTCTCGTACCGTGCTCCACGCTCGTGCTAAAGGCACAAGCTTACATTCAAGTTCTCTATGCGTTCAACAATGAAACAATGAATGATTTACAACAATGAAACAGAAGACTATTGAGATAGTCGTTCCAAGTAGAGTATAGCAACATTGGAAGACATTGGGACCGATGGGTCGCCAAGGCGACTCCAGCACGGGGAGTTGCATAATGTATGAATGAAAGAATGAACGAATAAATGAATGAATGAATGTGTGAATGAATCAATGAACGAACGAACAAGTGAAAGAAAGAAAAAGAAGTAATAAATAAAAGATAAGAAATAAAAGAATGGTTAGAGACAGGTATGATGGAGACGTACAACGGGGCTTGCTACCCACGCTGCACGGACGCCAACCTGGTCGATAACGCAGTATGGCTCAAAGACAGCCTATGGCTCAAAGACAGCTGTTAAGTTAAAATGACAAAGACAATACAAAATGGTCGTGGATGGACTCGTGCACGAGTGAAAGGATTCCAAGGCAATAAACGACGATGTCGTGGCCGACCTAGGCAGAATCATGGCCTACAGGCGGACATGTATGCGGGCTTGGGCACATAACCAAATGTAAGACCGGGTACTTCAATAGTCTATCATGGTGTACCAGCCATCACGCTTGATAGATGAGAATACCCTAAGGAAATGTCCAAATGGCTCACATAGCCAGCGACCGGTGCATATAGATTAAGTGGGTTTGCTGGTGGCAATCCACGTGTAAGTCCTTGCATTGAAACAAAGTAGTCTAAGTTAACTAAACAAGACACCTTCTGAACAAGCTTGAATATAACACACCAAATGATCGAGAGTACTTCATACAAATGAGTTAGAAAACACGTCTACGACGTGCTAGAATCTGAGGCAAGGACACGCCCTCGACACTGAATGTTTACGAGAATCACGTTAAGTTATTATGAATTATTGACTAACTTGGTTTACTTTGGACAGGGAAGGCCGGACGGTAAGTATGGGTAAGTCGTGCATGTATTTTCATGTAACACGTTGAAATCGGTAACACGAGATAAGTTATGATATATGCCATGAAACTGATCCTAAGGCAAGATTTGAAAGACAATGAATGATAGACGGTGCACAAAAGTAATAGAACGTGTTTGGTAATGATAGCATTGTGGGCGAGCTAGCCTCTCCACCAGTGCATAACAATGTACTGATAACCCCACAGTTTGTTTGCAGGACGCAGGAGATGTCGGCGGGTGCAGAGCTTTCCAAGAACGTGCTAAGGTACGAAGCTAACTCTAGAGCCTTGGAGCGTTACAAGGAGCTGAAGCACCATATACAGGACATAATGTATCGGAACATGGCCATGAATAATTCCAGGTTGTAATCCACTTGGCACGCCTTTTATGTTTCAGAGAGAGAGAGCTTGAGAGACTTGTAAACTCGACCTAGCGCTGCTTGTAAACTTCTTGAAAATCAATAAAGAGTTTGAATTTGCTTCAATTTGTGTTCATTTACTTTTCGCTACAAATGGGGACCCTCTGTGCGACTCTGTGGCCTAGCTCAAATCGGCCGTTTATGGACTTAGCCTTGCACGGGTGCAACCTAGGCCCGTACGGCATCACGCCTTAGCGAGGACGATCGCTCCTACGAGAGCGGGGCGTGACAGATTGGTATCAGAGTACGACTTTATGTCCTTGGACTATATTTCGATTCTCTCAGTTTTGAAAGCTCATTTTGAAACAAAAGAAGTGTACGCTCTCTCTCGTTGTGCCTTGAGATGTTCGATACAATAAGTCTTAATATTTTTAAAAGCTCGTACAAGTACTCGGTTGAACGGGATCGATAGGCGAAGGCCTTTGTGCCAAACCACGACGGACTTGAGTTGAGAGAAAACTAATGCTAAGAGTTAGCAATTGTAGTGCATGCTTGAATAACCTTACGCTGACAATAGCTAACGAGTACGCGAGACCTAAGTGTAGTTCTAACGGGATGATTATGCACGCAGCCTTTTGGCTAAGTTGTGCCGAGTGTCGCGTACCTAAACCTTTTGGTGCGAACAAGTTTGCGAGCGAGATCGACTATCGCTCGGACGAGAATAAGTGAGACTTAGAATGTATGTCGATAGAGATGCTACTTGACCAACGCCAAAACGAACACGAGAATGGTTCTTAGACTTTGAGGAACGGGAGAACGTGTGATTGAACATATCGGATTGGGAATCGAATAATCTTTTGAGGATTCGTAGGATGACTTCACCCCGAGTGGTGTATGTGATAGCTTCGAAGAAGGATAAGAGTGAGTGTCGACGACTAGTCGAGTGGCTCGAACCCTGAGTGGTGTATGGACGTTATCAAAATTGTTCGAGCGAGACTAAAGGATTTACGGATAGAACGAGTATGTCAGCAAGCGATGATATCGCTCAAAGCCTTAGAATGAGTAACGCTTAGTTGGTTATGGTTTGGGAGTCTCAAACGAGATATTGTTCGGACGAAATAAGAATATGTAGTGCAAGTACAAAACAAGTTGAATAGAGAATCGGAACGATGAAACGAATGGAGGTCTTGGTCGAGGAAATATAGGTGATCATGCATGCGATTTTGAATTTAGTCGAAGGAATTGAAACTTGAGTTAAGGTGAAATACCCATGGACGAGATCGAAGATAGCACGATCGGAAGATAGCGTGCATAGGAAACGTTAATTTGGAGAAACGAGAATGACTAAGGATTTGGAATGGATGTTGCTCAAAGAAGAGTTAGCATGAGACAGTGGAAATTGAGGAATTAAGTTACACGACTCAGAATTTGTTGCAAAAGGAAGATCGTCAGGTTATGTACATCATCGATGGTATTGAGGCGTATCAAAGATCGATGTACGATAACTCGGGGGTACTCCGATTCGATGAATAATGATCGTTTTAGAAGTTATTATTTTAAAGGATGCTATGTTGGAGAATTTGGATAGAAATGAATGTTTGGAATGAAGAAGGGAAGTGACTTGATTGTTCGGTGATAACCACAACGACAACGATCTTGTCTTGTACGAGCGCAACTCTAGCCTCGTACATGCGTCACGTCGGATTTGGGACGATCGTTCCGCGTAAGCGTTGGCATGGTGATTCATGTCCAGCGGGAATGATCGAACTCAGAATATCATGACATGGCAATTTTGATTGCTTCGACTTGTGGTTTGAAGCGAAGGTAAATTCGAGAATTGTTAGGACTTGCGATTGAAGAATAAGAAAACTTAAGGATTGAGTAGACCCAATCCGCGTATCGAAAATGAGTAAGTCTAGACTCGACGTAAGAGTTACGTCCCGATGAGGACGATTATTCTGCAGGAATATTGACATGGTAATTCATGTCCGCCGTGGATAATCAGACTTGCGTGATATCGGGGCACGACATATTGCAAGGCTAGACGACCTTGTGATCGACTACGTGAATTGGATAGGATGGATAGGTGAATTGTATCAAACATACTTGAAGAGATAGACTATGATAATTGCTAGTGCGGACGCACGATATTGACATGTCAAGGATTTGATTGAGGACGACCTATCGTAGGATGACTTTCCTAAACGAGCTAGGACTTGGAACGAAAAATGTGTTGATGCGAATAGGGTGAACGCTGCTTGATGTTTAGAAATTTGAGTAAAGCGAACTTGGGTAGAAACTCCCGTACGAACGAACAAAATAGTTTGACCATAGGATTGGGGCGAGCATCGTATAATGACTTTGCACAATGAACCGAGAACTTGACTTGTACCTATGACCTTGTGAGCTGACCTAGCGAATAGACGGACGACCCTATGTCGAGTGATTGAACCTGTGCGATTGACATTACAGTATCGTCTAGACGGACGATAGACTTGGGGCAACAAGACTTAGAGTAGGACGGAAAACTGGGAGTATACGTGAACGACAACGAGATTGGCCCCAAACGAAGTGAATGATAGGAATGGATGATGCACAAGTAAAGTTAGGATAACAAATTGAATCATTGATAGGAAGACGTACTCGATGATAGTGCAATACTTGGTCTTGAATCGGACGGGAATTACTTAGACTTGGTCGACTCCGCTAAGAAGAAATCGTATTGATTTCGTAGACAAGAACGCTTGAGAAACGAATCGGATCGTCTCGAGGACCGAAATAAACGATAGTGAGACGCACATGAGTTCAATTTTAATCGAAGTAAGCAAAAAACGATCGACAAATCGAAACTATCACGAGTAGCTTGTCCGACTTTGCTAATCGCTAAGCTTGGTTGAAATGTACGTATTCGAAGGATGCCTTAAATATGTGCACGATCCAAACTCAGCGATATGATGAACTCGAATGCAGCTGCAAGTGGGTGTTGAGATGCACATAAACGAAAGTGAGTTAGCCTCAGCCTACGACCCTCGTATTTGATGAATTACAACGTACCTCGTGCGACCATTACAAGTCCCATGGCACGACAAAATAGCAACCAAGTCAAAGAAACACGAAAATTGAATAAGTACCATCAAGTCTAAAATGAGTAAACAGTCATTCAATAAAATTCACCAAACGCATGCAACATAAAACTTGGAAGGATAATCGAGCATGGTTCGATACCATCGAGCGATAAAGTCATTCGATAGGGATTGTCTAAGATATGCACACGACATGAGTTAGGGAACGGTAGGATGACCTGCACTCGGGAAGTCTCAAGGACGAGACTTGTTTCAAGTGGTGTATTATGTAATGACCGCTCCGCCCTAGCGGAACGCCGATTCAAACGGCAAGTACAATGACTCAAACGAGCCATCGAACCAAAAAGTTGGCATCGACCTGATGAAGAATCGATGCAAGACTTACATTGGCCTATCGGAGATGAATCCAGACTTAGACTTTCAAAGGCGCGCTCGGAGTATCGCTCGGCCGATGCGAACATCGCTAAGGTGGGTGGCTCCGATGAACCCGTCTTTGCTTAGCCTAGACACATAACAATACGGACACTATTGCTAGAATCGCTAGACGATAACACCGCGTATGCTAATAAATGACTCAACGCACCTAGCAAAGGGAATAATTCTATCTTGTATGCTTGTTTAGAACATGAAAAAAACTTGAAAAATATAGGAACTCTCGTACCGCGCTCTACGCTCGTGCTAAAGGAACAAGCTTACATTCAAGTTCCCTATGCGTTCAACAATGAAACAATGAATGGTTTACAACAATGAAATGGAAGACTATCGACATAGTCGTTCCGAGTAGAGTATAGCAACATTGGAAGACTTCGGGACCGATGGGTCGCCAAGGCAACTCCTGCATGGGGAGTTGCATAATATATGAATGAAAGAATGAACGAATAAATGAATGAATGAATGTGTGAATGAATCAATGAACGAACGAACAAGTGAAAGAAAGAAAAGAAGGAATGAATTAAAGATAAGAAAGAAAAGAATAGTTAGCGACAGGTATGACGGGGACGTGCAACGGAGCTCGCTACCCGCGCTGCACGGATGCCAACCTGGTCGATAACGCATTATGGCTCAGAGACAGCCTATGGCTCAAAGATAGCCGTTAAGTTAAAATATCAAAGACAATACGAAATGGTCGTGACGGACTCGTGCACGAGTGAAAGGATTCCAAGGCAATGAACGACGATGTCGTGGCCGACCCAGGCGGAATCATGGCCTTCGGGCAGACAGGTGTGCGGGCTTGGGCACATAACCAAACGTAAGGCCGGGTACTTCAATAGTCTATCAAGGTGTACCAGCCATCACGCTTGATAGATGGGAATACCTTAAGGAAATGTCCAAATGGCTCACATAGCCAGCGACCGGCGCATATAGATTAAGTGGGCTTTGTTGGTGGCAATCTACGTACAAGTTCTTGCATTGAAACAAAGTAGTCTAAGTTAACTGAACAAGACACCTTCTGAACATGCTTGAATATAACACACCAAATGATCGAGAGTACTTCATACAAATGAGTTAGAAAACACGTCTACGACGCGCTAGAATCTGAGGCAAGGACACACCCTCGATACTGAATGTTTACGAGAATCACGTTAAGTTATTATGAATTGTTGACTAACTTGGTTTACTTTGGACAGGGAAGGCCGGACGGTAAGTATCGGTAAGTCGTACATGTATTTCCATGCAACACGTTGAAATCGGTAACACGAGATAGGTTATGATATATGCCATAAAACTGATCCTAAGGCAAGATTTGAAACACAATGAATGATAGACAGTGCACAAAAGTAAATAGAACGTGTTTGGTAATGATAGAATTATGGGCGAGCTAGCCTCCCCACCAGTGCATAACAATGTACTGATAACCCCATAGTTTGCTTGCAAGACGCAGAAGATGTCGTCGGGTGCGGAACTTTTCTAGAACGTGATAAGGCGCGGAGCTAACTCTGGAGCCTTGGAGCGTTGTAAGGAGCTGAAGCACCATATACAGGACATAATGTATCAGAACATCGCTATGAATCATTCCATCTTGTAAGCCACTTGGCATGCCTTTTATGTTTCAGAGAGAAAGGGCTTAAGAGACTTGTAAACTCGGCCTAGCGCCGCTTCTGAACTTCTTGAAAATCAATAAAGAGTTTGAATTCGCTTCAATTTGTGTTCATTTACTTTCCGCTGCAAATGGGGACACTCTGTGCAACTCTGTGGCCTAGCTCAAATCGGCCGTTTCTGGACTTAGCCTTGCATGGGCACAACCTAGGCCCATGCGGCATCATGCCTTAGCGAGGACGATCGCTCCTACGGGAGCAAGGCGTGACAATGTGGTTTCTGTTCCTGAACTCTATATGGGAAGGCCTAATGGATTAGAGCCAACAAAATGCCCTAATAGGAAGGCTAGTAGTGAGTGCCCCCTCATCTACTAGGGTGTCTTCCGTGCGACCACTACCAGACAGAGGCGATACTCTGAAGAATTCGTAATTCTACAGAAAACTCAAATCCCTCCTGCAAACAGGTACCCCTGTAACGGTCCAATCCGTGTCTCGGAACCTCCGAAGGAAGGCATCTCCCGCCAAAGAGTCTGCCATCAGCCCGGCGTTCATCAATCTGGGACAATGCAGTACCAGCCACCCTATCAGATAGTGGAAGGTAACTCAGTCCTAGTAAAGTCCTTCCTGCCTTCAGATGTTATCGCGTTCACAACAAAATGTCGCAAACCACGTTGGATGGCACAGACCATCGCTGGAAGAAAAGCAAGTGGGCGTCCAAAGGCCATCTTTATAGTCAAAAGTATCATACCTCGACTGATTCTCTTAATAAACCATGAACCACCAGGGACTACGCAGTCATGAATCCATATCATCAAAAAAGCAGCCAGCATCACCTTTTCTGACATCTCGAACTCGGCTTGCCTGAAGAAATGATAAATCAGGAAATTTCCCTCAGGGTAATCACTATCTTCGGCATCTGCAGCTCCATGGTCTGTCATCAGATGATCTATCTCAGAGATCGTCAAGGGCTTGCGAGACGAGAAGGAGACTGGGCCATTTTCCCTTCTCTGGTGAAAACATAGTTGGTCCAGGCCTTCGTATGCGGGAGGGACCCCTCGGTCTTACCCTTCTTTGTAATCTGGTGACAAATAAAAAAGTGACAGAGTAACTCTTTGTACACCTCCCTCATATCAGGGTTCTCCTTCTCCAAATCCAAGATCTCTGCATCACTGGAGACGTATTCTGTATTTGGCTCCGTCCCCTAGGGAAGTTTCGATACCGCCTGTATCTCGTGAAGAGCTAAACCATCTTCCCGCCCGGGGTGAAGAAGGTGCACATATGATGGTTGTACAGCTCTGCCAAGGAGACAAACATCGGCCAGTTAACCTTAATACCATACTAGGTGGCCCTGACAGCATAAAGAAAACTGACAGCTTTTAGGGTGGCCTCGTAAGTCGAGAGCACCCATCCAGTAAGGTCACTCCAGAATAGAACAGAATGCCTCCAGCCTTCCATCCGCATCTTTTCTCCTGGATATGACTCCTTCTTCGACAGCATCAAGTTGGAGAGAGTCTCAACAGCATAGGGATGAAGATCAGTCGGGATATCGTTCAGTATAACACCCGGTTGTAGCCCCCTCATGGAGTAGGATGTGGAACCCTTGACACACTTGAACATGTCCTTCTTCCGGTCACCAGAGTCGAACTGGATCCTACCAGTGACAACCCCAGGCAGTTCAGGAGTCAGGTCCCATTTTATTTGCCTTTGCACAGCCAGATCAGTAAACATTGACAGAGGGTATTGGCGCTTCATCGATGGCAGCCCTATTCTTTGGTTATTCAACATAACTACCAAAGGATCTTTCAGACATATCGTCGCATCATCCTCGAATCCTACGCTGTCACCGAATAGGAAGTACGGCTTCTTCCAACAGGGTGACCCTCCGAGCTTCTTATCATTAATCATCTGCTTCAGAAAGGTTGTGTCCTGTTCAATTATAGCGATCGTCCGTTCCGTAGGTTGGTCATGATTAATCTTCGCCTGAACATCGCTGACCATGTTGGTTATAAGGCTTATGTCGAGAATGTGGCAAGCAGAATCGAAAGGGATACCGCCAAGCTCCGGGACAAACATGTTTACTGCAAGGACATAAGAGAAAGTCAGACTCAGAAATCTGCAGGAAAAACTAAGTGCTGAAGGGCTCTTATGCGCCCAAAGGACCATGCGCCCAAATTAAACATGTGGGCGCATAACATACAACAGTACGTGGGCGCATAACATGCATCAGCATGTGGGCACATATTATGGCAACATATGGACGCATAACATACCACAGTGTTGGCACATGACTTCTGTAGGCGCATAAGAATACCCACAGAAGCATGTTTCCTTAGGCGCATACGCCCAGGCAGAAGAAAAGTCTGAGCGTTGTAAATTAACGTTCGAGACTTCGTTTTTGAGGCATGGCCTCATCCAGAATCGAGTCCTAGACTGGTGAGGATGCTGCCGCAGGAGGAGAGCCACTCGGTGCAGCCCCTTTACCCTTCGCAGATCTCTTAGCGACCTTGGGAGACATGATTCGTTAAAGAAAGGAGAAGAAGAGTCTTTCGAAAGTTCTAAGAGAGGAGAATAATAAACTTTATCTCTCCTTCAGAGCCTATTTATAGGCACGGGCCACTTCCTATGCGCCCATTATTTCCTATGCGCCCATTGCGCAGTATGTGCCCACAATGGCCTATGCGCCCACGTGAAGATCCAGGCTCTTGCACACTATGCGACTGCCACTTGCTGACGTGGACGACGTATGAAGGATGGACCTCTTCAAATTCTACCCCGATAAATCTGTCAGTTCAGATTTTCGAGGAAGATCTCAACAGTCGTCTCTCTGACAGGCTGGCCAAACGCTATGCGCCCAAAGAGAGAGCCGTGCTATACGTCCACTGCATCACAAGAAGATGGTCCATGCTTCTTTCAAAGTATTTCAAACTTGTGCAAGTATCGAAAACTTTGAAGGGGATCTTGTAGAAGCATAAAAATTTTAGCAAATGAGAACATATGCACCTAAGCCAATGAGGACATATGCGCCCAAGTCATCCTATGAAGCTCTATGTGCCCAAGTCATCCTGTGAAGCTCTATGCGCCCAAGCCACCCTTTGAAGCTCTATGCGCCCAAGCCACCCTGTGAAGGAGGGCGCATAGCCTGAAACAGGGCTATGCACCCAAGCCTAACTCGGCCAAAGCCATGATCAAAACATGTACCGAAGTGCACGACCACGTCAGTCTCCACGAGCAGTCGTGCATCGAAGCATGCGACCACGTCAAACACCATGACCAACCCACGATCTTGCAGCCTGCATGTGCCTACACCCTATGCTCCCACATGAAAACCAGTATGTTTTCTTCATGTGGGCACATAACATCATTCCAGCTCCAGAACTACTATAAAAAGGGGTCTTATCCCTCTTCAAAGCACAGAACGGAGAGCATTTTTAAGAGCAAAATTGCTGCACTTCTTGCCAGTGAGCCGAGAGTTAGCAATTTTCTTAGGTTTTCTCCCACTTTTGTAATCGGAGTGTCAACAGAGTAAAGGAGCAACTGCCACTCGATCTCCATCATCCCATTCCCCAGATTTTTTTTGTATTCGAGGATCCTCAGTGCAGGATCTCTCAGGCGTACTCGATTTGTGGTGCCTTGCGCCAATAAAGAAAAGATAGCATTTCTTCTTCTTTTTGTGTGTGTCCACAATCTTGTACTGTACACCCAATAGTAATAAACCTTACAGAATACCACATGTACTTATATTGTAAGTATGTTCAAAACATAAATAAATAATAAATAAATAATTATTAGTATTTAGTACTTCTCTCTACAACCAAAAGAAAAAGGAGAGAGAAAGCAACGGAAAGGAAAAAGAGGGAAGGTCAGTGAGGAGAGAAAGGAACCAGGTAGAAAGGAGAAAGCAAAGAAGGAAGAGAGAGAGAACTCGGGTTGAAAAAATAATAAGTGGAAGAGGAAGATATTATTCTTCTCCTGAAAGCAGTAATTCAGCTCGATCGGCTGCGCACAATGGAGCTGCAGAGATCGACGTCGGAGCGGGTGTGGGTTGGATCAAGAGGCGATAGCTCGGGAACAGAACGATCGACGAGGAGCAGGCTCGCCAGAAGAAACAACGCGATGCGTGGAGCCAGGGTTGGGCACGACGACAGTTGTTGTCGAATCCGAGAAGGTAATATATAGATTATTACCATCATACTAACCTTGTAAATACCCTTAAAATGATATTTAAAATATATATAATATTCTATTTTTTATATATTAGGTTGATACAAGTGTTGGCTTAGGATCGTGTCCGACACGACCTAGAAAACCTATATTAGGACATAGTATAGTTACGGCATTTATTTTTAGGTAAATATGTCTTAAATAAATACTTTAAAATAATTTAGGTACTGATTTTTGTTTGTTATTATTGGATTTTATAATTTTTATTTTAATTCTAGACTATTGGTTAGTCGTGCCATAAAGTTAGACAATAGAAGACCTTGGAAATAATCCTAAGTCATACCGATGTTAGAAAAACCTATTAGGAGACACAAATGACATAATTATGTGAATATTTAGATTATATATAAATCTGAAGACTATAGGGATAGGTGACATTCCTTTGGTCTATCTTAATTAGTCAGAGCCCAACATTAGTATTTAATTTTCCTTGTTGTATGATAGTCTAATGTAGCATTATTTATGTAGTGAATAACTATATGTTATGTATAAATGATAACCTTAGATTATTAGTTAAGTTTTTAAGTTTTTAATATTTAATATAGGCTCTCGGGATACTTCGACTATTGGCCAGGGATCCGGATCACAGCTCATTTTCTCGGGATCCAGGCAAGTATACCTTGTCTATTTTTACTATATTAAACTTTAATGTTATTATCATATTTCTCTATTCTAGTTGTAGTGTAAAGGTCGCATCTGAGAATGCCTCGGGTGCAGTCGACGAAGACGTCGATGTGAGTTGTGTTGACTTAGTTTTAGTGGACCCACCTAAAGTTGTGGAGTTATTTCTATATCTTCCAAACCTTGACACATGTCATTACACGACACTATGAGTGAGGATGAGTTCATGATGGACACGAACTTACGCAGTCGACTAGCTATCGATGCAAGGAGCACGTATGACGGTATAATATATAGTTTAGAGAGTTATAACTTAGATTTGACTTGGCATATAGTTACGAGATGTTTAGGTTGTAAACACGACCTTTGCATTGGCATTGGGCGGGAAGAATCATTAGTAGGCGTATGGGAGAGCCAAATTGGTCTGCCGTAGTTCCGGATGAAACTACAGAGTTATGATTACATGTTTCTAGTGGCTCAATAACGTTGTTTGTGCTATTGTGGGGTTATATATGCTATCGGTATATCAGGCAATAGTCGCTAGCGCTACGCTATGTCGATTGATGATATATGTCAGTGTATATACGATATTTAGCCAGGGACTCTGCCAGAGATTGAGCTTCTCCTACCCATATGTTCCAAAGTTAGCCTCAAGTGCATTCACATAGTAGTTCACCTTTGTGTTTACTCGGTATTTATATTATGGTATGTACTTTTATATCTTATTAAGTCTCTCTAAGGACCTGGTTCCCTGTCAGATTGCAAAGTTGGTTGATATGGAGACTTGCTGGAGCTGATGAAGGGTATCATCGAATATTCAGGTATATTGTAGCTAGATGTTTTTTTTATTGTTCATCTATTATCTTTTTGTTACGTATTACCTGTTGTTGAAGTCTAGTTTTGCAAACTTACTCTTCTTCAAGTTTTGCTCGGACATGTGTACTATAGGATGACCGACTATATTACATGTTGTTCATTCTTGCCTTTTTACTTATATGTGGATTGAGACATAGACATGATAGCGTATGATTAGTATTCTTTCACAGCTTAGAACATCTGGGTAAGTCCATTAAATTTAGAACTTATTTCAGATCGTATAGCTGGTATCGTCTCGTCCTAAGTTCCTACGTATTTTGGAACTAGGACATGACAAGCTCTTCTACTGCAGTGTAACCTAAATAAGAGTGAGGGAGGTCCACTTTGACGTCTACGACAATAAGAGGGTTGACCATAGATGCCCCCCCCCCCTCCCTCTCAATTGGATTTGGCGCTTGGCTACATCTAGTGTGTATGCATTCAATGAAATTAGCGGTACCTGGGATTACTGGTATACCTTGCCTAAGTTAAGGGATAGAAGAATTATGTAGCCTCTTCGATTCGGGACATATATTCAAGACTTCACATAGACTACTATGTATGATGTAAATTAACATAACATAATGTTTTTGTAGTCAATAAGGATTATTGTTGTTCTTAGAAGTAACGAGTTCCAATTCAGTGAAGTCACATACTTTTGTAGAGTTTGTTAGGACTTTGCATCAAAATCTTTGTGATTCATTTATGGTGTTTGCTTAATTATTAATTATGTTATATATTTTATATATATATATATATATATATATATATATATATATAGAAAAATTCTACAATACATCCACCCATTTTTGATGTATCGATACATCCGAAATCTGGACCGTTGGATGTTAATCCAACGATTCAGATTAAATTCAGATAAAATAATGCAGGAGACATCATTTAATGCTGATTTAGACTTTTGACATGTTGGTAACTTGCTTTAGCAGGTCATTCTTTACTTTAATTTTTTCAATGAACACCCTAAATTAACTCATATTTACTCTCTCAAAAGTCCATCCAATTTAATCTGAACCTTTTTTTTTTGTTACAGGCCATGGTAGTCGTGGTGGTGCTGGTGCTGGTGGAAAGAGAAACGGAGATGAAGAAGAAAATAAGAATCGGTTCGGATCGCGTCGAACGTCGTCGAGCCCTCCTAGAACAACGAGGAGTACCAGCTGCGCCGAGAAGAATCGGTCCGCTTCGCGTCGGACGTCGTCGAGACCTCCTCGAACAAGGAGAAGTACCAGCGGCGCCGCTCTAATTTTATGCCCATGCCATTGTCAGAAATTTTATTTTATATTTAACAATTTAATATTTTGTTAATAAAGCTACATGTCATGGTAGTGGTGGTGAACTAAGGAAACCTGCTTCTGAGGTCGGGCGGATTATTTTTTAACTTTTCTAAATATAATATTTTCGAAGATAATATTTTTTTGGACGGAGAATGGCCATTCTCTTTGCTTTTAACACGGAGAATGGCCATTCTCTTTGCTTTTAATACGGCGAATGGACGGAGAATGATACATTTAGGACGGATAATGGTACATTTAGGACGAAGAGTGGACGAAGAATACTGCGAATGGCCATTCTCTTTGCTTTTAATACGGCGAATGGACGGTGAATACGGTGAATGGACGGAGAATGGCCATTCTCTTTGCTTTTAATACGGCGAATGGACGGAGAATGGAACATTTAGGACGGAGAATGGTATATTTAGGACGGAGAATGGACGGAGAATACGACGAATGGCCATTCTCTTTGCTTTTAATACGGCGAATGGACGGTGAATACGGCAAATGGACAGAGAATGGCCATTCTCTTTGCTTTTGACACGGAGAATGGCCATTCTCTTTGCTTTTAATACGGCGAATGGACGGAGAATGGCCATTCTCTTTGCTTTTAATACGGCGAATGGACGGAGAATGGTACATTTAGGACGGAGAATGGTACATTTAGGACGGAGAATGGTACATTTAGGAAGCCGACAAAAGCTCGTTCTCTCAAATCTCTTCTTTGTGTAAATTAAATCCAAGGAGGACACAATACCTGATTTTAGTTATTGCTTAGCAGAGTCTGCTTAGTTGTTGTAAAATTGTGGTGTTGCTTCTGTGACACTTTCATCTTTAATCTCATGTTTTCTATGAATATGTGTTCTGTTTGATTTTGATTTAGTAATCTTTCTGTAATTAGTTTTTTTGTTTCATCTAACAATTTAATATTTTTGTTATAAAGCTACAGGGCATGGTGGTGGTGGTGGAAGGAGAAACGGAGATGAAGAAGAAAAGAAGAAGAAGTTCTGGTTCGCGACGGACTTCGTCGAGTTCCTCAATCAAGCAAAATTAATCCTCTTATAGAGTTCCTTAATTGAAGTTGATCACGATAACCTTTTGTATTTTTCAAACGGATAGTAGAATCTTCCTCGAGCCCTCCTCAATCAAACGGCTAGTAGAATCTTCCTCGAGCCCTCCTCAATCAAACGGCTAGTATATTATTTGCTAGTCTCAAAATTTATTTGTCTTTCCATCTTCCTCACTTTTTGTACTTCTCTCTTGCTATATATACAATAGTTTTCTTGTTTCATAGTACTATTATTCATTCTGAAATACATAGAATAGTTTTCTGAAATACAATAGTTTTCTTGTTCTCAAGATGTCTACTCGTGTGGGAGAAAATGTAGAAGACATAGAAGATTGGTTGCCAACTCCAAATGAAATCTTCATTCCGCGTATGTTGCGCAGGATTGAACAACAACTGTCGAAGATTTCAGCTGATGTTGCATCGATCAATTATATGCTTGGTTCAATACAAATTGAATAAATGAATTTATCTCTGCGTTTGGAGAAGATTGAAGAATCTCCAGCTTTGAAGAAGGCATCTTCATCTGGAGTATTTAATAATGTGAAGGTGGTTTCCGTTGTATCTTCTTCCGATGAAGAGGACGTGGAGCTACAGTCTCGTAGTAAAGCATTGGACCGATTGCTCGCATTGTCCCCTACAGAAGAAACTGACTTTAGCAGTTCTTCTAAAAGAATGCGTGGAAATTTACATCCGGTCACACCATCGAAAAATTTAATAAGGGGTTCAACCTCGAAGCCTAGCAATTGTACTAGTGGTTCTTCGAGATATTACGACTATATTTTTGCCGATGATAGACCTGACGAGTAAGTAATATGAGTTTTGATTTAATTCCAACAGTTTTTTCTCCTAATTTATTCGTTTCTTTTCTTAGAGAAATAATATCATCTTGCAACAAAAACTATGTGTCTCGGTTTGAGATGAAGACCTTAGCTCCTTTAACGAAAATTAGCAATGGGGTATATAGATAGTATATTTCTTCTTAGATGCCATCTATGTTTACTTCGATTCCATCGCTGACATTTTTAATAATTTATTCAGATTGTAGGTATTGTCTCTGCTCTTCTCACCATAGAGGAACGGAAAAGAACCTCCAATAAAGCTAATGTATGGTTTGTACCAATAAGGATATCTGTGAGTGAGCATTTTATTCTTCAATGCATATGCATTAACAATTTTCTCGTTTGTTTGTCCTTCGTAATGTATTAATTGATGTGTATGTAGAAAGCAACGTTACCTCCATCCGACAAAAAGCCTCATAAAATATGGAAGAAGTTTAAATATTTTCAGGATTATATGGGATCTTTAAGCACTTGTAACGAGGTATTAATATATTTATGTTTAAATATTAATCCTAATTTTTTGAAAATTTACTAATTTGTTTTACCTAATTATCTTGATTCAGATATACATACCCATTCATTTGGACGAACACTATACTTTTGCAAGAGTTCTGGTTAAAAAAAGGACTGTTGAAATTTGGGACTCACTTGCATCTAAAGATGATCTGATTCAAAGCAAAACAGTCATAAAAGAAATAGTAAGCTCATATTCATCAATTTTTATGAATTGGGTACAAGATACGCGGTATACTAATACATATTGTATTCTGGTAATTGTAGCTTTTAAATTTGGATCTCTTTCTCCAAGAAGAGATTTTGAAGTTGAGAGATGCTAGGTTCAGCTTTTCTACTTTTGCAATAAAACGTCCTTCTTATGTTCCCTGCCAAGGCAATTCTGTTGATTGTGGGATTTTTGTAATATCATTCATGAAAGACCGATGTAGTCAAGACTACCGTTCTCTCGATGTAAGTCTGAAAATATGTCGTCAAAAACTTTAACTTTTTAGAGCAATATTTTTGATGTTATGTTTGTTATATGCAGTTTGATGCGGGAAAGGAAAGACGCAAAGCTGCTGAATGGATTACAACTTCAGAGCACAATGAAGAGCTAAAAAAGAAGTCCAATCTGAAATGATTGAATATGGAAGACGATGATTTTTTTTCTTCTTCTTTTATATCTAATGTATGGAAACCCCTAATGTATTATGTTCATTTGTTTTGTTGAGTTGTAATGACATTTTTGCCAAACGGCTTCGATTCTTTTTGATTAAGCAGAATCATTTTTGCCCTTCAAATTAATATAATTAAGCAGAAAGGAGTCTTTTGCCCTTCCATCGAATGACATTTTTGCCCTTCTAATTAATTCAAAACACCCCCGAACCCTTTTATTAAAAAAAGAAAAAAGAAAACCGTTTCGAAGCTTCATCTTCTTTCATACTCTACTCTGTACTCAAACCTAGGTCATTCTCCTCCAAAATCTTCAAACCTTCCTCCCCATTCGCAATATTCACACCATGTCGACATCAGCGGCAGAATCATCACCGGCAGCATCACCAATTAGAGAAGATGCACCAGTTACAGAAAATCCAAAAGCGATAGAAGGAGAACAACCGAAACCCTATTCTAAGAAAGTTGCACAAAGGAAAAATGAAAAAGTTGCTAAACAAAAAGAAGTGCAAACAGAAGGTATAACTTTGATTTTATGTTCACAAATTCTGTATATATTACAAGGAAAATGACATTCTCCGTCATAAAACGCATTTGAATGTTAAATTCTATTCGCCGTTTAATTTGGAACGGGTCTAACTTGAAACGGAGAATGTCGTTTCCAATTTTAAAACCCATAAGAATGGCCATTCTCCGACCTAATTTTTTTTTTTTTGTAGAAAAAAATCTGTCAGGAATAAGGATTCAAGACTTTTCCGTTCTACCTTCAAGCCAATGCTAAATCTTATAGAGGAGGTCAATCGAGATGTTGGCCGTTTACCTGAGCCAGTTATTGGTTCCTTGAAGAATGCCGGTTTCTGGAATTTTGTCGAGATTTTCTACCAAAACAGAGTCCACGTCTCCGAAGTGGCCAAGGTCTCCGAAGGGCTTGAGAATTTAATTGCAAGTTACACAGAAGAAGAAGATGGCGTCGGGTGCTTTGAATTGAGCACCACTGTTAAAATCGTGCCAAGCGTCGAGGATATGGCAGTCATATTCGGTCTACCGCTGAATGAAGAAAGCGATGAAGTTGTTTCTTACAGAAGATTGATAAAGGAAAAACAACAGCAGCCCACATGACCAGCATCATTGAGCCTGTGTAGAGATCACTTCACAAGATTGCTGGCTAATACCAAGGGCAAACACTCAAAAGTCACGAATAAGGAAGTGAGAGACAAGTTCTCTGAATTGTTACGACGGCTTCGTAGCGGAGATAACGCTGTTAATCCAGATGATTTGGCCAAGCTAATAATCTTCCACTTGTGTCAAACAGTATTCTTCACAAAGTCTGGCAGTTCAAATTTACCGTACAGATTCTTGGCCTTGGTAGACAGTGTGGACGTCATCAACAGTATATGCTGGCCAAGGTTAATCCTGGCATATGTAATGGATAGCATAAAGAGGAGTAGAAGCAAAACTGAACAGGGGAATTACTCAATGGCTTTCCATAAATTGGAAGGTTGCACAATATACTTCCTTTATTGGTTTACAGAACATAGTAAATTTGTGGAAAGGAAGTTCGCCCCAATTTCTGATTACCCAAGATTTTTCACATAGAATGGGTACGAAATCTCAAACTTCCTCAAGGCCGAATATCACAACAAAATAAGATCGAAGATGATATTTGAAGATCTGGTTATACCTGTTGGGGAAGAAGAAGGGCACAAAGAAGATGAGCCACCTATAGAAGAAGTTGAAAACGAGGGAGAGGAAGAACACCAAGAAGCAGGTGGGGATAATTTTGATGAACAACGGATACCACAGCATCATGAAATGGACGCTATGATGGACGACTCAACAAAGGAATTAGAGGATTTGAGAAGACATCATTCTGATATTCTTGCGCAGAATAAAGAACTCAAAGAAAAGTTAGAAGAGATGGAGGCACAAGGAGCACAGTTACGTGCAGCCAACTTTGAGAATGTCATACTCAAAGAAAAGCTGAAAGAGCTCGAGGCAAAAGAAGCGCAACAACGTGCAGTCAACGTTGTGATGGAGGGCTCTGTGCATGAACTGGAGGATTTGAGAAGACATCATTCTGATATTCTTGCGCAGAATAAAGAACTCAAAGAAAAGTTAAAAGAGATGGAGGCACAAGAAGCGCAGTTACGTGCAGCCAACCTTGAGAATGAGAAACTCAAAGAAAAGCTGAAAGAGCTCGAGGCATAAGAAGCACAACAACGTGCAGTCAACGTTGTGATGGAGGGCTCTGTGCATGAACTGGAGAATTTGAGAAAGCAGAATTCTGTTCTTAAATCAGAGCTACATGCACAAGGTAAAATCTTTTCTATTTCAAATTTCTGATTTGTAATCTTCCAGGAGAATGACTATTCTCCGTGTATTATAACACAAAGAATGGCATTATCCGTGTTATTTGAAACGGATAATTGCTATTCTCTACCATTTCGATACTGGAAAGGTTATTCTCCGTGTAATTCCAAACGGAGAATGCTATTCTCCGTATTATATTACACAGAGAATATCATTCTCCGTGTTAGGTTCATATCATACATTTCATTGTTGTTTGTTTTATTTCAGTGCGAACAACCGAGCAACTCAGATAAACAAATGAAAGGCTCGTTGAGGAGAAAAGGGAGCTTCAAAATAAAGTTGAATCGTTTAATATTGAAGCCAATGAAAAGGATAGAAAAATTGTTGATCTCCAAGCCATGGTTGTAGCACTTCAGCGTGAGGAGATTCAAGCAGCTGCTGAACTTGCTGCTCCAAAAGAAGCCAAAAGAAGAGGAGGATCGGGAGGAAAGAGGTTAATAAAAAGCAATACAGTTGGAGAGGCTAATAAAAAGCGAAAGGTTAATGCCGCTCCGAAATCCGGAAGAGACGCCAAAATGGCTGAATTAAAGAAGACCGTGTCATACTAAGGAAATGCGATGAACTGTTACTTTGAAAATATGCGGATGAAGAGCTGAAGAAGAAATACATCGACATCGTAATTCCCAGAAAGAATTGTCCAGAGTATGTATTCTGAACCCTTTTTTTCTTTTGTTTTTTCTAGACTTTTTTCACAATTATGTAATGAGAATCTATCTTTATTAATTTAATCTAAACTAAATTTATGTGCAGTGATATTGTATACACATTTTATCCGGAAAAGGGTAAAAAAGGAGTTTCAGTCCAGCTGTCGGCAGTAGACATGCAAGACATACTCAACTATGACGACATGGAGGCTGGCATACTGGACATAATAATAAGGAAGCTGAGAGAAATTCAAGGCAGTAAAAGGTGTGCCCCGTCTAGTTCAAAGGACGTGCCATTGATCCAGAAGCAAAAGCCGGTACCCCAATCACATAAGTGGTCAGCATTCATGATGGCCCACACATTGGTAAGAATTCAAACAGAAAAATCCATATTCATATGTACACCGATGAAAAATGACAAAAAAAATTACTCATGATATTGTGTTTTGTTTTTGGGAAACAGACCATCGTTGAACGTGCCAATGCACGAGATGCAAAAGCTGGCGCCTTTGAAGACATCCAAACAGAGTTAGTAGACTTCGTCATGGGTTTGGAGGACGACATAGAGTTGCTATTCATCCCACTCTTTAATGCATCCATCAAATACTATACTCTGCTCACCTTCAACTTTATCTCCTACGACTGGACACACTACAACTCCTTGAGGCAAAACACGTACGATAAGTGCAAGGTGGATGCAGAATTAATGAAGAACACCTTAGAGCCTATCGTCAGGAGAAAAGTTGATAAGATGAGGGAGAGATGCCCGACGAAGATGGAGTATGAGAGCAAAGTGCTGAATTGTTCTCCAAATTGCCCACAACAACGGGCACCCAACTGCCTCTTATACATGGCGTATTATATGAATATGTTGACGACTACTCCCTTCGAAATACCGGGAGGAAATGATAATGAAACTCACCAGAAGATGACAACGATGAGGTTGGCATGGGCTAAGGAGTTGCTTTCAAGCAAATATGTAACACGAACCAAGCAATGACATTGTAAAATAACAATGTAATTATGATGTAATTGGGCAAGGAACTTCTGTCTTTTATAAGCTCTGCTTTTATAATAAAATCATTTTTGAATTACATTTACATTGTCAAAACCACGAAAAGTTTAACTTTTATTTACATATGAAATAACTCGAACTCATGCGCCAAGTTGCGGTCATTTTTATAATAAGCTCTCCCAACTTCTGCCATTTATTGGCAAAATTTAACAATTCGAACTCATGCGCCAAATGGCAGTCACTTTTATTGTCATTAATACCAATGAATCTGCCATTTATATGCCATTAATACCAATGAATTCTTCCATTTATATTTCATTTATTCCTAATGAATCTGCCCCTTCGGATTATATTCTCCGTTTTATCTGGAACGGAGAATGGAATTCTCCGTTTACTTGAAACGGAGAATAACTTTCCCGTTTAAATTAAATTGTTTGAGGATTCTATTCATCGTTTATTTCAGAACAGATAATAACATTCTCCGTCTATCTTGAAACGGAGAATAACATTCCCAGTGGTAAAACACGTTAAAATGTTCATTCGCCGTTTTTATTTAAACGGAGAATGACGTTCTCCGTGTCTTTCGAAACGTAGAATGTTATTCTCCGTTTAGTTTGAAAAGGAGAATGAAGATGAGCTTGATGAGAATATGACGAGGTTGGTATGGGATAAGAAGACTACAATGATGAGGTTGGTATGGGCTAAGAATTAGATTTCAAGAGAACTTATATCTTTTATAATGTCTGCTCTGCTATCTTTTATAATAAAATCATTTTTGAGTTACATTTACATTGTGAAAACCACGAAAAGTTTGATTTTTTGAGTTACATTTACATTATGAAAGTCTGAAATACTACATAAAATCCTACTATCAAGAAAAAAGTTTAATGTGAGCTGCGTGCGGGCATCGCAGAGCAATTGAACTCCTTGAGGCAAAGGAATTCCTTGAGGCAAATCACTTCATCGTGCATCGTCAGAGCAATGGAACTCCCTGAACAAAGGAACTCCGTGCATAGTCAGAGCAATGGAACTCCATGAACAAAGAAACTCCGTGCATAGTCAGAGCAAATCAAAGTGCGAGCGCTTCGACAGAGTGTGGGTCGACAATAAATCCAAACCCAGGCACATCTCAGTCTTCTGAAGGACATCACCACCAAAGCTTCTTCAACCAAAACCCTGCGGCTCTTCTAGTAACCAGCAGGAAAGAGTCTTGCCAAGGTGGGGGATCGGTAGAGTGTATCTCCAGGATGAAGAAGGATGCCTTTGCAAGGTGCTCTGCCTCAAGGAATTCCTTTGCAAGGTCCTTTGCTCTCAAGGAATTCCTTTGCTTCTGTTCCTGTACCTCAAGGAATTCATCTTGCTCTTGCTCTGACGATGCACGATAAAGTAATTTGCCTCAAGGAGTCATCCAAAGGTTCCTATGCTCTGACGAAACACGATGAAGCGATTTGCCTCAAGGAATTCAATTGAAAGCTTCGACTGTGAAGGAGGAGTGTTGTTCTCCGTCGTCTTTCAGTTCGTGTCCATATGGTAGATGTTCTTCATCGTGCATCGTCAGAGCATAGGAACCGTTGGATGACTCCTTGAGGTAAGTCACTTCATCGTGCATCGTCCGAACAAAGGAACTCACTGAGGCAAAGGAATTCCTTGAGGCAGAGCACCGTGCAAAGGCATCCTTCTTCATCCTGGAACATGTCAAAAAAATGAACCCCTTGCGGCAAAGGAACACCGTGCATAGTCCGAGCCAATCAACGTGCGGGCGCTTCGACAGAGCGTGGGTTGGCAATAAATCCAAACCCAGGCACATCTCAGTCTTCTGAAGGACTTCACCACCGTGCATCGTCGGACCAATGGAACACGTTGAAGAAATAAACTCCTTGCGGCAAAGGAACATCGTGTGTAGTCCGAGCCAATCAATGTGTGGGCGCTTCAACAGAGCGTGGGTTGGCAATAAATCCAAATCCAGGCACATCTCAGTCTTCTGAAGGACTTCACCACCAAAGCTTCTTCGAACGAGGAGATCGACAACCAAGAGGAAAGCGTCTTGCCAAGGCGGAGGATCGGTAGAGTCCATCTCCACAAGAAAAGCTAAGTGAGATGAGAACAAACTCTTCCTACACTACTGCCATTTATAGGCATGGAATAACTCGGACTCATGCGCCAAGTGGCAACCACTTCGAATTCAATTCAATTAATTTCCATCAATACCAATACATCTGCCCATTCTCAAGTAAAGCTAAGTAAGACTAGAACAAACTCTCCCAAATACTGCCATTTATATGCCATTAATACCAATGAATCTGCCCCTTCGAATTCTGCCAACTTTGATACCCCCTACTGTATCAAAGTTTTTTTCTTGATACAGTAGGGGGTATCAAAGTTTTGATACCCCCTATGTATGACATGTGGGCCCTTCCTGCTTTATAAAATATGTACACATATATATACACATAAATTTTGAGAGGGCCCACATGTCATACATAGGGGGTATCAAAACTTTGATACAGTAGGGGGTATCAAAGTTTTGATACCCCCTATGTATGACATGTGGGCCCCTCCTGCTTTGTAAAATGTGTAAACATATATATATATACACATAAATTTTGAGATGGCCCATATGTCATACATAGGGGGTATCAAAACTTTGATACACCCTACTGTATCAAAGTTTCTCTCCTGTATAAAAGTTTTTTCCCTTTTAAATGGGCCCCATATATAACTTAAAAAAAAGTATAAATAAAACAAAATTTTGTTATAGTCAAGATTTGAACCAATGACCTCTTAAATACAAGTCTAGCATTGTAACCACGACACCACAATAGCATTCTCCGTGTTTTATTAAACGGAGAATAGAATTCTCCGTTTTGAATTACACGGAGAATAGCATTCCCAGTGTTAAAAACATATTAGAATGTTCATTCTTCGTTTTAATTTGAAACGAAGAATGATATTCTCCGTTTCATTTGTAACGGAGAATTATATTCTCTGTTTTGAACTGCACGGAGAATGCCGTTCCCAGTATTAAAACGATTGAGGATTCTATTCGCCGTTTAATTTGGAACGGAGAACGGCATTCTCCGTTTAATTTGAAATGGAGAATAAGATTCCCAGTGTTAAAAACATATTAGAATGTTCATTCTCTGTTTTAATTTGAAACGGAGAATGATATTCTCCGTGTCATTTGAAACGGAGAATGATATTCTCCGTTTTGAACTGCACGGAGAACATATTTTCTCCATTTTTGATATTCTCCATTTTGAACTTGGAATTTGATATTCTCTATTTTTATCTAATTGTCTTATCAAACTTTTGCATTGGAGAAAATATTTTTTATCTAATTGTCTCGTGTGAATTACATCTTGCCACATAAGAAAGACCACATAAGAAAGACATTGTCTTAAGTCAACGACGTTTCATTTTATTCCATTTGCTCTTTGTCGCTATTTCGCTTTCGTACTTTACAATTACGAAAATTGTGACCCGATTTTTTACAAACTCTACATACTCTAGGCTTCGGGATAGGCTGACTTTCTGTAGGCTGGCTTGATTTCCCTTGAGAAGGCCTTCCTTTTGTTGCTACCGGATTTGGCTCTTTAAAAGCTTCATGCACTCCATGAACTGCATCAGCTACCATTTGTTCTTCTTCACCAATATTGGTCACCATTTCTTTCAACTCCATCAGAACAGACGACATCAACTCCGTTCCCCTCTCTTGAATTTTGCTTATTTTTTACAATAGTATGTAAACAGATTAACTTGTTCATGAATACCACCATACCTTCTGCTTTCAATACTATCTGGGTGGATGAATCTTCTTTCTGAGCCAGGTCCGGAGAGATAACTCTCTTTGCAATCCTTGAGCCAACGAGATTTTATCAAGTTCTTTGGAATATCTCCAATTTGCAATCTCTTCATTGCTGAAAAAATATGCCTACAAGGAATCCCCTTGGTCTCCATCCACAAGCATTCACAATTTATGATGTTGTTGGCCGGATCAAATGTAACCTTCCAGTTGACACTGTTTGGCGACATATACTTTTGGACAGTACAAACTTCTGACCCTCTTATGATGTGATGATGGAGAACAGTATATGCATGAGAACGGGTGATTTCCTTTCTTACATCTATAAATACCGTTTTAGTGTAAATTGCGGTAAATTTACCTTCTATTACGGCGATACTAGTTTGATTCACAACTGGTGTTGAGAGTTTATCAGTGACATGCTTATCCATCTGGCCGTAACGTAAGGCCACCAAACCGTAGTCACAATTTTGAAGGGCCTTCCATAGTGGCAGTTTCTCATTCAAAAACCTTTTCAGAAATGCGTTCATAGATTCACATCTATTTGTTGCAGTAGAACCGCCAAAATAATTTCCACGTAGGAATGTGTCCGTCCATCGCTCCCTCGTCCTGTACAATGCAGTGGTCTACTCATTGTTCTCTACATTATAATCTGTTAGCATCTGCTGCCAACGGTTTTCAAATTCTTCGACTGAATAGTACCTGTTTAGAAAACATGGACAGTAACTAAAGTTGTGATATTGTAACAACAACATACTTCATAGTAAAGTAGCAAGTGTGCGATGTACCTTTTAATCAGAAGACTCAGTTTATTGTGAAAACCCTCTCGGTGTACATGTTTGGCAGCATTGTTTAGGATATGCCATGAGCACGTTCGATGAACTAGGCTGGGCATTAAATCCTCAATTGCTTTATTCATGGATCTGCAACCATCCGTGAGAACTGTCACTGGTAATTTGCCATTCATACACTCTAGGAATTTTTCTAGAACCCAAGAATATGTCTCTGCAGTCTCATTATGGATCATTGCAAACCCAAACACACAAGTCATCGCATGATTGTTTGTACCCACTAGAACCACCAACGGCATTTGACTTCTATTTATTTTATATGTAGAATTGAATGCTAGTGAATCTCCAAATAATTCGTAATCGAATCGACATGCACCGTCAGCCCAAAAGAGATGGATCAATCTGGAATCTTCGTCTACCTTATACGCGTAGAAGAAATCTGGGTCACTGCCCTCCTTAGATTGAAGAAATGTAAGTGTTGTCGTAGCATGAACATCGTCTAGTGCTCTACTATCTTGAGCTAGAGCGTTGTATAAATCCTTTCTCGTCCATCCAACCTTATCCCAGCCACCTTTCTTCTGGACAATTAAATTCCATATCTGTCCAGTCCCCATACCTGATTGCTTTATAAGCTTAATTTCTTCCAACTCTGCGGGTGATATCGTACGATAGGATCTCAAAAAAACTGTTTCATAATCATTCGCCAGGTTATGGTTGTGATGTACATGAAATTTTTTGACAGACCACATCTTTGTTTTATGGGTGTACCCAATACGAAAAATTGCTTTACAACCACTTCTGCTTTCACTTCTTGGCTCACGAACCCTGTTTGGAGCTTCCTTGTATTTCTTGTATCTGAATCCCACATTCGAACAACACTAACTACGGATCATCACCATCCCAGATTTGTTTTTCTTTACCTCGTTCTTTCTAATACTGAAACCATATGCTTTTGAATATATCCGGTAGAATGTCTCTGCTTCTTCAATAGAGTTAAACTACAAACTGACAATATCTTCTTCTAAGAGATGTTTTGGATCTTTGTTAATGTTGGCAGACTGCAATATTTTTTTCATCGTCACTGCATCGAAATCCAATGGAGATTCACCGTCGTCCCTAAGAATAGAATAAAACTAGGGCTGTAAAATGGACAGGACAGTCCGTTGTCCGTACGAGTCCGGCTCGGTAAATAGTCCGACCGTGGACCGTCCGATTGAATTAACGAACATAATTTGGATAATTTGTTGGGTCCGTTTAATAGTCGGACATGGACTCGGACATATCAATGTCCGGTCCGATATGTCCGTGGACCAATAGTGGATAGTCCACTTATTTAATATTTTATCAACTATGGGTGGAGACTGGAGTCATATGACTCGTATTCACAGGACAGTAATCAGTGATGACAGCCGAATTTGTCCAATCCTTCTAGGGGTTATGTAGTAAATATCTTTACTTTTTAGGTTCTTATTTATGGTCTTACATGACAGCTGTGTTAGCTCTTTCTTTCCCAATTCTCATTTATTTCTATAGGACCATACCAAATAGCATTGTAGCAAGCTCCAGCCACCAACCAAGCCGACTGATGCCTCGGTTCCTCTTCATCAACGAGCATGCAAATTTTATTGGGAGTTTCCAACGGTAGTTCGACTCTCCATCTTCTCCTTGATCTTCTCCATTGCTTCAAATCTTCATTTGGTTGAGGTTGTAGATGATTTCCTAGCTCAAGCTTCATGCTCTTCTTGTCCTCAATCCAGTAAATGCAGTTTAGCTCTGCCCTCCTTAATGGAGCATGCTGAATTTGTAGTCAATTTTTTTCAAGCAAGATCCACAAATTTTTTGTGCATGCTTGTATATACATAATGAAATTTATGTGTTCGTGTCCGTCCGGTTAGGTCCGGTCCGTACGAACGGGTCCGATGGGCCGGACGCGTACATGAACCAAGATTTACGGTCCGAGTCCGAACAAAAAAAAAATTGTCCGAATTTATTCGAGCCGGACTCAGGCCCGTCCGTTCTTTTTTCCGGTCCGATTCTGAACAGAGTGTTGTCCGTGTCCGTCCGACCCGTTTACACCCCTAAATAAAACAAAATAAACATGAGAAATAGTTGTAAAAATATAATGCATTTCTTAAATCTATTAGAAAGGGTGATGCGAAATAACATTTCGTTGTTTGCGTTGATGTCGTCGTCATCGTTATGATGCATTCTTCCATTATTTTCTTTATCTTGTTCTTTACTGTCTCCTAAGTTAACATCTTCCAAACTTTGCTCATCATCCAAATCATCTGACAGTCCTCTTGAAAGGAAGCTTTCTTCATCGACTAAATCTTCCACACGACGATCACTTTCTCCATGTGACGTCGACATTGAAGAAAATAGAGTGTGTTAGAAACCAACAGAAGAAACGAAGGACAAGAAACAATACAAGAAAAAAGAGTAATGCTATTTCGTACCTCCAAATTATTCCTCTAATATATAGCCCTCCCATCTGATGTGGCATGTTAAATAATAGTGTGTGTCATCTGACATGACTGATGACATGGCAAATTTTAATCCAAAAAGTTAACTACCCAATTTTCTCCATAATAATTTAACGTTAATATCAATGTTAATTTAATGTTAATATTAATTTATGTTAATATTAATGTTAAGGTTAATGTTAATATTAATATTAATATTAATATTATTGTTAATGTTAACGATAATATTAATATTAATGTTAATGTTAATGTTAATATTAACTTTAATGTTAATTTTTATTTTTAGTTTTATTTAAAATAAAATTGCCACGTCAGCTGCCAGATCAACATATCACGTCAGCTGCCACGTAAGGATGGACAGTTTGAAAGTACAATTTGGAGGTACAAAAAGTATTATTCAGGAAGAAACAACTTCCAGCAAGGCAACAACACAACCTTTTCGTCTTCCTTGTAACTCTGCCACGTGGCCCTCTTTTGATGGCTCATGAAAAATCTTGAGTGATTCTAGGAGCAAGCATAATTTTAAGGAAACAACTTCCAACAAAACAACTTTCTCGTCTTCTGGGTACATGTATTATTAAATTGTGTAGCTAATAACGCATGTGGAAGCATGCAACAGCAATCTCCACGTGGCCCTCTTCTATAGGATAACGCATGCAGCAGCATTTAATGCTACGAAACCCTATTGTCTTGTTATGTGTTGTGTATCCTATGTGGCATGAGGTAGAAGACAATAACTTGCATAGGCGGCTATATTCACAAATGACAATAAGTTTAAAAAGTCATCTCCAATGCAAAAAAGTATTGAGAAGACAATACAAAGTAATTTTTTACGACTTCCAAGACAACTTTTACTCTTCTAATGATATGGTATCAGTGTTTATTATTAAATTGTGTAGGATAACGCATGCAGAGCATTTAATGCTACGGGATCTGTTGTGTAAGGAACACAACCTGTGAGAGAGAACCCGAGAGAGAGAGAGAGAGAGAAAGAGAAAGTGTGGGAGATGGGATAAAGAGGAAGGATCGAGCTCGACTAGATTTTAAACTTAAAATTTAATTTTTGGTTATCATTACTAATAACTAGTTCGCACGTACGAGTTTAGAAGAACACTAACCGAGCCCCGAGCAACGTGACATCAGCTAGCTAGGTTTCTAATACCGTAGCTTTCCTGTTAATTTAAAATTTACAATATTATTGAAACTAATGTTAATACTAAAATTTAAAATAGTTTTTGATTTAACATTTACTTAAAACTAGTTAAAGTTAAAATTGCATTCTTTTTTATTTAAAATGTAATTGGAACTACAATTAATATTAACATTCGCTTGTCCCGTAGTTTAAGTCGTATTTCACTGCTTCTTACTTAAGTCTATGCACCCAAAGAACTTGATTGTTCAAGTCGAACGCGTGCACAGCACGTTCCCTCGATGCAAGACTTGACGTATCCCTTGCTTGTCAAGTCGTTGCACGAACACATTAGAAAAGAGTTTTGTTGGGCTATCGAAGTATAGCAAGCACCATCCCGTGTCACGTGCATTTGTTAAGCAGTGAAAGGGTGTGAAGGCCACTGGCAATGTCAAGCCATCACGGACTATAGCTGGGTTAGACGACGACCCTTTTGCTGTGGGCCGAATCGGTCCCTTGGCCTAGGAATGGATTGGTTGAAGGAGCAATACACAAGAATAGACTGCCATATTGGCAGGATTATTTTTGGTATTCCCGGTGATGCAGAGTTTTCATTTTCCGGTGAGGCAGAGTTTTCACCATCGACTTGATTCCAGGGACGGCACCAGGATCGGAGAGAGTCTACAGGATGGCACCTTCAAAGTTGGAAATCTTGTACAAGATGATTGAAGAACTCAGAACCAAAGGATTCATTCGTGCTATTGGATCGCCTTGGGGAGCACCGATGCTTCTTGTGAAGAAGAAGGATGGTACGTCAAGATTATGTGTTGATTATCGTACATTGATGACTTATTTGATCAGCTCAAGGGAGCAGCTGTATTCTCGAATATTGACTTGCGGTCATGAGGGTACCATCAGATCAGAGTCAGAGAGAAAGTCATCCAGAAGACATCATTTAGATCGAGGTAGGGACATTAGGATTTCCTTGTTATGCCATTTGGAGCGACCAGTGTGCCAGCCATATTCATGGACCCCATGAATCTTCATGCACTATTTCGATCAGTTCATGATAGTGTTCATAGATGACATCTTAGTCTATAGCTGTAGTGCCCCATCCCTACATCGTGCCCCGTACTCCATCCACGGGGTGCGCGAGAAAGAAACATTGTCGCTATCGATTCGGTCGGGACCGATAGGTCGGGATCGATTGACTCGATCGAACGGGAACGGTTGAATTAAGATCCATTCTCTCGCCTAAAGTAAACTCAAGGTGAGTGGCTGACCCTCCTCTTCACGACCCCCTTCCTAGGTAAATCGATAATATTGTTGCGAATGAAAGGATAAATGCAAGGGCACAAACACGGAAAAGGGATTGAGTTTTCAAAGATAATATAGGCTATGTCTTAATAACTAAAAGGAAAATATGTCTTCGTACGGTTATGGACAACTTGTCGACAAGGCGGTATTTTCCTCGATCAGCAACCCGGGGCTACGGGACCGTTTTGACCAGGAGGAAACAGGGTATAGTCGTGCATAAGGTTTCAGCACAGATTAAGCGAGGACTTGCATCGGAGCTAGCTACTTGCGTTGAAAGGACCCCAATTAACAAAGCTGTACGTCCAGGATGGCTTGTGATGCCAGTGACGTCAAAGAGGGACGAGGCGAAGGAGGTCAGCCACTCGCCTTAGACTTGCTTCAAGCGAGCGACTGGTTGGCTGCGCTGACGTCGCCTACGCGATCACCTACAACCCGCTGAATATGGGACTTGGTTCCAGAGAAGCCATTCCATAACGTGGAATGGATCTTAATTCAACCGTTCCCGTTCGATCGACCCGGCCGATTCCGACCTATCGGTCCCAACCGAATCGGTAGCGACATTGTTCCTTTCTCGCGCACCCTATCACGACTCGCACCCGGAGAAAGGGCATGAGTGCGTGACAGCGTCCCAGCCTACACCGCAGAAACGACGTAGAACGCTGTCTAGTTCTACTATCTGACAACAGTTATAATATCAAAACTTGTCGAGAACTGTCAACTCCGAATGGAGGACAAGCAATGTCAATATAATATACTCAATAAGCTATTATATTGTTGCGACCGTCCAGTGTTGGTATTTATGTATGGTATTTATGGTGCACATCATCTTAATTCAACCGAGTAGTTCAAAGGAGGGAATTATGTATGGTATTTATGGTGCACATCATTAGGACGGGTTGCGACCGTCCAGTGTTGTGATAAGCTATGATATCAGTAAGTTTAGGATCCTTCGGATATTGGGCTAGCATCCCGTATCGAAGCGATCATAGTCTTACACATAAGGATGCCAAAGATGCATTACGGTACGAAACACCGTGACCTTCATATAGATAGGGCCAGTGGGCTGAGATTAGCGCTGGGTGCAGGCGCAGGGCCTGCCACCCTTATGCATATGTTTAAGTTTACGGTTGGTTGGTTGAGTGAAATGATATGATTTTTTATGTAAAGTTCTAACCTTGCAGGCTAGGCAAAATGGGACATAGATGAGCACGATCACTATGTTTATGTTAAGATTATGTCTAACTGTATCTGCCGCAGGGACACGGTAGTGGACAAGTTCAGGATATGTTCGGCTCGAGACGGGGCTCGGCTTGGACGTGTCGAGGCATGGAGTCCTTAGCGTTCAAGAGGAGCTACCGTATTGGCGTTCGGACTTGCAACATGGAAATGTTCAGCCGAAGACTACTTGTTAGCTATAAAGAGGCATAATGTATGGAACAATGTACTCCTTTGTGAGCTAGAGAGATCATGAGCGTTGTAGCCAATTGGCATGTTAAGTTGGGCTATTCAGAGCCATTGTAACCTTCAGTTCATTATCAATAAAAGAGATTCTTGTTGTATACTACGTTTTCCTTCCGCTGCTTATGTTATCAAATTGAGCTATAAATACTATTGTGAATCTGTTATCTTGCCTTGCACGAGCGCAACTCCAAATTAAATACGGCATCACGCCCCAGCGAGGACGATGATTCGGATGAAAACTTGATAATGATGAAGACGGTAACTCGGTCGACAAACGTAAGTATCGAGGTATGATCGGGAAAATTTTACAGTAGCATTAATATTAAATCTACATTGGCTTTTCTGTTAATTTAAAATTTACAATATAATTAAAACTAATATTACGAAAATGCTATTTGCTCCCAAAAAATTTGGGTGATACCATCTTCCATTATGTGGCATATGACATGGTTGCTAACATGACAGCTGACATGGCAAAATTTAACAATAAAATTAACATTAATAGTAAATAAATAATTTAATATTAAATTAACATTAATTAATATTAACATTAATATTAACATTAATTTTAATATTAATATTAACATTAACATTAGTATTAGCATTAACATTAACATTAATATTAATATTGACATTAACATTAACATTAAAAAAATTTGGGTAATTAATTTTTGGTGTTAAAATTTGCCATGTCAGCTATTATGTCATCTGCCATGTCAGATGCCACATAATGGGAGATGGCATCACCCAAATATGTTGGGAGCCCAAACGACTAATTGCTAATATTAATACAGTGGCATTACCGTTATTTCCCAATAGATTCGTGCCTTGTTCGGTCACACCTCTCCACGAGCGGGTTATACCCCCCTAAACGAGGGGTTAAATAGCCTTTTCCAAAGAAGAGAACCCATCCGACTAAAGAGAAACAAAGGAAAGAAGAAGAAGAATAGTCGCAATGGAGAGGAGCAAGATCAACTGCAGCGGATGGGCCATCATCCCTACCGAGATTCTCTCGATGATACTAGTACTGTCGGGGATGCCGGCGGACGAGGTAATGTGCAACGTGGCCCCAGTTTGCCGTTCATGGTGGAAGGCGCTCAACGGTCCCTTAGACTATTGTTCTAACGTCGACTTGGTATAGTGGTGCCGGAGGACCCAGCAAACCGCTGAGATTAGTTTGACCGTAATGAAGCTCGTGGCTCGCAGTGAGGGATATCTAGGGTCCTTCTCCGCGTACAAGCTCGACGAAGCAGCCTTCTCTTTTGCATGTTTAAGGCTAGTGCAAAATTTTATTTGGTCTTATTCTAATACTTTATTTTTTCTATTACAAATTTTTACGTATACTTTTGTTAATTTCTATTGATGTTTTCCCATTTTTATAATACAGTGGGAAATTTCTAAGGGTGCTGCGCATTCCGAAGTGCGACGTGAGTGATGAAACTTTCGTGAGACACTTGGAGTTTCTTCCTGTGCTGGAAGAACTCGACATTAGCTACTGCCTCTATATCACGTCGACTGGAATATTTTCCGCCGAAAAGTATTGTCGTCGTCTGGTCAAGCTGAGTAGGAACATGCCCCTCCAGATTTCATGTTCAGGAACATGTTCGTACTGGACACAAAAAACGAGACGGAGGAAAAGGCCGTGACTGATTCGATGCCGCGTCTCGAGCACCTATATATGGGATTCGGCATGTTCAATGGAGACACGCTGCGATCTATCATATGCAACTGCAAGGGTCTTCGCGTGCTCGACATACGTGGGTGCTTCAACGTGATCTTCGACGACGAACTCTGGAAAATTTGTTATTCAATACAGACGTTTAAAAAACCCTTTGATAATGTAATCCCAGTACCAGGAGAACCTGTATACGAGATGTATAATGATTTAGATATCATCTATCATTCCTGGGGTGAATGGTGAAAACATTAGCATGCATGCATGCATGCATTTCTTTATATTTTTCACTAGTCTACATGCAAGATATTTTTTATGAGTTCGATTCTCCATTTTGACAAAATTTTACTTTTGTCAATACTAATTTTTTACATGATTAATTTTTTTATAAATAAAATGGACTGTGATATAATGACGCCTAAGACGGCTCACTTCTGAGATTTTGACATTTTCCAACACAGATTTTACCATTAATACAACATCTCAGTGTAATCATATCCAAAAGATTTCGCCATTTCCCAACACAGATTTTACCTTATTCAAAATAAATTCTGGCGGTGCAAATTCCACTCATATTAGTGGTATCAGTGCCATTCACCATAATTAATGGTGATCGATACGAAAACATTGGTTTCTTTTTTACAACCCTTTAAAATCTATTTACACAGCCAAACGGACAAACTAATTCATCTTCACGAGCCTTCAAAACCAATTTATATAGATTAAAAACAAAACTAAACAGCCAAACTATTTAAAATTCACAACCCTACAGAACACTCCTAAATGTACCATTCTCCGTCTTATATGTACCATTCTCCGTCCTACATGTATCATTTTCCATCCTACCTCCGTCCTAAATATACCATTCTCCGTCCTATATGGACCATTCTCCGTCCTACATGTATCATTCTCCGTCCTACATTTACCATTCTCCGTCCTAAATGTACCATTCTTCGTGTTAGAGGAACGAAGAATGGCCATTAACAGCCAAACAGCCAAACTAATTCATCTTTACGAGCCTTCAAAACCAATTTATATAGATTCAAAACAAAACTAAACAGCCAAACTATTTAAAATTCACAACCCTACAGAACAGTCCTAAATGTACCATTCTCCGTCTTATATATACCATTCTCCGTCCTATATGTATCATTCTCCGTCATACCTTCGTCCTAAATGTACCATTCTCCGTCCTATATGGACCATTCTTCGTCCTACATGTATCATTCTACGTCCTACATTTACCATTCTCCGTCCTAAATGTACCATTCGCCGTCCTAAATGTACAATTCTCCGTCCTAAATGTACCATTCTCCGTGTTAGAGGAACGGAGAATGGCCATTAACAGTCCCAAAAATTATTCCATACTAAGTTAAAAGCATATAATAGCACCCAAAAAATGTTAACAATAGAAAAATTCTACAGAACCCAAACACCAGACTCGAACCTAGGCCTTCCATGTAAAAGCCAAACAGCACAACCAACTAAGCCTGGAAAGACATCAATAATGCTAAGTCTACTACCAAATGCTTACAACACTCTTACAACCTTCACCCATTGCTGACATGTGGGCCATGGCCCACATGTCAGCAATGGGTGAAGGTTGTAAGAGTGTTGTAAGCATTTGGTTGTAACTGTAGCATTATATCCCCAACTTCCAATAAGGAATAAGAAGAGTCGGTTAGGAACGTGTATATATATACATAGGGGTCCCCATTCATCTGAGTAGGTTGCACATTTCACATGGCTCCAAAAAGATCATCTGGTTGGAAACCATTGCCAGAGTCTTCTTCCAGTCGTCGCCGAGCCTCTCCGCATGGAGCACCCTCTACGCCGCCTCCGGCCCATGATTGGCTGGCAGCGGCTACGGACTTCCTGACCTCCTGCGGGTTATCACTGGAGGTCATCGCTCGACCTCTTCATCCGGCGTCCAACTTTGACCTGTTGCCGATCACTCCGGAAGAACGGGATTCTCTGGTGAAGAGGGAAGCGTTTCGCCGCCTGTGCCATAGGACGGGTGTGTGCACCCTGCAGGACTTCGCGGAGATCCTCCACGAGGCCAGTGAGGGCTAGACCTCTTTTTTTTTCTTTTTTTTCTTTTTTTACAGTTTTTTGTCCTCCTCTTGTATACTTCTCCGGAGAATGTTCCGGCGATGAAGCTGGGATTTAATAAAATATAATATTTTGTTAACTCAATTTGGTTTCGGCTACAATCAAACTTTTACAACCTTCTTATAACTTACACCAATTTGCTAACTATAGTATTGCTCTTTATAATTAACAAATCTTGTTACGTCAAATCCATATATCAGCGACGATATTCCCATCAATGACTTGTTACGTCATAGAATTGATTATGCTGCCAGCGTCAATCTTGCCGTCAAATCCATCTTAAATATGATTACAAAGTAAAATAGAGGACAACTTTGAGTGTTTCAATTTTACTCTTTTCAAGTACATAGTCTTCTTATTTTCAAAAATTTAATCAAATATTCGAAAAATAAAAATATTGAGATTAAACTTCACATTCTTAAATATGTTGTCAAATTTTTATAAATAAACATGTTTCCACCACGTTTTTTCTGCCAAATTTTTCAATAATTTATACGGAACACGTGGATATATACTAGTAATAATAGTAATAAATTTAATTTTGGAAAGTAGTTTTTAAAATTAGGATCTCAAAATCCCAAAAGTTTATGTAGTGATTTCACATGGATATATACTAGTAATAATAGTAATAAATTTAATTTTGGAAAGTAGTTTTTTAAATTTAATAGTAATAAATTTGACCGTCTTATACTAGTAATAATAGTAAAAATTTAATTTAAGACTCAAAACTATTCTAATTTTTTCCACTTCCCAAGGTCATATAAGACGGTCGAATTTTCCCTTTTCTTCTCTCAAACCCTTTTCCTTCTCCCAAACCCTCTTCTAATCAAAATGCCGCCGAATAAACAACGACCGTCGCCGAAGGGGAAGAATCCACAAAGGGATGCGATACAGGCCCGAAGGGCAGAACTTGCAAGGGCGGCAAAAACCAAGATTATGGTCGCTAGGGCAGAGGCCGAAAGGGCAGCGGCGGCGGCAGCGACGATGAAAGCGGAGACGACAGCCAAGCCACGTGCAAAAAAAGCTAAAAACACTCATTGCTCGACAAAGACCGAAAAATCTATCTTCGATACAGAGTCATCGGAAGACTCAACTTATGAAGATCGAAGGCGTACTCAAGCGAAGGCTAAGGTGGCAACGGATACAGAGTCATCAGCGTACTCTGTGGATTTTGAATCCTCATCAGAAGAGGAAAATGAAGAGGAAGAGCAATCATCAAATAAGTCCCAGGCTGGATAGGAGGTAAAAAAATTTAAAGACTCTAAAACTAAGAAGATTTATATTAAATATTTCAAGAAAAATGCTTGTCACGTCCCAGAACCAGAATACTGGAGAGCGGGGGCAGACATAGCCAGCTACGTATAACGGAATGGAATCCACACCGCTATACGGTCACGGCTGTCTAGATATGTGAGGGTTTCACTACAATCCATCGGTCTCTTAAGGTCATAAAATAGCCTATTGTCTCAATCTCAACCAACTAATAATAGTAACAAGATATCAGATCACTAAATATACAATTGTAAGGCATCCCAAACATTACATATCCAGATGATCATGAAGCTAGTCGTACAAAATGTAAGGACTAGCAAGAGTTCAGTCATACATGATCAACCCCCGGGGCTTGTCAATCATGTTACAGCCCGTAGGCAGACGGTAAGTAAGTACAATCGAGCTAACATTTGCTCGTCGGCTAAACGCCTCAAAAGAATAATTTACAATATTAAAGTGGAAGAACAAAAAGAAACTCACTCGATGCCCTGGTTACGCCTGGTGACCACCATCGGGCTGGAAAGCAGGTAGATCCTTTGCTGCTGCTCCGGTATCTGGCCATACAAAACCAGCTGGGTCAGACCCCAGAAAGAGCAAGTGCCACAAAGGAGGCTTCACTTAAGGACTAAAACCAACAAATCATTAGCATTCAACAGGTAAGAAAATAATAAGTAACACAGTTGGGGTTTGTGCTCTACCAATGCACTTATCCCAATCAGAGAAAATAACTAAGTGAAGCATCATTGACATAAAAGAACTGGAGGATCATGCTAAATAAAACATAGCGGGACAATATATGAAGAGAAAACGAAGAAGAAACATGGTAAGTGATATATAAAAGATATTCTTGTACAGAATCAATAAAAGATAGGACATATGGAAAAGCATGCCAGGATGATATACGATGAGATAACCATGGGACTATTCAGATAGCTAGGTTACAACCCGTAAACCAAACAAGGACCGGGGTTGTAACCCTTCGTCTGAACGGAACTTGGTTTCTCTCACCATTTATCGGCAAGATGAATATAAGAAATCAGGTCAAGTAACAATCTGGAGTGACAATCATTATTGTGACAATCTGGAGTGACAATCATTATAGTGACAATCTGGAGTGACAATCATTATAGTGACAATCTGGAGTGACAATCATTATAGTGACAATCTTACAATCATTCGGTACAATCCTGCAATCAATCAATTCTAGACAATACCATACTGGACTAGACTCCATCCATTCAATCACGGCCAATCATTGCCTACGGCTTTCTACATTAACTAACTAGGGTTGTCACAATCCTAGTTACTATCAAGATGCAATGAGATGTTCCACCAACCACAAGCCCTGCAGCTAATCCAGGTTATCCAGGCGACTGGGATTCATTAAGCAATTATCAAGAGTTATTAGGTGTGCCCCACATGACAGTGGGCTGGAAATGTGCCCTACTCGACGGCAGGCTACAAGTCCAACAATTGTGGCCGGGATAACGGGATCGCCTGTAACTGGAGAAAATCTCTCATGACTACTGAATTATTCTAATCATTAACCTTAGTTTATTTCAATAGGTACCCCTGACCGTGGTACTCAGGAGTCCCATCCTGGACATGGTGTGAGACTGGACAAGTGGATTTAACAAGCAAGCAAGAAAGAACCATCCACGGTGTCAAGACAAGTCAAGCTAAGTTATCAGGTCATGTCAAGTCAGGAGTGCGCCACGACGGGCCACTATCATGTCAGGTTGGTCATGTCAGGAGTGCACCACTACGGGTCACTGTCGTGTTATGCAAGTTCATTGCCATACCATGCCATGTACAATAGTCATTCCAAACATATTAAGTAAAATCAAGTTCATGACAAAGGCGTAAGGATATAAAATGGGCGTAGAATATCTAATAAAAAATCAATATACAGGGCTATAAAAGAGCCAAGCTTAGAGAAATAAAACCAAATCTCCAAGAGCCAATAGATTGCGCAAGGGGTCAGGGGGTTGGATTGTGCAGGAGTCAAGTGTACCAGGGGCCAACTGCGCAGGAGTGAGCTGCGCAGGGGTCAGATTGCGCAGAGGATGGATTGCGCAGAGGATGGATTGCACAGCAATGGATTGTGCAGAGGATGAACTGCGCAGCAATGGGTTGCGCAGAGGATGAACTGCGCAGCAATAGGTTGCGCAGAGGATGGATTGTGCAGCAATGGGTTGCGCCAGCACTGGACTGCGCCAGCACTGGATTGCGCAACAATAGATTGCGCCAGCACTAAAGAGCACTGGACTGGCTAGATGGACTGCGCCAGCGCTAAAGAGCACTGGACAGGCTGGATTGCGCCCGGGACAGAAGATCATCTTCCCCAAAGCTGAGAGCAATGGCCATGGAATTTCGAAATTTCAAAAGACCATAACTAGGTCAAATCTCAATGAAAATCTACCTTGCAAAGGTCTAAGTTGTGTAAAATTAAATTCTCTTTAACATGGAACAATCAAAACATAAAAATGAACAAGTTTTATAGATCAAAACCACCATTTTCTGAAAATACTTCAATCCTAGATCTACAAAATTCCAAGCTCCAAATGGAGAAAACTCAAGTTCTAATGTTACTTAGAATGAACTAATAAAGCTATTAGACAAATAAAATGTAGCCCTTAAGTGATAGCAAGATGCAACTTGCCTAGAGCTTGGGTGTAGGTGGAGAGGAGGAAGAAGAAGAAAATAAAAATGAGGAGAGAGAGAGGAAGTTTGATATTTATGGGAGGGGGTGGTTCACCATGTCAAACCAAAATAAACCGAACCAAGCCAAGCCAAGTCATGTTGAACCAAGTCAAGGCCAATAACTCTCCCTAGCAATTTAAACCAAATGAATCATGAAATAAACCCAAGCTTCACTAATCCAAAATAATAAACCAATGAACCATTAAAACCAATTGAACTATCAATGCCAATAAAATCAAGCCAATGCAAAATAAGCCAAGATAACTAATCACGAAAAATTAAATATGGGTCCAAAACACGTATACGTACACTAAATACGTATCACGAATTTGGGACATTACAATGCTGTTATGCCTGAAAGATCAATTAAGATGGATGATGTCGAAGAGGAAGCTTTCCTGGATATATTAAAATTCTATCAATTGGAGAAACTGAACAAATCCTGTCTTGAGAAAATCTCTCAAACAATAGTAAGAGAATTTTACTCAAATCTTCCGGCTGAAATTAAAGAAAAAGAAGAGGATCAACCACTGGTGTTTCTGAGAGGAAAACTGATTAGGGTAAATGCTGCTGTCATCAACGAATTTTATGGATTTGATCCAGTTCCTGAGTTTGATATGAAAGATATTGATAATGTTTCATGACGGATGCAATTCATGAGATTACAGGTGTTTCAATGGGTGCCAAGACCCCACAAAATGTATACAAAGATCAATGAAAAACTTTGTATAAATTGTTGCATGTCTACGTATCTCAAACACTCAACCCTACTGGACATGAGTTTTCCATCCATCCCGAGAGAGTAAAATTTCTTTATTATATGGGAAAGAAAAAAAGGATGGATATAGGTTCCTACATGTTCAGTAGAATGATGCATCTCGTGGGAAAACCAACTGCAAGGACAGCTCTCCCTTTCGGAGGATTTGTATGCTCGATGGCTAATAAACATTCTATCCCAAGCTTAGCAGGGGATGTTTATATTAAAAACAAATGCCCCATGAGAAAACTAACCTTCACTCGAATGTTTAGAAAACAGGCAGCAGCTGCAAGCAAACCATCAACATCTGGAAAACCATCAACTTATGGAATCAAAAACACTAAGGACAGGGTTGATGATATATACAATTTTGTTGCTGCAAACTTGGAGAATGTCTTCAAAGAGATGAAGACTATATCCGACAACCAGAAATTGATTCTGGATAAGATTAACCAGATAGAGGTTGAATTTGCTGACCAAGAATAAGATTTTCCTTCCCTCGTGAAGAAGGTAAATGGGGCTAGCCCAAACTCTTATATAAAAATACACACTGTGCACATTGACACTTTAATGCTAGCCATCACTTTGATACTTCTATTTATATTTCTGGATGTCATTTCTACATATACAGTGAGTCCATACTGACTATAATTTTTTTTAATCCATCCCTCAAGGTGTAGGTGAAGAATATTTTGAGAAAGAAGAAGAAGTAGGAAAAAAAAAGAAACAAGAAGAAGAAGATGGAGATGGCTATGAAGATTCATCTTTTGAGTTTTGAATGTCTCTTATTTCAATTTGGAAGTAATATTTGACTTGTAATATGGTTCTGAATATTTGTTGGTCATGGCGGTCAAACTAAATTTTGTGTTTGAAATATTGTAAGACTAAACTTTTCGCTTGTACTAAGTGCATAGTTCGTAATTTGTTTGAAAAATGTAATATGGTCTTGAATTTAGAGTAGGTCTGATATTTATTTGGATTATTGTATTGTGAATTATGCAGGTTCTATGTTGAATTACTAACGTGGATTGGACAGATTACTGTAACGTGAATTATGCAGTTTATTGGACTTGGAATGAAGTATACTTAATTTGATTATGATTTTTGGTTGAAGCGTTTATTTGGTTGGCAGTTGGCCTTCATAGATGATATTGATATTTTGGTGTATTCCTTTGATTTGCAGATGTCCATCACAGATTTCATGAGTCCTGGGTGCATTCCTAGGGTTTACAGGTGGCCTCATTACGGATTCATTCCTGGGATCACTAAAACTTTATTTGATTGTAATGTGTTTTGCTTTCTGTAAAAAATCATTACATCGATGCCATCAGTATGAATTCGATGCCAGTGCCTGTTCATCCCTTGTTATTGCTGAACCAAAATTGTAATCCTGCCTGTTCATCCCTTGTTATTGCTGAAACATAATTGTAATCCTGCCTATTCATCCTTTGTTATTGCCATCAGTACATCGATGCCATCAGTATGAAGTCGATGCCAGTGTAATGTATAATGTAATGTAAGAAAAATTTTCTTTGATAGTAGGTTAATTATAGTCAAACATTCGCAAGAAATTTTGTTCAGCCATACAGTGGAAGCCTGATAAAATGATATTCGGATTTTCTTAAAAATGATTTAATATTAAATGAATGTACTATGGTAAATGATATTAAAAATACTGTAAATATTTGGTGAAAAAAATATGAGATACTTGAATATTTCTAGTCCTAAATGTACCATACTTTGTTAAAAGCACAGAGAGTGTCCATTCTCCATTTTCAAAGAACGGAGAATGGTCATTCTCCTTGTTAAAGGAACGGAGAATAGCCATTCTCCTTGAGAATGGCCATTCTCCGTGTTAAAAGCAAAGAGAACGGTCATTCTCCGTCCATTCGCCGTGTTAAAAGCAAAGAGAATGGCCATTCTCCGTCCATTCGTCGTGTTAAAAGCAAAGAGAATGGCCATTCTCCGTGTTAAAAGCAAATAGAATGGCCATTCACCGTCCAAAAAAAATATTCTCTTCGAAAATATTATCATTAGAAAAGTAAAAAATATTTCGTCCGATCAATACAGATTTTTTTTTAAATATGTGAGCAGATGATCCGCCCGACCTCAGAAGCAGGTTTCCTCAGTTCACCACCACCACCATGACATGTAGCTTTATTAACAAAATATTAAATTATTAGATGAAAAATAAGATTTCTGACAATGGCATGGACAGTAAAATTAGAGCGGCGCCGCTGGTAATTCTTCTTGTTCGAGGAGGTCTTATTTCCTTCTTCATCTTCGTTTCTCTTTCCACCACAACCACCAACACCACCACCACGACGGCCTGTAACCAAAAAAAAATTACGAAATATTAAATTGGATGGACGAAAGAGAGAGTAAATATGAGTTAATTTAGGGTGTTCATTGAAAAAATTAAAGTGAAGAATGACCTGCTAAAGCAAGTTACCAACAGGTCAAAAGTCTAAATCAGCAATAAATGATGTTTCTACACTATTATTCAATCCGAACCATTGGATCAACATCCAACGGTCCAAATTTCGGATGTATCGATACATCCATTTCCAGCGGATGAATTGTAGAACGACCCATATATATATATATATATATATATATATATATATATATATATATATATATATATATATATATATATATATATATATAAGAACAGTGCAAAAGATGCCTTACATGTTTTTGCGATGTTGATTTTAGCTTTTTAAGGCATTATGTCATGAAAGACTTTTTATGGCACACATTTGTGAGCCATGAATGACCATTCAATTCATAGATATGGATCTCGGACCTGTGAATGGGGATATTCCTGATGCTCACAAAGAAAAAGGAAAATGATTTGGATAAAAAGAGAAGTGTTCTTTCTAAAAAAAAGATAAAAAGAGAAGTGACTTGGACAAAAGAGTCAATTACGGGCTTTGCAATGCCGTGAAAAATTATAGGCGATGCGCATATTATGCAGTACTTGACTAATAACGACATCCACATATACGTTGTAATTTAAGCTTCATGACATACTTTGAAAGGTGTGAAAGAGTATAGACGATAACATATTACATCGTAAAAGCTAGTAACTTTTTATAGCAGGAGCTAATACGACATGAGCTTACAATTTTTCCATGCTGGAAAAAAATTCCTCGTCGTGTCACCTACTTTTGCATGGCCGTTCTTCTCGCCAGTGAATGTTCCTGCGTGAATCAAGGACTGGACGTCACGTGGATGACTATTATGCCAAACGAGTAAAGTGCAATAATTAGTGACTCCTCGATTTTTTTTTAAGTTCCTCGTTGAATAATGTATCACCTCAGAATTCGTAACGTCTTCATAAATGCATACAGCTCAATAGCCATGCAGAAGATAAATTTTTGTATAGTGGCTGCCAACACGGAACTGTGATTTCAGTGTGGAATCGATTCACACAGAACTAAGATTTCAGCTTGGAACTTCTAGTCCCATTTAGCGAAAATTTTCTTTTTCCTTCTCTTCAACGAAATTTTTTTCTAACAGTGGAACCCCCTAGGGGAAAGCTTCGTGCCACCTATCTCATGAGAGCTTTGAAGATCGCTGGACCGAAACTTGATCATTTTTTGAGCATCAACGAATTTTATGGATTTGATCCAGTTCCTGAGTTTGATATGAAAGATATTGATAATGTTTCCAAGACGGATGCAATTCATGAGATTACAGGTGTTTCAATGGGTGCCAAGACCCCTCAAAATGTATACAAAGATCAATTAAAAACTTTGTATAAATTGTGCATGCCTACGTATCTCAAACACTCAACCCTACTGGACATGAGTTTTCCATCCATCCCGAGAGAGTAAAATTTCTTTATTATATGGGGAAGAAAAAAAGCATGGATATAGGTTCCTACATGTTCAGTAGAATGATGCATCTCGTGGGAAAACCAACTGCAAGGACAGCTCTCCCTTTCGGAGGATTTGTATGCTCGATGGCTAATAAACATTCTGTCCCAAGCTTAGCAGGGGATGTTTATATTAAAAACAAAGGCCCCATGAGAAAACAAACCTTCACTCGAATGTTTGGAAAACGGGCAACAGCTGCAAGCAAACCATCAACATCTGGAAAACCATCAACTTATGGAATCAAAAATACTAAGGACAGGGTTGATGATCTATACAATTTTGTTGCTGCAAACTTTGAGAATGTCTTCAAAGAGATAAAGACTATATCCGACAACCAGAAATTAATTCTGGATAATATTAACCAGATAGAGGTTGAATTTGCTGACCAAGAATAAGATTTTTCTTCCCTCGTGAAGAAGGTAAATAGGGCTAGCCCAAACTCTTATATAAAAATACACACTGTGCACATTGACACTTTAATGCTAGCCATCACTTTGATACTTCTATTTATGTTTCTGGATGTCATTTCTACATATACAGTGAGTCCATAATGACTATAATTTTTCTTAATCCGTCCCTCAAGGTGTAGGTGAAGGATATTTTGAGAAAGAAGAAGAAGTAGGAAAAAAAAGAAACAAGAAGAAGAAGATGGAGATGGCTATGAAGATTCATCTTTTGAGTTTTGAATGTCTCTTATTTCAATTTGGAAGTAATATTTGACTTGTAATATGGTTCTGAATATTTGTTGGTCATGGCGGTCAAACTAAATTTTGTGTTTGAAATATTGTAAGACTAAACTTTTTGCTTGTACTAAGTGCATAGTTCGTAATTTGTTTTGAAAATATAATATGGTCTTGAATTTAGAGTAGGTCTGATATTTATTTGGATTATTGTATTGTGAATTATGCAGGCTCTATGTTGAATTACTAACGTGGATTGGGCAGATTACTGTAACGTGAATTGTACAGTTCATTGGACTTGGAATGAAGTATACTTAATTTGATTATGATTTTTTGGTTGAAGCGTTTATTTGGTTGGCAGTTGGCCTTCATAGATGATATTAATATTTTGGTGTATTCCTTTGATTTGCAGATGTCCATCACAGATTTCATGAGTCCTGGGTGCATTCCTAGGGTTTACAGGTGGCCTCATTACGGATGTATTCCTGGGATCACTAAAACTTTATTTGATTGTAATGTGTTTTGCTTTCTGTAAAAAATCATTATATCGATGCCATCAGTATGAATTCGATGCCAGTGCTTGTTCATCCCTTGTTATTGCTGAAGCAAAATTGTAATCCTGCCTGTTCATCCCTTGTTATTGCTGAAACATAATTGTAATCCTGCATGTTCATCCTTTGTTATTGCCATCAGTACATCGATGCCATCAGTATGAAGTCGATGCCAGTGTAATGCATAATGTAATGTAAGAAAAATTCTCTTTGATAGTAGGTTAATTATATTCAAACATTCGTAAGAAATTTTGTTCAGCCATACAGTGGAAGCCTGATAAAATAATATTCGGATTTTCTTGAAAATAATTTAATATTAAATGAATGTACTATGGTAAATGATATTAAAAATACTATAAATATTTGGTGAAAAAAATATGAGATACTTGAACATTTTCAGTCCTAAATGTACCATACTTTGTTAAAAGCACAGAGAGTGTTCGTTCTCCGTTTTCAAAGAACGGAGAATGGCCATTCTCCATGTTAAAGGAACGGAGAATGGCCATTCTCCTTGAGAATGGTCATTCTCCGTGTTAAAAGCAAAGAGAACGGCCATTCTCCGTCCATTCGTCGTGTTAAAAGCAAAGAGAATGGCCATTCTCCGTCCATTCGTCGTGTTAAAAGCAAAGAGAATGGCCATTCTCCGTGAGCAAATAGAATTGCCATTCACCGTCTAAAAAAAAATATTCTCTTCGAAAATATTATCATTAGAAAAGTAAAAAATATTTCGTCCGATCAATACAGATTTTTTTTGTTTTATTATGTGAGCAGATGATCCGCCCGACCTCAGAAGCAGGTTTTCTCAGTTCACCACCACCACCATGACATGTAGCTTTATTAACAAAATATTAAATTATTAGATGAAAAATAAGATTTCTGACAATGGCATGGACAGTAAAATTAGAACGGCGCCGCTGGTACTTTTCTTGTTCGAGGAGGTTTCGACGACGTCCGACGCGAACCGGACCGATTCTTCTCGGCACAGTTGGTACTCCTCGTTGTTCTAGGAGGGCTCGACGACGTTCGACGCAATCCGGACCGGTTCTTATTTTCTTCTTCATCTCCGTTTCTCTTTCCACCACAACCACCAACACCACCACCACGACGGCCTGTAACCAAAAAAAAATTACGAAATATTAAATTGGATGGACGAAAGAGAGAGTAAATATGAGTTAATTTAGGGTGTTCATTAAAAAAATTAAAGTGAAGAATGACCTGCTAAAGCAAGTTACCAACAGGTCAAAAGTCTAAATCAGCATTAAATGATGTTTCTACACTATTATTCAATCCGAACCATTGGATCAACATCCAACGGTCCAAATTTCGGATGTATCGATACATCCATTTCCAGCGGATGTATTGTAGAACGACCCATATATATATTTTCTTATATATATATATATATATATATATATATATATATATATATATATATATATATATATATATATATATATATATATATATATATATATATTATATAAGAACAGTGCAAAAGATGCCATACATGTTTTTGCGATGTTGATTTTAGCTTTTTAAGGCATTATGTCATGAAAGACTTTTTATGGCACACATTTGTGAGCCATGAATGACCATTCAATTCATAGATGTGGATCTCGGACCTGTGAATGGGGATATTCCTGATGCTCACAAAGAAAAAGGAAAATGATTTGGATAAAAAGAGAAGTGTTCTTTCTAAAAAAAAAAGATAAAAAGAGAAGTGACTTGGACAAAAGAGTCAATTACGGGCTTTGCAATGCCGTGAAAAATTATAGACGACGTGCATATTATGCAGTACTTGACTAATAACGACATCCACATATACGTTGTAATTTAAGCTTCATGACATACTTTGAAAGGTGTGAAAGAGTATAGACGACAACATATTACATCGTAGAAGCTAGTAACTTTTTACAGCAGGAGCTAAGACCATCTCCAATGATGATTTCTAAAATTGAATTCTTATCCTACTTGACTTTGTACTTTAAGGAGATTTATATCCTAGTTGGAAGAGTTTCTACATAGAAATTGTAGACATATAAAAATGCTCCAATGGTTCTCCATTTCTATCCTATGTGTCACATAGTAAAATGATCAATTTAATGGTGCGGGGCCCAATAATAATTGTCATGAGAGGGGAGAATTTCTATAAGGCCTCGTTTGGTTCGCGGAATCTCCCGGTTGGGAAAGGAAAGTGATTACTTTTCTATGTTTGGGTGTCCAAGAAATTGAGGAGGAAAGGAAAGTGATTCTCAATGGAAGGGAAATTAGGGGGGAAAAGTGATTCCATCCATCCAAGGAAGGAATCACTTTCCCATATTGAAGTATTCACTTTCCTTTCCAAATTCCTTGGCCTTGCCAAACATCGAAAAGGAAAATCAATAGGAATTAAAGTTTCCCAAAGGAAAGGAAATGACAAGGAATTGATTTCCTTTTCCTTCCATTCCGCGAACCAAACGAGGCCTAAGACCATCTCCAATGGGGGTTTCTATCTTCCATTTTTCTATGGAAAAAATCCATTTTAGAAAAAATTTCTCCCAATGGTAGTTTCTATCACCATTTCTATCCTAGGTGGCAATGATGTAGGATAGAAACTTTCTAGGAGGGTTTCTACATGTAGAAACTCTCATAGAAATTCTCCTCTCTCATGACAATTATTATTGGGTCCCATATCATTAAATTGATCCTTTTACTATGTGACACATAGGATAGAAATGGAGAACCATTGGAGAGTATTTTTTGTATGTGTACAATTTCTATGTAAAAACTCTTCCAACTAGGATAGAAATCTCCTTAAAGTACAATGCCAAGTAGGATAAGAACTCAATTTTAGAAATCACCATTGGAGATGGTCTAAGAGTTTCTACATGTAGAAACCCTCCTAGAAAATTTTCATCCTACATCATTGCCACCTAGGATAGAAATAGTGATAGAAATCACCATTGGGAGAAGTTTTTTCTAAAATGGATTTCTTCCATAGAAATAGAGAAGATAGAAACCCCATGGTCTAATACGACACGAGCTTACAATTTTTCCATGCTGGAAAAAAATTCCTCGTCGTGTCACCTACTTTTGCATGGCCGTTCTTCTCGCCAGTGAATGTTCCTGCGTGAATCAAGGACTGGACGCCACGTGGCTGACTATTATGCCAAACGAGTAAAGTGCAATAATTAGTGACTCCTCGGTTTTTTTTAAAGTTCCTCGTTGAATAATGTATCACCTCAGAATTCGTAACGTCTTCATAAATGCATACCGCTCAATAGCCATGCGGAAGATAAATTTTCGCATAGTGGCTACCAACACGGAACTGAGATTTCAGTGTGGAATCGATTCACACAGAACTAAGATTTCAGCTTGGAACTTCTAGTCCCATTTAGCGAAAATTTTCTTTTTCCTTCTCTTCAACGAAATTTTTTTCTAACAGTGGAACCCCCTAGGGGGAAAGCTTCGTGCCACCTATCGATCATATCTCATGAGAGCTTTGAAGATCGCGGAACCGGAACTCATTTGTTGAGCATCAACACCCCCTATCATAGGTACATTATGGATAGTAGTAAGTCCACAACAAAGTTTCCTAGCAGGAACAGATCTCAGATCTCTGGAACCAGCAGTGACATCAAAACTTTGGATAATTTTTTCCGCCTCTTAGATAAGAAGTCCTTGTTTTCAAGACCCGCAGGTGTGGAAGTATCTTATTCTAATCCTTGTATAGATTAGAGATAATAATCACTTTGACAAACATTTAAAGAATCTTCACAATTAATGTCTATTAATTGGACTCCCCCTCTTAGGGATCGATCATTGATCAACCACTGCTATCATGTTTTCCAGTATCACTTCTGATCATAACCAATATTCGTCTGTCACGTCCAGTCTACCACCTCTGAACAAAAAAAGATCCTTGTACTATCTTGTCCAGTCAAACCACATTTGAACTGCCAGATCTGATCACTATATAGTCTCCCATTCGTCATGTGACATGTCCAACCAATACCCCTGAATGAGTGAAACAATCCCTAGAATCGAAATTTTCCACTATGACATTTTCTAGTATTACCTCTGATGGTGACTAATCATTTCTATCATGTCTAGTTCATTACCTCTGAAAGAAGAAAAGTGGAAACAGCTCAAGCGTCTGGCGTACCCTCGAAATTCGGCTTCCATAGGACGAAGTCTCCGGTTGCGCCTCTCCTTAACAAAGACTCAGGACTGACGCTCCATGGATGCTTCGTCCAAAGTGTGAAGGACATTGTACGACCCATGCCCCAAAGATTGCCTGTCGGGTCCTCATCAGAACACCTCGTGTCGCTAGAGCCATCAGTTCCATTTGGGCCATTGTGGCTCCGCCGCCTTAAGCAGCTGCTACAATTCTTGGATTACCTCACACAGTCGCTCCCTTTCGCAAAAGGTTATATCACCTTCAACATCTGTCGCGCATATATTGTAAGGTTTCCAAAGAGGCTATTGCATGAAAGGCAAGTTATGGCAAGCCTAATTTTACTGTTAAATTATTTTATTGATTGTCAATCCTGTCTGTTGCTCCCAAAGATAATTTCACAGGAGCCAGAAACAATTAGGAATTGCAATACACTGCTTTTGTTTAACAAAACTATGTCGAACTCAATGAATTGTTTATGACCTTCACTTTGAAATATTGCATGCATTGCTAGACAATATTTCAGCCAATAGTTTCCTTTCTCTAAAAAAAGAAACATAAAACCTATTCAACCAACTAACGGGCTATGGATACCAGTCTAATCAAGCTTACATGTTCCACAAGTTACTCAACCGAAAGGGTTACAAATTATTAAGACAACTTATAAAGAACACTAGAATCAAATTGTAAAAAATAAAAGGTTCAGTGCCTACAATAGCAACTAGACATTATATCACAAATTGGAAATAACTAACTAGCTCACAACAAAGTCCATCAAGCTGCAGCAAAACAAGGGGCAGACAACTTTGTTATAATTCAAAACCGAATTCTTCTAAAAAAAAAAGACAATACTGCTTCAGCTTTGCTCCTCGCCATCTGCCGCATCCCTCTCTTCAGCAGCAGCAGCCATCAATTCATCAAAGTTTGCCGTCTTCCCCAGCAATATCTCAATCTGAACTTGGTCAAAAGGTTCAAGTCAAAGTACTAGTTAAAAAAAGGGAGTTACTAGGGGCACTACATATTATGATAGGGCTGTCACAAAATTTACAATTTTTTTATTGCCATAATACCCTTCTAAAAATGTTAGGGTCATCACAAATATTGTTAGGACTGTCAAATTTTTGGCATCCTTACAGAGAGTCCATTTCTCAGGACTTCCAAAATTTTGGAAGTCCCGATACAAAGTATTTCTCAAGACAGTCAAAATTTTGGCAGTGCTGATACACAATTGTAGTCCTACATCCTCCCTAACGGAACTATCCTGATTTCTGAAGCTTTGAAACCCCCAATAATGGGTTCGAATTTTCAGAAATAGTGCCAATTTGGACTATAGACTGGTGTGTTGCCCTTAACAATTGGTGTGTTGCCCCCCACATTTGGAAAACCCTAGAACCTACAAAACCTATTTCAACGGATGAAATTTTATGTTGCTTGTAAAGGAGTCTTGGTGTGTGCCATATCTGATTCAGGTTGCAAGAGCAAGAGAGAATAACAAAGTAGTTAGAGAAAGAGGAAAGAAGAGTGTTATGTTTGTGTGTTGCCTCCTAGCCATTTTTGTACTTGAGTGTGTTGCCCACCCCCACAACTCCCACCCCCCCCCCCCCCCCAAAAATCACATTTTGTAGTGCCCCTAGTAATCCCCTTAAAAAATTATAGCATCACAATGTCGTTGCAACTGTATCTGACCTTCGCCTTCTGGATAGGACGCCCCCTTGATTCATCTTTCATATCAACAGTGGATGTCATGATCTCTGTACATTTGAGTTTGAAATAAGATAAATAACATGTCAGCTTGAAATAGGGTAGAATATCAAATGTCAGATTGTTCCAATGGAAGATCAAGCAGTGATCTAAATACTTAAAAACTTATACAGTGGGTACAAGAAGCAAGAATCTTACTCTTCTCAACAGCAAGACCATTGTTTTTCAGTATCTCTGCAATAGTGACCACAGTCGCAATGGCTGGAAATTATGCAGTTATGAGCAACTTCATAAAGTTCTAATAGTAATAATCAAAATGAATAATATTAGTCAAAGATAAGGGATTTAATATTTTTAAGTCAAACGTACATATTTTATAAGCACAACGACAGTGTACATGGGTGCTAATACAACCTATGTTACCCAAACTTGGGTACAGGTGTCGGGTACGGGTACATATCCAAGAGCCGGGCCCTTCAAACTCATAATTGAAGGACACAGAGACTCGCCTAAAAATGATCCAAATTTTGGGTACGGATACGGGAATTATTTATAAAATAAATATATTTGAACATAGTTTCATAAAAAGATGGCATGTAATTAAATTTGCATGATTTCATAAAAAGACACATCATGTAATTAAATTTGTATAGCTTCATAAAAAAATAAACATGTAATTATAAACTACTAATAAATTTTACTGAACTAATTGAAGAAGTCCCCAATGTATCAATGAAGGATCCAATTATCGCCATGGATTATCGGATACGGATAAATTACTATCATGTAATTAAATTTGTATATGGATTATCACCATGTAATTATAAACTACTAATAAATTATAAACATGTAATTAAATTTGCATGATTTCATAAAAAGACACATCATGTAATTAAATTTGTATAGCTTCATAAGAAAAATAAACATGTAATTATAAACTACTAATAAATTTGTATAGCTTCATAAAAAAATAAACATGTAATTATAAACTACTAACTGAAGTTTATATATTTACTTGAGCTGTGCCATTGGAAAAGTGAGAATAAAGTAAAACTATAAGAGGTTAGAATTTAGACACAACAGGCTGAAGAAAATGCCAAAATAAAGGTTATAATTAAATGCAATTACCATTACAAGACGATTTCACCACAAGCTTGATTATATTCCAAGATAGAAATGGATGATAAACACACAAAGTTTCTGAGGCTCCCGAATGTATCAATTATGTCTCCTACAAATCATCTCCAGGAACAAATTTATAGGTTTTATCAAAACAATTCAGAAGGCCTCTGACAGCCTCCAATCTATTTTAAGTTGCAATTAAAGTGAATAGCGAATATCTTGCCACTTTATCTCCCGCATCCACCCTCAATGCAGACTTCAACTTGTGAAGATCAATTCATGAGATATATCAATCTTATTTGCGATTAGAAAGATAGAACCTTCTTCTTTTTTTCCAGAATAAGACTCTGTATCTTGATATAGTACCAACAAGAAAAATTAGATCTGAATGACCTCTCTCCCATCTGGTCCAACAGTGCAAACTATAGCACCCCTGTTTGTGAAAGGCCATGTCCTTTGTAACTCTTAACACAATAACCAAATTATTCTTCAAAACTTCAATCGATGTTTGTTTAGGCCTACCTCTAGCCTTAATAGCTCCTTTAACTACTACACGATCGCTTCTCCTTCCTGGAGGAGCTATTGGTCTGTGTTGCACACGTTCAAATCACCTAAGATGATTTTCTCTCATCTTGTGCTTAACTGATGTCACCTCTAACTTTCCACGAATACACTCATTTTGTATCCCATCTTTTAATGTATTGCCACTCATCTATCTTAGCATTCTCATTTTGGCTTTACACTATTTTTTTGACATCGTGTTCTTAAATGCCCAAGTTGGTGGATATCTATAGATGCTCAAGGAGTATAGAAAGTCGGGTTCAGACAGGATCATTTGTATTTTGTTTATACTGCCACAATTGCCCATTCCCAGATCATTGAACTCAAATTCATAATATCTTAACCTTCATAAAATGGGAATTGGCAGTACATTTTCATAAACAACTCCCATTCTCATCTTCATAATTAAATTGACGAAGGTGTGGCACTTTCTACTTCCAAGGATAGAGAAGCTTATCGAAGTGTCAGTATAATATGTCCTATTAGCAAAGTGACTTGAAATGTTAAATACCTTAAAAAGCCCCTAGACAAGAAATACACCAACAAATAAATAATAACACCAAGAGCAAGAAGAACAATTTCCACAACTATATTTCACAAGTCATAAATGTATATACAGCTACTGACATTTTAAAACTATTATCAGTATGATCCCAAGATAATGAACTCTCTGTGTGCGTCATTCCTCAGAAAAGAGAAGGAAACTGGTCATCTATATTCAAACTAAACCATAATCAATTGAGGGAAAGCACGCGCTGAAAAACATATTGTCATCAAGGGCAACATCAAGTCATTGGCTATGTTTGCACTATTTCTACTCTAATGTTAATGCCACGACATGGAGACAGAAGGATTTAATGTCTTTAATCATGTCATATGAAGAGATCTCATGGGTTGAAGGTCTATTGTTGTAAGTTGATGGTTATTCTAAGAGGTTATAATCAAATATACTAGACCAGCAAAACATGGAGACAGAAGGAATAAATGTCATTGGCTATGGTTGCACTGTTACTACTCTAATGTTAATGTCACGAGCCCACGACATGGAGACAGCAGGATTTAATGTCTTTAATCATGTCATATGAAGACAATGTCTTTAATCATGTCATATGAAGACCTGTCTCATGGGTTGAAGGTCTATTGTTGTAAGTTATGGTTATTCTAAGAGGTTAAATTCAAATATACTAGACCAGTAAAACATAATAGCATAAATTCGCAACAAAATAAGTGAAATTGATCAGATGCCTATGAAATAGTTTGATTCATTATATTCTGTAACTATCACATCACCTGTCTTCAAGGAAGAAAATTGTAGTTACCCTTCCATATAGAACCATGTCCCAACCACAGTTTACAACCATAAAAGCAGATTATTGATATATCAAATACATCCATCAACGTAAAATGGACTAAAGAATTAATTGGTGGAAACTTATGCCCCAACGATCAAGAATGGAGAAACTTCAACATGCTACAATGCCTGAAAGACAGATCCAATTGGTCCAACCCCATTTATTAGAGTAGTTCCTGATTTAATGTTATATTGTCATAGGTTATCTCCTTACCAAATGGGGAACTCCCAAATAAGTTTTGACCCAATAACCAAAAATAACCAACTAAAGGTCAATATATCATGCATCAATATTAGCAAGACAGTTGGCTGTGGAAGTATGACAACTAGACTTCCAAAACACACTCGATATGCAACAAATGTCCAACCAACCACCTTATCTAGATCTTTCAAACATGAAATATACCAACTGTGTTGATATACAATTTTTTAACAGCAGTATACTTCCAAGCCTTAACAAAAAAAATTTTAACCACACTTTTCTTGAACTTTCCTTTAGTAAATAAGATAATACCAATTCAAATTGAATTTCTTTTATTGCTCTGCTTATAACAGTTGAGCAAATTGATTAGATATCTTAGTCCATGGTAAGAAAAGCATATGACTTCAAAAATCCTAAAGCTACTATATATAATTATGAAGAAAAAAGCAATTCTATCTCATACAAATTATTCCCCCTCAGACTTCATAATGGCTCTCAGTATAAGCTGCCAATGTCTTCACTTAAAGAACCCAAGAAATTGGTGAGTTAAGAGTACACATGTTGATTCTTGGAATTATGAAGAAAAAATCAATCATATCTCATATAAATTATTACCCTTCAGCCTTAATAATGGCTCGCAGTATAAGCTGCCTTCGCCTTCAGTTAAAGAACTCAAGAACTTGGTGAGTTAAGAGTGGCACGTGTTCTATGCATAAAACACACATGCCCCTATATGTATAAAACGGCTATATATATATATATATATATATAAAAATATATATATATATATATAAAAAAAGAAACTATTCATCATTTCATATCAATTAATCCATCTGAGTCTTAATTAAAGTTGTTTGGAATCTTAGTCTATGGCTAAAGAAACCATGACTTCAAAAATCCTAAAGCTAATTTATACAAATTATGAAGAAACAAGCAAATATATTTTATATAAATTATTCCCCTTCAGCTTTAATAATCGCATGCAGTATGAGCAGCCCATGTCTTCAGTTAAGGAACCCAAGAACTTGGTGAGTTAAGAGTGACCCATGTCAATTCTTGGAGAAACTATGAAGAAACACAGCCTTAATACTGGTATATAAAAAATAATCTTCATTTGATATCAATTAATCCATCTCATAGACTTAACTAATGGCAATTACAATGTGGGGCTCTCAGTAAATACATTCAGAACATTTTGTAGGCAATTATAATGTTTTAAGCAAGTACAAGAACGTTTTAAGTACATGAATCCTATCTGTATAAGAAGAAAGTTATTGCAACCTACAAAGGTAGAACAAAGGTAGCTGCTTGCCTAGATTTAAGTAGTTTTACCGACTTTGATGAAGTGCCACAATTCTATGCATTATATACAAGGAGAAGCTTAAGCTTTCAAATTATAAGTGGTCAGTTCGGCCTTCTGCTCCAGAACCAGAGTTTAATTAATTCATCAAACTCTAGGAATATGCCATATGATTTGACACCCATGCTCAATAACTCCATGTGTAATAGACATCATGTAAAAGTAATACCAGTACTACATTTTTATTCATACAACATGACAAACAAGCATAATGCATCATGCATAATTGTCCAACCCAAAAAGTAGTGATACTTACGAAAACAACATGACAAACAAGCATACTGCATAATTTTCCAACCCAAAAGTAGACATACTGATGATGATAGCAAGTCAAACAGAAGAAGCTTTGAGGTAGGGTCTGTAATTTTGTATATATTACCACGGGTCACATTAAATACTCTACAAAAATATTAACGTCTGTACTAAAACTAGTTCAAAGAGTTGCTAATATGCATCCAAATCAAGCGAGAAAAAAAGTCTGCCTTAAAGCTGAGGTGCAACTTGCAATTCACCAAAAATAACAGTTATCAGAGACGTGTGCCTAACATAAGACAACATAAAGATTCGGTTATTTCCTTTTGAGTCCCACCTATAATAAAAAATGAGTAGTAATAGCCCAATGAACCCTAAGAGGATCAGTCAAGAAGTTACAAGAATCCTAATCATAAGCCCTAATACCCTACAACCAATAAGTAAGAAAGATAAAATAATGTCCATCAGTAAAACTCAACGAAATTCAGAGAAGATATTAATGCCGGTAAGATTCATGTACAACATGGTCAGGAGTCATTACTTGATCTACTGCAAAATCACCCATCAAAGATTATCATGTCGGCCTTCCCAAGCAGCAGATATAAGTCATTAGTATATTAAAAATAGTATTAACATCGTAGGCATATCATGGCTTATCATTATCTGACACCCCGATTGCTCTCGTAATTAGACTAGGGATAAACCATAGTTAAATTCAAGGCTATGATGGTATAGAAAAAAAAAGTCACTACATCATTTAAAAGTGGTCAAGATTTCCGAGATCCAAATCCCTACTCTCACCGGTAAGGACTCGAACAATGAGAGTAATGATAACAATGATAATGATGAAGATGACGAACAAGTGTAACATTTTCATCAAGATCGCAACTTAACAGTTACATGCCCAAAATAGTGCAGTAACATCAACAGAAAATTTACTGTAGCGATAAAAATTTACAGTAAATTAGCCGTAGGACAAACTGTTTGGAGAAATTTGGGTTGCCGATAGATATCGACATAGCGTGTGGCGGAAAACGAGCTAAGCTCAATTTCCGGCACACTGTCCGGCGGAAATTGGACTATGTTGGATTTTGGGCGGCCGGTCCGGTTCAGTGGGGGGTTGGCGGTTGAGGAGGGGGGGGGGGGGGGGGGGGTTGGGTTTAACACCGAGGGAGTGGGGGGTTGGCGGTTGAGGAGTGGGGGGTTGGCCGAGTGAATGAGGTGGTTGGGGGGGGGGGGGGGGGGGGGGTTGGGAGCTCTTAAAGCTCTTCTATATGAGAAGAGGAGTGAAGTAGAAAAAGGAGTGAAGTAGAAGCAGTAGTAAAGAGAGTTTGAAGTTAAAGAACGAAGCAGAAGAAGAAGGAGGAGGAGGAAAAGGTTAGTAATTATATTAGTTAGTATTATTCATAATCATAACCATAACCATAATCATAACCATAACCATAACCATATGGTAATTATATTTTTTTAGTTAGTTGCTAATTATATTTATTAGCATTATTTGTTATTAATCCTAACCATAATCATAACCATAATCCTAACCATAACTATAACCCTAATCCTAACCCTAACACTAATCACAACCCTAACACTAGTACCCTAACGTTAGTACTAACACTAATCCTAATTCTAACCCTAACCATAATCATTACCCTAACCATAATTTGTACCCTAACATTAGTACCATCCTTTTACATATGGGTCGTCAAAACGATGGTCGTATACCTGGAGGGCCCACTACAGACTTGATTACTCAGCAGCGCGCGTCGCACATATCTAATCTAATATTTACTGGAGAGGTATATTAAAATTTAATTGTGTTAGTAATTATAATTTACATTTTGTTATATGTTTAGTAATAACGTAGTTTATATATTTTATATATAGCTATGTGATTATGACATGAAAGTGCGATCTCGAGAGCATGTCACATGGCGTTATGAGAGCAACCTTGGGTATTGGAAGTTAACCAGCGACCAAGAGGCCCTGTTGCATGTATTTGGTTTTCAGTACATTGACCAAATACGTTTTCTACGTCACGACAGAGACTTGATCCTCAGTCTAGTTGAGCGTTGGTGGCCTGGACGAAATACCTTCCAGCTACCATTTGGTGAAATGACTATTGTTTTGGCAGATGTGGCAAATATTTTAGGACTACCTATTACGGGTGAACCTATAATATTTGATGAGTCATTCTCCCCTGAGACTGTGATCATGGAGTACCTAGGTGTCGAGGTACCAAAATTATACGGCAAAAGCTTAGTGACGTATACATGGCTCCGTCATAATTGTATACACCTAGATCGTATTGGTGACGAAGAGATCTCAATTGATGAAGATCGGATAAGTATAACATTTAATTAGTGTTATTATTGTATAATAGATAACAATTTAGTTTAACGACTTTAACTTTTTGCATAATCTGTTCAGGTCATTGCTTGCACCAGAGCTTACTAGTAGTCCTAATTAGTGCAATTATTTTTCCCGACTCATCAGACAAGGTAAATTTACGTTTTCTGCCATTTTTGAAAGATTTGATAGAACCTACGGTTCATGCCTGGGAAGCATCAGTGTTGGCATATTTATATAGTGCTATGTCAGATTTTGTGCGTACCCAGTCATTGGAAAAAATGATGAAAAAATTAAATGGATGCATGACATTGATTCAGGTACGATTTTTTTATTTCGTAGATATTTATACTTTGTTTGGTACTTACATGCCTTAAACTATAATTTGTATACTTATATCAATATTGTTTAGGTTTGGTCCTACGAGCATTTTTCTATCGATAGGCCAGTCTCCCGTATCAGTATCGACTCACATGTCTTTTCAGTAGCCTTACGGTGGACTACAGATGCAGTAGATCAAGTACATTGCATCTACTCAGCTGCTCCCATATATCGGGGCCAGTTTGATTCATTACAGATTTCAGAGGTAAAATTTATTCACTGTTCTACATTTATTATGTTTATTATATTTTTTATCTTATACATATTTGCCATAAAATAGGTTCAATTTGCACCATATGAGCTTCATCCTTATTCTCCTGAGATACAAAGAACAGCGTGTGAATTTAGTCTCCATAGATATTACATAATATACCATGGAGACATCATGTATCATCCAGCTGATCGGGTTATGCGACAATTCTGTTTCAAACAACATATACCCGACGACCCGCCATGCTACAACCGTGGTAGAGGCAGTGCAACTGCAAGAGCACGCAAATTGATTCCTGCTTGGAATTGTAGACTTGAGACACATGACGTCACACAGTTGTCTCAGAGGATAGTGTCTATGGATGATCGTAAGTTATTTCAGAAGTAAACAACATTTTTTGCCGTTATACAATATTATATGCTGACATTTGTTTAAATGGTGTAGTATTAGGTGATATTGCATATAGATCTTGGTGGAGAGCTCCAATGATAAGTAACAGATGCTATGTATATGACGAGCCTCGATTCCAACATAGAGCTATAGATGATTCCAGTCTGCGTGGATTTTATCAACATATAATGAGAACAGATGTATGTAATCTGTTATTTTTAATCAATATGTGTTATTTCGTATCATTAATTGATTGGAAAAATCTTATTATTTCAGGTTCCAGCTTTGGAGCAAGCATGTAAAACTCAAATCCTGATATATTGAGGACGGCGGTAAAAAACTTTTTGGACTATGTAAAAGCAGATCCGGCTCCTCCGAACCCTCGTTTACATATTCATCCAGATTATCCTGCTGGTTTTATTAGCCAAAGACAGGCACGTCCCTATAAGTTTAGGCCTCTTGTCACCCAACCGTATGTGCCCGATAGCCTGTCGCAGCAAGCTGACGTGATCCATGATAGCCCACCTCAACAAGCTGGCCAGGGGACTTTCGAGTGGGCTGGCCAGGGGACTTCTCAGTGGACTGGAGAGGGGAGTGCTCAGTGGGCCGGCCAGGGGACTTCCCAGTGGGCTGGTCAAGGGACTTCCCAGTGGACTGGAGAGGGGAGTGCTCAGTGGGCCGGCCAAGGGACTTCTTACTGGGCAGACCAGGGGACTTCCCAGAGGGTTGGAGAGGGGAGTTCTTAGTGGGCTGGAGTAACAGACTGGTTTGAAGGATATGGGTTGGATAGCAATTATTATACACAGTTACTAACGACTCCGTCAGCACCGGCACCTACACAACATATGGATACTCAAGAGGAAGGCGGTGATGCGCCCCCGAAGAATACTATGCGAAGGAGAGCCCGACTCAATCTTAGAGAAGTTGACCGTCCAGACTATTGGGAACTAGACAGACAGGGAAGATAGATAGTATCTTCATTAAACTTTCTTTTGTACTAGTGTATTAGAAATGCAATTTTATATAAAAGTCAACTTTCTTTCACTAAACTTTCTTTCACTACAACTTTATTTTATAATATATCACAATGTCTTCATTCTCTTGGGATTTGTACATCTTCTTCTATTGTGTCCTAAACCATTACAATTACTGCAACGAAGATCTCTTGAAGATTGATCCTTCGCCATAATACGGTTCTTCTTTGGTCTTTCCGCTTTGCGTCGTACATCCGGTACTCCAATGTGACCTCTCACCAATGCATTTTGAAGGTTGTAAGTGACTGGAATTGATTCCAGTGCGGCTCATAGACACTTCATGGAACCAATTCCAGTCCCTTACAACCTTCAAAATGCATTGGTGAGAGGTCACATTGGAGTACCGGATGTACGACGCAAAGCAGGAAGACCAAAGAAGAACCGTATTATGGCGAAGGATCAATCTTCAAGAGATCTTCGTTGCAGTAATTGTAATGGTTTAGGACACAATAGAAGAAGATGTACAAATCTACCAAGAGAATGAAGACATTGTGATATATTATAAAATAAAGTTGTAGTGAAAGAAAGTTTAGTAAAAGAAAGTTGACTTTTATATAAAATTGCATTTCTAATACACTAGTACAAAAGAAAGTTTAATGAAGATACTATCATCTTCCATGTCTGTCTAGTTCCTAATAGTCTGGACGGTCAACTTCTCTAAGATTGAGTCGGGCTCTCCTTCGCATAGTATTCTCCGGGGGCGCATCGCCGCCTTCTTCTTGAGTATCCATATGTTGTGTAGGTGTCGGTGCTGATGGAGTCGTTAGTAACTGTGTATAATAATTGCCATCCAACCCATATCCTTCAAACCAGTCTGTTACTCCAGCCCACTGAGAACTCCCCTCTCCAGTCCTCTGGGAAGTCCCCTGGCCTGCCCACTGAGAAGTCCCCTGGCCGGCCCACTGAGCACTCCCCTCTCCAGTCGACTGAGAAGTCCCCTGGCCAGCCCACTCGAAAGTCCCCTGGCCAGCCCACTGGGAAGTCCCCTGGCCGGCCCACTGAGCACTCCCCTCTCCAGTCCACTGAGAAGTCCCCTGGCCAGCCCACTCGGAAGTCCCCTGGCCAGCTTGTTGAGGTGGGCTATCATGGATCACGTCAGCTTGCTGCGGCGGGCTATCGGGCACATACGGTTGGGTGACAAGAGGCCTAAACTTATAGGGACGTGCCTGTCTTTGGCTAATAAAACCAGCAGGATAATCTGGAGAAATATGTAAAGGAGGGTTCGGAGGAGCCGGATCTGCTTTTACATAGTCCAAAAGGTTTCTTACCGCCGTCCTCAATATATCAAGATTTGGGTTTTTACATGCTTGCTCCAAAGCTGGAACCTGAAATAATAAGATTTTTCCAATTAATTAATAATACGAAATAACAAATATTGATTAAAAATAACAGATTACATACATCTGTTCTCATTATATGTTGATAAAATCCACGCAGACTGAAATCATCTATAACTCTATGTTGGAATCAAGGCTCGTCATATACATAGCATCTGTTACTTATCATTGGAGCTCCCCACCAAGATCTATATGCAATATCACCTAATACTACACCATTTAAACAAATGTCAGCATATAATATTGTATAACTTTGGCAAAAAATGTTGTTTACTTCTGAAATAATTTACGATCATCCATAGACACTATCCTCTGAGACAACTGTGTGACGTCATGTGTCTCAAGTCTACAATTCCAAGCAGGAATCAATTTGCGTGCTCTTGCAGTTGCACTGCCTCTACCACGGTTGTAGCATGGCGGGTCGTCGGATATATGTTGTTTGAAACAGAATTGGCGCATAACCCGATCAGCTGGATGATACATGATGTCTCCATGGTATATTATGTAATATCTATGGAGACTAAATTCACACGCTGTTCTTTGTATCTCAGGAGAACAAGGATGAAGCTCATATGGTGCAAATTGAACCTATTTTATGGCAAATATGTATAAGATAAAAAAATATAATAAACATAATAAATGTAGAACAATGAATAAATTTTACCTCTGAAATCTGTAATGAATCAAACTGGCCCCGATATACGGGAGCAGCTGAGTAGATGCAATGTACTTGATCTACTGCATCTGTAGCCCACCGTAAGGCTACTGAAAAGACATGTGAGTCGATACTGATACGGGAGACTGGCCTACCGATAGAAAAATGCTCGTAGGACCAAACCTAAACAATATTGATATAAGTATACAAATTATAGATTAAGGCATGTAAGTACCAAACAAAGTATAAATATCTACGAAATAAAAAAATCGTACCTGAATCAATGTCATGCATCCATTTAAATTTTTCATCATTTTTTCCAATGACTGGGTACGCACAAAATCTGATATAGCACTATATAGATATGCCAACACTGATGCTCCCCAGGCATGAACCGTAGGTTCTGTCAAATCTTTCAGAAATGGCAGAAAACGTAAATTTACCTTATCTGATGAGTCGGAAAACATAATTGCACTAATTAGGGCTACTAGATAAGCTCTGGTGCAAGCAATGACCTGAACAGATTATGCAAAAAGTTAAAGTCGTTAAACTAAATTGTTATCTATTATACAATAATAACACTAATATTAAATGTTATACTTACCCGATCTTCATCAATTGAGATCTCTTCGTCACCAATACGATCTAGGTGCATAAAATTATGACGGAGCCATGTATACGTCACTAAGCTTTTGTCGTATAATTTTGGTGCCTCGACACCTAGGTACTCCATGATCAGAGTCTCAGGGGAGAATGACTCATCAACTATTATAGGTTCACCCGTAATAGGTAGTCCTAAAATATTTGCCACATCTGCCAAAACAATAGTCATTTCAGCAAATGGTAGCTGGAAAGTATTTCGTCCAGGCCACCAACGCTCAACTAGACTGAGGATCAAGTCTCTGTCGTGACGTAGAAAACGTATTTGGTCAATGTACTGAAAACCAAATACATGCAACAGGGCCTCTTGGTCGCTGGTCAACTTCCAATATCCAAGGTTGCTCTCATAACGCCATGTGACATGCCCACGAGATCGCACTTTCATGTCATAATCACATAGCTATATATAAAATATATAAACTGCGTTATTACTAAACATATAACAAAATGTAAATTATAATTACTAACACAATTAAATTTTAATATACCTCTCCAGTAAATATTAGATTAGATATGTGCGACGCGCGCTGCTGAATAATCAAGTCTGTAGTGGGCCCTCCAGGTATACGACCATCATTTTGACGATCCATCTGTAAAAGGATAGTACTAATGTTAGGGTACAAATTATGGTTAGGGTAATGATTATGGTTAGGGTTAGAATTAGGATTAGTGTTAGTACTAACGTTAGGGTACTAGTGTTAGGGTTGGGGTTGTGATTAGTGTTAGGGTTAGGATTAGGGTTATAGTTATGGTTAGGATTATGGTTATGGTTAGGATTAATAACAAATAATGCTAATAAATATAATTAGCAACTAACTAAAAAAATATAATTACCATATGGTTATGATTATGGTTATGGTTATGATTATGGTTATGGTTATGATTATGAATAATACTAACTAATATAAACAACTAACTAAATAAATATAATTACTAACATTTTCCTCCTCCTTCTTCTGCTTCGTTCTTCAACTTCAAACTCTCTTCACTACTGCTTCTACTTCACTCCTCTTTCTACTTCACTCCTCTTCTCATATAGAAGAGCTTTAAGAGCTCCCAACACCCCCCCCCCCCCCAACCACCTCATTCACTCGGCCAACCCCCCACTCCTCAACCGCCAACCCCCCACTCCCTCGGTGTTAAACCCAACCCCCCCCCCCTTCTCAACAGCCAACCCCCCACTGAATCGGACCGGCCGCCCAAAATCCAACATAGCGTGTGGCGGAAATTGGACTTGGCTCGTTTTCCGCCGGACAGTGTGCCGGAAATTGAGCTTAGCTCGTTTTCCGCCACACGCTATGTCGATATCTATCGGCAACCCAAATTTCTCCAAACAGTTTGTCCTACGGCTAATTTACTGTAAATTTTTATCGCTACAGTAAAATTTCTGTAACATCAACAAGACAGAATAATCATCAATATCAAAATCACCAAAAATAACAGAAAATAGTTCTTTTCTGCTCATTATAGACAAAACAATGTATGGTACACCCTATTAAATATAGGAAAACAAAGCAACAAGAGGATAGAAGGTACCATACCCATGCCAAGAGCGGAGAGCTCGACTTCATTGTGCTGCTGCATATACCTCTGCAAAAGAACCCCCACGAAATCGATAAAAATAAAAACCATAGACGAAATAAAAACAGAAAAGAAAGGGAATGATGGTGAAGGAGAAGAATAAATTAGGGTTAGGGTTTTGGAGTGGCTGAACCTTGGCGAGATTGACGTAGAAGAAGAGCGGCTTCTTGGTGTTGGAGACCTGGATCCGATTCTTCTTGTGTGTGTCGGACACGGTCAGATTGCCGATTGACTCCGTCACCTCCTCCATCGCAGTGGCAGCAAAGTTTGAGATTTATCGATTTTTTTTCCAGTTGCAGAGAAAGTAATAATGGTAACCCTTTATTTATTTATTTATCCACTCAAATGTCGGGTTTGGATACTATGTTACTTTCACCTGAAGCCCAACACTACACAACACAGTGGATTCAATTTTTCTTTTTTATAATAATCTATCTGTATCATAACTTTTTAGGAGGGATTTTATTTTTCCACTGGACGCGTTTAATTGCAGGGTAGAAAATATGTAAAAAAAATTAATTAAATTTTCAAAATTATTTTAGGCTGTTTTTTTTTCATGGAAAATATTTTCTTCACAATTTTTCAGCAATTGTAATGTTTGATAGCATATATTTTTCATGAAATTATTTTTCAAAAATATACTATTTTTCATATTTTTCTCCAAAATGATGGATAATAAAATTGGTCCCGTTCATAGAAGAATATCAGTTTTCATGGAAATAATTGTTTTCTATGGAAAATTCGATAATCAAACACCAAATTAATTTCGTGAAATTTTCTTCCTAGTAAAATAATTCCGTGAAATTAGGTGTGTTTGATTGCAAGGTAGAAAATGTGGCAAAGAAATTAATTTCATGGAATTATTTTCCTAGGCAAAAAGTTCCATGGAATTTAAAAAATTCCATGGAGAACTTTATTTGGTGTTTGATTGTCACTATTTTCCACGGAAATAGTTATTTTTCATGGAAAACGATATTTTCCTATGGGTTGGACAAGTTTTATTTTCCACCATTTTAGAAGAAAATATGAAAAATTGTAGTTTTTTGGAAAATAATTCCATGGAAAATATAAGCTATCAAACATTATAATTGGTGAAAAATTTGTGATGAAAATATTTTTCATGGAAAAAAAAGCCCAATCAAACACAGCATAATTTATTTTCCACATATTGCCACTTTGTAATCAAACGCACCCTTATTAGAAAAAATTTCATGAAATTTTCTTATGAAAAATCTAATTTGGGTGTTTAATTGTCATTATTTTCCATGAAAAATAATACTTTCCTATGGCTGGGTCGGTTTCATTTTCCACTATTTTGAAAGAAAAAAATATAAAAAATGATAGTTTTTTGGAAAAATAATTTTGTGAAAAATATATGCTATCAAAATCAAACACTACATTTGGTGAAAAAATTGTGATGAAAATATTTTCCACGAAAAAAAAAAGCTGAATCAAACACAGTAAATTATTAAGTAAAATCTACTTATTCTGTGTAGGCCTCACTTATAAATGGATTTTATTATCTTGTGTGGGACCTCACTTATATAAGTGAATTTGGTCTCAATAAGTGTGTTTGTTCTTCGTACTTACAAGTTATTTTTACTTATAAGTGGCTCCAAATTTATAAGTGAAATTTTTTTCACTTATTGGATTACTTAAGTACTTGTTGCATCTAAAAAGTATATTATGTCCATGTACAAACTTAAAAATTCTTTCACTTGTCCAAATTCTAATAGAAACTGGTTTTCATATATATAAACCTAATCACGACTTCCTCTCCCATTCCCTTCCTAGCAACCAGTAATCCCCTCTTTTTTTGGTCCAAAACAATTCCAAAATTCGTTCCAAAAATAGCCTCATTTTTAAGCATCTATCGCGACTTCGCAGGACCATATCTCCTTGTTTTGACGTGTAAACCGCTTCCATTTTTGTTGGAATTATCTCGAGGTAACATTTCTGAATCTATAATTTAATTAGCAAAATTCAAACTCATTAATTATGTAGATTAATTTTAATTTCAATTGTCCGAATCATGGACACATCTGATTTGGAGATTTCGGGAGATCTAGAACTCCGAATCACGATCTGTTTCGTTTTCATAAAGCTAGAATGAAAACCTATAACATACTAAAATTTAAGAATTTTGGATTTTGTTTGATATAGTATATGGAGAAATTGTCGCATAGAATGAAATGAAGAGGTTGTTCTTGGAGAAATGATTTCCAACTTCAAAGGCAGCCAACATTCAAAAAAAAAATGTGATGTAAGGCAACACAATGGAGGGTACCTACACGAATATTGGGAACGTATTAAGAAATTATATGCGTGTTACCCCCATCATCAAATTAGTGAGCAATTACTTATTTAATATTTCTATAAAGACCTTCTAACCATTGACAAGAATATGATTGATGCTGCTAGTGGAGGGGCATTTTTTGGTAAAACTCCAGAGGCCACGAGAAATTTAATTGTAAAATGGCAGCCAATTCTCAATAATTTGGTAGTAGGCTAGATCTCCCTTCTAGGCATGCTAATGAGGTAAATATTTCTTTCTTAGAATAACAAATTGCTAGTTCAACTTCTCTCGTTCATCAAATGGTTGTAGGTAACATGCAAATAACGAAGTCTTGTGGGATTTGTTCGGTAACAAGACATCCAACCTATATGTGCCCAACTCTCCAGGAGGAGCCTCAACGAGCAAGTGAATGTGGCTGGTGGTTTCTCTGAACAGCCACAAAGGAAGTACAACCCCTATTCAAGCATGTACAATCCATGATGGAGTGATCATCCCAATTTTAACTATGGGAATCCATAATCAAATCAGTTTGCCAATCAAAATCGCAAAGATACTAGTAGTACAAGTAGTCATATCCCTCTAAACAACAACCGAACCAAACTTCTAATTCCGGTATATCTTTAGAAGATATTGTTAAGTCTCTTGCCACTAATACCTTGCAATTTCAACAGAAGATGAGGGCCAGTATCCAAAGTTTGGACAATCAAATGAGCCAAATGGCAACAATAATTAATAAGCTGGAGGCATGAAGTTCAATAAATTTAACATCTCAAATGATAATAAATTCAAAATAAAATGCAAATGCAATCATTTTGAGAAGTGGAAAAGTGGTTTAGGTTTCAGTAAAAGAATCACATGTATCATGAAAGCAAGAAAAAGAAGAAGAAAAGCATCTCTACAGACACGAACTCCCCCAATGACGGTGAGGTACCCAATAGTAAGTTTTCGCATCTTTCTACTTATAAATCAGTACCTCCTTTTCCCCAAAGCTTTAGTAGAATCTAGAAATATGAAGAAAAAAATTATATGAGACTTTTAGTAAATGCGAGGTAAACAATCCACTTTTAAATACTATTAAACAAGTACCTCGTTATGTTAAATTTTTAAAAGAACTATGTTCAATAAAAAAGAAACAAAATTTGAAAGGATATGAAAAGGTGAGAGTAAGGGAGAGTGTTGTAATGCCAGTCCCAGAATACGTAGGACTAGGTAACGTACATGCCAGCTGTATAATAAATATACGTAAGCTGTATATGCAGTATATAGATAGTTATGGCTCACTAAATCTCATCCACAGAAAATAAAGGAATAAAGATATTTTTAAATCAAATATGAAAACATCAATGTACAAGTTGCTGGGTGGAGACAAATCCATTACCAAGCGGCTAAGCTAGAAAGAAATAGATACAAAATAAAGAATTTGTCACAAGCAGCAGAGGGTGATCCAAGGGCAAGACCTCTTTGATAGAGTGAGATAAGAATACGATCTTGGCTGGTACTCCTGTGGAAAGTCATGAACATATATACTTGGAGAGATCACCATGTCCTCAGAGGGACTTAACAAGATACAAAAAATATGCCATGTAAACTAAATATAAATATGTCACATCGTCATAGGTAAAAGTAAAATATTTTGGATCACAACATAGACAAGTATTCCATCATCGAAATAGTGGACCACACTTACAACCAAACAAGGACAAGGCATGGCACACTATTCCACGATGAGATACTGTCCCATGGGAACGGAGTGTGACAAGACATCAACAAAGGTCACATAACCATTCTACTGAAAAATGTAGTTAAAAACAAACCTTCAATGCATGGGAACTCTGGCTATAATGGGATTGACATATTCCTCTCTCTGGGCACTAGGGGCCTACGTGCATAACGCTCCTCGAAAGTCAGAAACAATTAGGGTGCGTTTGAGTGCAAGGTGAAAAATACATGGAAAAGAATTTAATTCCATGGAATAATTTTCCTAGGAAAAAAATTCCATGGAATTTTAAAAAAAATTCATGGAAAACTAATTTGGGTGTTTGATTGCCATTATTTTCCACGAAAAATAGTTATTTTTCATGGAAAATGATATTTTCCTATGTGTTGGATAAGTTTCATTTTCCACCATTTTAGATGAAAATATGAAAAATGATAGTTTTTTGGAAAATAATTCCATGGAAAATATAAACTATCAAACACTACAATTGGTGGAAAATTTATGATGGAAATATTTTCCATGGAAAAAAAAGCCCAATCAAACACAGCCTTAGTAATAGTAGGGGTAATCTCACCCGCGTCTCCGATGGAGCTCACGGGTTAGAGAGGAAAAGTACAATCATGGCCCATACGCCAAGGAACTGTCCTTCCTAGCCTATACAAATATTTATGTAGTATCCACGACACAGTACCTCTAATACTGCTAAGTATTTTAGCATGCATCTGTATTAGCAGTTATACCTAATGCATGTGCACTAGTGATCAGCCAACACGCAAGTTTCCTCTATATGCTACTCACAACTCACACCTCGTGGCACACCTCATGGCACACCTCGTGGCACACCTGTGTCTATGCTTATAAAAATGCTTCTTAAATACAAGGTAGTCCCTTAGCTCTAGTCCATATGCATAAAATAAATAAAATAATAAGAAACAACTATCTCATTGGTTTGCATACCAGTGTAACATGGATGCACAGTTTTTATATACAATAAAACAATCACTAAACAATTAACATGACTACAAGATGATAAATTTTAAAAATAAATAAACAGTAAATATGCGATAAATATGTAGTAAATATGCAGTAAATATGTCAAGGTATCATGCTTGGTGGTGGTGCAACGTTTTGACAATGTTCCGAATAGTCGAATAACCCTGGTGACATTTTGAAGTCCGAATTCACAGCGGAATTAAGAAATTTTGGATTAGTCATGATAATCAAAGAAAATTGCATAAATATTACATATAACTAATCTAAAAAAAATTTAATATTGAAAGCTATGTTTTTATTAGTCAAAGATATTTAAATACTTATTTAATACATATAAACACTAAATATATAAAAGCCTTTAAAAGCCTAAAAACCTTATTTATATAATATTGATATCTCCAAATAACCCATACAATACTTAAGCAAATTAATAATTGTTCACCATGGACAAAAGTTGGAAAACTTTTTATATTAATCAAACTTGAAGAGTACAAAAGAAGTCCCAAATAGGAAATCTAAGTACTAATGAATATAGGGAAATGTGATGATGGAGATCGAACAATGTAGTGGTTCTTTTACTCCGTTGATGATCTGAGACGAGAAAAAATTGCAAGTCTTCTGCTCAGTAGCAAGGTAGACAACAATTCGTGTGAGCACCCTGAATTTCGGGTTGTTTTTTTTTATTTTATTTATTTCCTGATTGATTTTTTTTAATTTCGATAAATAATTTATTCTGTATTTTTTCCTTAAGTGTACTTTCCCATGCCTTTGATATTTGGAGTATCAGGGATGTTCAACTCTGGAAATCTTCTTCACGAGTTTTGGAGTGGACACGATTACCTTCATGACGGTATATAGTGTCCCATCCAAACTTGTTCCCTTGTACTCTTTCTACTTCGCTGAACTTCGGATCGAATTAGACCGTTCGATCAGTAATTGATTTTTCCACTCTTTTCCTTGATCATTTTCAGCGCGTTACCATGACATTTAAATTGGGAACGCAAGACCAGTCAGTTTCTTGAAACCAACTCCTCATTGATGATCTACTCGAGACGCTCGTCACCCATGACCCTTGTGTCCCCCTCAGACACGTCATTTTGAGCTCCATTTGATTCGCACAACTTTCCCGATACGTGACCCGATTTTATTTCACGCCACGGCGTCACATTCATTTTCCAACTTGATTTGTGGGTCCCCTGTCGACCAAAACCTGACAGCCCCAACTATGGACATGGCCCACATTGAGCCTACTATCCGTCCGCCACTTGTGTCCCATTTATTGGAATCTCCATGTGCTACTTATTTCTCCATGATCATCGACGCCTATTTTTAATTCAATTTTTTGCACAATGTCCAGTTTCGATCCAATCCGGCTCCACCAAGTCCCGTCCAGCCTTGTGTTGCTCTCCACCGTGACGCCCTCATATTTTTCTCGTCCAAAAATATTAGTACTCATTCTACTTTTTTTTTATTATTTATTGGAAATCCTATTGTTTAAATTCCCATTGGAATAACTATTTCTCTCTAATGAATCCTAGCCATTGGATTATTTAAATCAATCCTCACCATACTTTTCCCCTCACATTCATAGCAGCCTCCTCCCATAGGGTGCCGGCCCTAACTTTCACAAGGGGATAAACTTTTCACCTTTTCTCTTTCTCTCTCTCTCTTTAATTCATGACTTATCCTTTTTCTCTCTCTCCTTTCTTCATTAATACCAACTACTACACTTCACAAAACCGACAGCACCCCTACTCCATGCACAACCCGAGCTCCATACCAGCCGCCATGGCCCCGACCTCACATCCTCCATTCCTCCTCCTCCCTAGGCCGTCGGCCGACCACCCCACAGTCTCTTCCTCCTCTTCACCACCATCAACCTCTACCACCAACACCATGGCAACCGCCACCACATCGCCGCTGGCCGCACGGTTGCGCGCCACCCTCGCAGCTGCGCGAGCCACCACCCTCGCGGCCTCACCCTCTCGCTGCCGTCGCCGGGCAAGGCCGAGCCCAGGCGCCATCGCACAGCCCATGCACAGCGACAGCAGCAGCTCGTGGCGCACAGGCGCGCACGCACGCGCGCGCGTGGGCCACCGTCGCGCGCCGCCACGCCGCCGTGTGGGCCGTCGTGGGCCCCTGGCCGTGCGCCGAGCTCAGGCGAGCCTGTCCCTGACGGCCACCGTCCTCTGGGACGCGCCGTCGAGGCGATTCGTGCGTTTTGAACGACATCCCGTCGTGACGCGCGCGAGATTGAGTCCGTTTTGGCACTCCGTCGCAGCGACTTCGCGCGCGTTTTCCCGGAGATCCGACCGTTGGATCGGCGATTTCTTTGCTCCGTCGCAATCTCGGTATATCCACCTTCATCTTTGTCAATTTTCGTCCTTTAATTTTATCGTTTGATACATCAAAACCGGCCACCAAGTTGACCGTTTAAATTGTATTAAATTTGGACAATTTCGCGGGGCCAACTTCGTCAGCTTGTATCTCCTCCACCGCAGCTCCGTTTCGCGTGCTACCATTTCCAGTGCGAAGCTGGTATAACCCTCTTGCTACCCCTTCAGTTTCGTTTCATTGTGAGCTTGTTTGATTGGTTGAATTCGACGCCAAAGTTGGCCGTCCGAATTCGTAATTTCCAACTTGTAAAATTCCATTTTTGAACACGGGACTCCAGATTTCATTTCTGACACCACCATTAGACTTGTGGCGTCGTTCTGGCATGTTTTCATATAAAATTTGTTAGATTTGGAGAACGTGGGCCCGGGCACGTATTTCGATGCAAAATGGGTCCCACATTCTGGGTCAACGAGACTTTTTGACGCCGGCTCATCGGAATCCAATTCCGGATATACCGTTGAGTTCGTATCGTCATTCTGGACTCGTTGACATATAATTTGCTAGGTTTTGGTGGACATTGGATCTGGCACGCATTTCGATGCAAGTTGGATACCAATATCCGGGTCAACGGGTCATTTTGAGATCGGCTCATCAGAATCCAATTCCGGAGATACCGTTGAGTTCGTATCATCATTCTGGACTCGTTGACAGGTAGTTTGCTAAGTTTTGAGAACTTTGGCTCCGACACGCATTTCCGTGCAAACCGGAATCCCAAGTTCTAGTCAACGGGTCAAATTGAGATCGGGTCAACGGAATCCAATTCTGGAGATACCGTTGGGTTCGTATCGTCATTCTGGTTGCGTGAACATATAATTTGCTATATTTTATAGACTTGTTTTCTTGCACATTTTTCGGTGCAAAACGGCTCCGATACGGACACCGTTTTGACCCGAAATTACCTTTTTGCCCTTGTGTCCAAATTGGACCGTTGGGTAGGCTATTCTAGCTAATTTGATCATTCTGGACACGTTGGCGATGTTCATTTCATCGTCCGACAATGTTTGTTGATAATTTCTCTAAGTTTAACCTTTTTATAATTAATTAATAATTAATTCATATAATGTTCGTATTTCGGGATTAGTACAACGAAACTGAGATCAGCCAATTCCAGTGATCTCACATCGCTGAAATTGACAAGTTGGACACGTGGATCACTATAATAAGATTATCAGCGTTACCGATAATCTTCTCATCTCGATTTACGCGTCGTAAGTTTCAACGTACAAATAACGAAGTACACTTTATATTAGACTAGAATTGACCCAGTTTGACCAGAGTTGACCAGTTGACCCAAAGTCAACTGTAAGTCAACGCTTGACCTAGTTTGACTAGATTATTGACCGGAGTTGACCTAGAGTTAATTTGACTTAGAAGAACCTAGAATAATATAGATTGATTTTAGAGATTCATTTATTACAACTTAAACATCTTGTAACCTGTGTTGCTTTAAATAGGATTCTGTGGCTTCAGTGGGACCCCCTTTACTTATCAGCTGTTTAGGTTATCGAGGCGAGTACATTCTCTGATCATTTCATATCCTGCTTAGAATTATTACCTGCAGTAGATTACTTTACTTGTACTGTCACGTTGGTCACACGGATTGGTACTATATGGATCTCTACATGCGATGTTATCCCCCTCGGGAGCATCGGGTACATTGTGCTTGTGCGTTTCACTTACATCATGTACTCCTGTGCTTTCATTACATGTGCACTCCTGTGAATCTTGTACTCTCATGTTCACGGAGCCCCATGTATACTATCATGTGCACCCTATATGGGCCCCCATGTGATATCCTGTGCAATAACATAACCTGTTTAGATCCTTGTGTATTGATTGGGGATACGGGGGAGTGCTAGTAGTCGTGTGAACAATTTCTTGTAGTGTAGATTCCTGTGCACCTCGACATCCTGTGCAAATCTGTCCTGTTCACATGTGCTATCTCGTACTCTGACTCACTAGCCACTGTTAGTTCTCTATGTATAGTAGATATTTATATTACAGTTCTCTTCCTGTTTACATACCGTATTTCTTCAGTACTCGTATCTTACTTTACTGCATGTTATATGTTTTCTAACCTGCTATGATATGTTGAGATGTACTGTGCTCGCTCCAGTCCTGACTGGACCTGTTGATAAATTTTACAGATAGCCTGGAGGTGCCTGCTAGCCTAGAGGAGACACATTAGAGGTTGTTTAGGTAGTTATTTCTTTTTGTCTGGAGTTGTATTTACTTTGTGGATTACTGTATCTTTATTGAGTTTTGAGATGTACTTCTGGGTTCGTGTATCTTAGACACTTAGACTTCTATCTCCTGTATTTATTTTGGATTTCATGTTTTATCTATTCTTATCATGCTCTACCTTAGATGTGATTGAGTTGTATCTGCTATGTCACCCCCATTCGGGGAGTATAAACTGTTTAGTCTTATACTGTTAGATGCATTGAGACCTAGGACAGCGTTTTACCGCCGACACTGCGGCGTAGGCTGGGCGTTGTTACGTTCTCGTGCCCTAACTCTAGGGTGCGGGTCGTGACACGTTTTTAGTGGTGGCCCTTGCAGGTCGAGACTAAAGTGTAGTGGTATTCGAACTAGAGTACCACTACAGCCTGCAGTAGGATTAGGATATCTTTTGAAGGTACTCAATCACAGATAGGAACCCTTGAGAGATTCCTGGGACGACCCTGGAGAATCTTATTTAACTTCGATTTGAAAACTCTTTTTTTTTCCTTGATTTAATTTATTTTACTTTTGTTGTTAAATTTGATTTTTACGGATTATTGTTGAATTTGAGTTTGTATTTATTTTGATGGAAGATTTTCGAATTTTGAATTTTGATGATAGCTGTTGCATTCGAGTTGCATTTTGATGGATTGTGTTCACTTTTTGAATTTTGATGTTCGTTAATAAATTTTGATTTGATTTTTGAGTATTCATTGTTGATTTAATTTGATTTTTGGCAAGATGAAATTATATGGGCTAGGTCATCTATGTTATGGAATCTAGTCTTCTATAGTCACATTAGCCAGCATGGTGAGGACATATAGTCTGACTCTGGATGTATTTCTCGGGTGTGGGAATTTAAGGTTTTCGCAGCCAAGCATGCGGTACCGCAAAAATGTTAAATACCATGATTCTAGAGATATGTGCATAAGTCAAGGGCTCTGTGATTACCGTAGCCTTGCTTACTAGTATGACGAGGATTTAGAGTACCATGATTTTGGATAGACGCATATGATTATCAGATTGTGCTTAAAATATTTTGAACATGTTTTCTTACTTTTTCTCAGTCATTCAAAAAAAAAGGAATTATTGTTTGTTGTTTTGCCTAGTTTCTTGTCATTTAACTTAAGAGTATGTTTAGTTGTTTTCATAAACCTTTGTGTAACTTCTTGCTATGAGTTCTTCTTAATACAATAAATCGATGAATTTGCTAGACTTTATCTTGGATTTGATAATTTAACTCTGGATTTCAGAACAGTTCCTTCTTTAAACAGATAAGCAAAACAGATTTTATCATTATTCTTTCTTGCCATTTTCTTGTATTAGATGATAATAAAACTGTCTTGATTTCGTCAATCACCTGCTTGCAATATTGGTAGGAATCTAAATGTTAGTTTTAACGTAGAATTAAATTTTTTTTGGGACATGAGAATGTATGTGAATATATATATCAGACACTTGCCTAACACGTATGCATGCTACACTTGATTCTCACATATCTAGATACTATTAATATGTTGATGTCCAAATTTTCATAACCAATATTTCTGGTTCTCTGCTTTTTCATGTTTAAATTCGTAATTTTTAAATATAAATTTTATGTTATTATTTAGGTTTACATAACTGCACATGTATGTTATACGTAGGGTTTCAATTCAAAAAAAAATTTTGTTGAAAATTTGTGTTTAAAATTTGTCAATTTAAGACTGTGTACATATTAACCTTAATGCTGAATTTCCAAATGTTAGTTCAAATTACTGTTTTATTTTCTTAAATGTAATATTTGAGCTATGTACCTTGTGGGAAGTAGGATATAAATTTAAGCTTCATATTCTTACATGCTAGTTTGTGATAAACATTGAGTTGGGTTTTAATGTTCAAGTTCTCCAAAATTCTGAAAACTAGTTACATGTTAACATTTTTACATTGATTTCCATGTTTAGTTCAATTTCAGATTTAACATGTAATATTAAACTGTATGCGTAGGTAAATGTATGGATAGTATGTTAGGGTTTCTTCTCTACCATGATAGGATATTGGGAGCGTTGAGAATTGTTGTGATGTTTCAAACCCTAAAATTTGAGACTGCATTATGTTCATATTTTTCCATGGTTTGAATGTTAGCTTAGTTTCAGATATATTTTTTTTTATGTAAATGCTGAACTAAAACCTGGTTCAACTTTTAATACTAAGCTATAACCCTGTACAAGGACACACACACACGCTCTAACTTATACCCTGTCATGTAACCCGATCTTTCCTCTCTATGTTATGATTATGTATCTATATAGATATATATAGCGTTTATACATCCATGTTATAATGTATATAGATAAATAACTAATTCTCTACCTTCTTATATATATAAATGGTTAGCCATGCATGTTATGATTAAATAGGTGGTATATTGTAGATTGTTAAACCAAATGCCATGATTAGTGTAACTAGATAGCTATTGTTTTAGAACTCAAATCCTCCTATACTCTTCATGTATATTTCACATACACCCATACACAAACAAACCACATAATATTACATGATGCTAGTTTTCCCTCTCTAACGCTCTCTCTGTATATATGTATTGTGATTTGGATTTCAGTGCAAGTGACTTTCAATTCTTCAACTTGTGATTTTAATTTTCTTGGGATAGTACTTTTTTTCAGATGATTGGTAGTTACCTTCCTTTATTTTTTTTTTGATGAGTACCAGTTTTCATATGGGATGGTAGACTGTCTTACAGTTTTGATGATTTGATATTTCTGCATCTTTTCTCGTTTAGCACCTTGGAATTGCTTGTGTGATTGATACCATATGACCGTTGGTTAGCATGACTAGTGAACCTAGATGAGACTTCACTGTCACTGTATGCCATGACCCTGTATGCCGTTCTTTTATTTAGTGGTATGATTTGTTCAAGTTCTGGGACTTTGATTTTTGGGGGTTTGACCTAGAAGGAGTAGGGATATTTTAATTTCGAGGACGAAATTTTTATAAGGTGGGTAGGATGTGAGCACCCTGAATTTCGGGTTGTTTTTTTTTATTTTATTTATTTCCTGATTGATTTTTTTTAATTTCGATAAATAATTTATTCTGTATTTTTTCCTTAAGTGTACTTTTCCATGCCTTTGATATTTGGAGTATCAGGGATGTTCAACTCTGGAAATCTTCTTCACGAGTTTTGGAGTGGACACGATTACCTTCATGACGGTATATAGTGTCACATCCAAACTTGTTCCCTTGTACTCTTTCTGCTTCGCTGAACTTCGGATCGAATTAGACCGTTCGATCAGTAATTGATTTTCCCACTCTTTTCCTTGATCATTTTCAGCGCGTTACCATGACATTTAAATTGGGAACGCAAGACCAGTCAGTTTCTTGAAACCAACTCCTCATTGATGATCTACTCGAGACGCTCGTCACCCATGACCCTTGTGTCCCCCTCAGACACGTCATTTTGAGCTCCATTTGATTCGCACAACTTTTCCGACACGTGACCCGATTTTATTTCACGCCACGGCGTCACATTCATTTTCCAACTTGATTTGTGGGTCCCCTGTCGACCAAAACCTGACAGCCCCAACTATGGACATGGCCCACATTGAGCCTACTATCCGTCCGCCACTTGTGTCCCATTTATTGGAATCTCCATGTGCTACTTATTTCTCCATGATCATCGACGCCTATTTTTAATTCAATTTTTTGCACAATGTCCAGTTTCGATCCAATCCGGCTCCACCAAGTCCCGTCCAGCCTTGTGTTGCTCTCCACCGTGACGCCCTCATATTTTTCTCGTCCAAAAATATTAGTACTCATTCTACTTTTTTTTTATTATTTATTGGAAATCCTATTGTTTAAATTCCCATTGGAATAACTATTTCTCTCTAATGAATCCTAGCCATTGGATTATTTAAATCAATCCTCACCATACTTTTCCCCTCACATTCATAGCAGCCTCCTCCCATAGGGTGCCGGCCCTAACTTTCATAAGGGGATAAACTTTTCACCTTTTCTCTTTCTCTCTCTCTCTTTAATTCATGACTTATCCTTTTTCTCTCTCTCCTTTCTTCATTAATACCAACTACTACACTTCACAAAACCGACAGCACCCCTACTCCATGCACAACCCGAGCTCCATACCAGCCGCCATGGCCCCGACCTCACATCCTCCATTCCTTTCGACTTCCTCCTCCTTCCCAGGCCGTCGGCCGACCACCCCACAGTCTCTTCCTCCTCTTCACCACCATCAACCTCTACCACCAACACCATGGCAACCGCCACCACCTCGCCGCTGGCCGCACGGTTGTGCGCCACCCTCGCAGCTGCGCGAACCACCACCCTCGCGGCCTCACCCTCTCGCTGCCGTCGCCGGGCAAGGCCGAGCCCAGGCGCCACCGCACAGCCCATGCACAGCGGCAGCAGCAGCTCGTGGCGCACAGGCGCGCACGCACGCGCGCGCGTGGGCCACCGTCGCGCGCCGCCACGCCGCCGTGTGGGCCGCCGTGGGCCCCTGGCCGTGCGTCGAGCTCAGGCGATCCTGTCCCTGACGGCCACCGTCCTCTGGGACGCGCCGTCGAGGCGATTCGTGCGTTTTGAACGACATCCCGTCGTGACGCGCGCGAGATTGAGTCCGTTTTGGCACTCCGTCGCAGCGACTTCGCGCGCATTTTTTCGGAGATCCGACCGTTGGATCGGCGATTTCTTCGCTCCGTCGCAATCTCGGTATATCCACCTTCATCCTTGTCAATTTTTGCCCTTTAATTTTATCGTTTGATACATCAAAACCGGCCACCAAGTTGACCGTTTAAATTGTATTAAATTTGGACAGTTTCGCGGGGCCAACTTCGTCAGCTTGTATCTCCTCCACCGCAGCTCCGTTTGGCATGCTACCAGTTCCAGTGTGAAGCTGGTATAACCCTCTTGCTACCCCTTCAGTTTCGTTTCATTGTGAGCTTGTTTGATTGGTTGAATTCGACGCCAAAGTTGGCCGTCCGAATTCGTAATTTCCAACTTGTAAAATTCCATTTTTGAACACGGGACTCCAGATTTCATTTCTGACACCACCATTAGACTTGTGGCGTCGTTCTGGCATGTTTTCATATAAAATTTGTTAGATTTGGAGAACGTGGGCCCGGGCACGCATTTCGGTGCAAAACGGGTCCCACATTCTGGGTCAACGAGACTTTTTGACGCCGGCTCATCGGAATCCAATTCCGGATATACCGTTGAGTTCGTATCGTCATTCTGGACTCGTTGACATATAATTTGCTAGGTTTTGGTGGACATTGGGTCTGGCACGCATTTCGGTGCAAGTTGGATACCAATATCCGGGTCAACGGGTCATTTTGAGATCGGCTCATCAGAATCCAATTCCGGAGATACCGTTGAGTTCGTATCATCATTCTGGACTCGTTGACAGGTAGTTTGCTAAGTTTTGAGAACTTTGGCTCCGGCACGCATTTTCGTGCAAACCGGAATCCCAAGTTCTAGTCAACGGGCCAAATTGAGATCGGGTCAACGAAATCCAATTCTGGAGATACCGTTGGGTTCGTATCGTCATTCTGGTTGCGTAGACATATAATTTGCTATATTTTATAGACTTGTTTTCTTGCACGTTTTTCGGTGCAAAACGGCTCCGACACGGACACCGTTTTGACCCGAAATTACCTTTTTGCCCTTGTGTCCAAATTGGACCGTTGGGTAGGCTATTCTAGCTAATTTGACCATTCTGGACACGTTGGCGATGTTCATTTCATCGTCCGACAATGTTTGTTGATAATTTCTCTAAGTTTAACCTTTTTATAATTAATTAATAATTAATTCATATAATGTTCGTATTTCGGGATTAGTACAACGAAACTGAGATCAGCCAATTCCAGTGATCTCACATCGCTGAAATTGACAAGTTGGACACGTGGATCACTATAATAAGATTACCAGCGTTACCGATAATCTTCTCATCTTGATTTACGCGTCGTAAGTTTCAACGTACAAATAACGAAGTACACTTTTTATTAGACTAGAATTGACCCAGTTTGACCAGAGTTGACCAGTTGACCCAAAGTCAACTGTAAGCCAACGCTTGACCTAGTTTGACTAGATTATTGACCGGAGTTGACCTAGAGTTAATTTGACTTAGAAGAACCTAGAATAATATAGATTGATTTTAGAGATTCATTTATTACAACTTAAACATCTTGTAACCTGTGTTGCTTTAAATAGGATTCTGTGGCTTCAGTGGGACCCCCTTTACTTATCAGCTGTTCAGGTTATCGAGGCGAGTACATTCTCTGATCATTTCATATCCTGCTTAGAATTATTACCTGCAGTAGATTACTTTACTTGTACTGTCACGTTGGTCACACGGATTGGTACTATATGGATCTCTACATGCGATGTTATCCCCCTCGGGAGCATCGGGTACATTGTGCTTGTACGTTTCACTTACATCATGTACTCCTGTGCTTTCATTACATGTGCACTCCTGTGAATCTTGTACTCTCATGTTCACGGAGCCCCATGTATACTATCATGTGCACCCTATATGGGCCCCCATGTGATATCCTGTGCAATAACATAACCTGTTTAGATCCTTGTGTATTGATTGGGGATATGGGGGAGTGCTAGTAGTCGTGTGAACAATTCCTTGTAGTGTAGATTCCTGTGCACCTCGACATCCTGTGCAAATCTGTCCTGTTCATATGTGCTATCTCGTACTCTGACTCACTAGCCACTGTTAGTTCTCTATGTATAGTAGATATTTACATTACTGTTCTCTTCCTGTTTACATACCGCATTTCTTCAGTACTCGTATCTTACTTTACTGCATGTTATATGTTTTCTAACCTGCTATGATATGTTGAGATGTACTGTGCTCGCTCCAGTCCTGACTGGACCTGTTGATAAATTTTACAGATAGCCTGGAGGTGCCTGCTAGCCTAGAGGAGACACATTAGAGGTTGTTTAGGTAGTTATTTCTTTTTGTCTGGAGTTGTATTTACTTTGTGGATTACTGTATCTTTATTGAGTTTTGAGATGTACTTCTGGGTTCGTGTATCTTAGACACTTAGACTTCTATCTCCTGTATTTATTTGGATTTCATGTTTTATCTATTCTTATCATGCTCTACCTTAGATGTGATTGAGTTGTATCTGCTATGTCACCCCCATTCGGGGAGTATAAACTGTTTAGTCTTATACTGTTAGATGCATTGAGACCTAGGACAGCGTTCTACCGCCGACACTGCGGCGTAGGCTGGGCGTTGTTACGTTCTCGTGCCCTAACTCTAGGGTGCGGATCGTAACAATTCGGCTCTCTGAAGTTTGCTCTTACTTCTGGATGTCTGGGGTTAATAAACTGGCCGAGAAAAATGAAGGAAGGCTCTTTTTATTTATAGGTAGATGGAATGAACAACACTTGCACACATAGTGATGTACGCAGGGGTTTTTAGTGCGTAGAAACACTGCATACATGGTTTTGAAACCGAATTATGTTACAACTGCTCTTGATAGGTTGCGTAACACATGGCAGTTTGTAGGATTCAGGTGTTACTGAGATCTTTGGTGGTTGGCACCCGTACATGAATATGACTGAGTCAATAACACATGGCATGTGTACATTCCTTAAAGATCTTGTTTTATTGTTTGTGGATGATTTAGCTGCGGTTGTGAGGTGCTGCACTTTTAGTTTGAAAAAGAGCATGAGGCACATGGTTGGGGTATAGCTTTTGTTGAGATCTTGGGCGGTTGAAAACCTTCATAGGCTTAACTAAGTCAGTGACACGTGGCATATGCTCATTGCTTGAAGATCTTATTTTGTTGGAACTGAAAGATTTAGCTACTCTGCCAGGATCCATTGTATGAGGGGACTTTGGCGCATGGCCTTTGGGGTACATGGCAAGTCCGGACGTATGGCTTTAGTAGCACTTGCGAGGGATAGTCAGGTCAATCCATGTAGCATGGCACAACTGTAACCGACAACATTGGTCATGATTGCTCTGACGTAAGTGCTGACGTCTGTTGTCAGCTCGTAGTTTAAAGCGTCTTTATCTTTATCTACAGATGGCTTTGCTGTGCCAAATCCTTATGGCACATGACGCTGCAACTGTATTGCGCATATATCATAACATGCTGATGCGTTGGTTGTGTAGCCGTCGTCTGTACGAAGTTAGAAGCGATTGTCGATCTTTGACACAACTGTCAGTATACATTAATTACACCGAGCAGAGCAATATTTTAGGCACATGATGGGTTGGCGCACAAGGATTTGGCGTAGAAGGGGCTTGTTGCCAAAGTTCTTCTCCTGAGTGCAGGGTCCAGTGTATGCATTATTCGCTATGCACATGAATAGTACTAGCGTATTAGAAGTCTAGATGCAGGATCCTTCTAATATCTCCTCCACACATCATTGGGGGTATGCATGTTTTATTATGCGCATATCCTTTGGAGCGCATGGCTTTGTATGATTTTCTATGCTTCTACAAGACCCCCTTTAAAGTTTTCCAAACTTGAACAAGTTTTGAAACACTTTGAACAAGAAGCATGGAAACCCTATCAGAGGTGATATGGACGTAATAGGTTTGGACAATTTCACTAGGAAATTTTGTGGAGTCACCATCATTAACGTACCTAGAATTAGGTACAGATGGTAAGTTGAGACGACGGACACCATTAGAGGTATTATAGACGTGTTGGTAGAAAGTCGACAGGCAAAAATGTTTGCTCAGATGAAATGTGAACAAGGTAAACATAGAATTCTTCTAGAGATATCTTATTCAAAGTTATATGAACGGGATAAGACATAACCCTACGGAAGAAATTTTTGTGGACTTACTGTCACGACCCGCTCCCGAATAATCGGATACGAGTCAGACACACCCAGCTAGCTATGTTGGTAGACTCAACGTATTAAGCTCTACTAAGTATCTAAGAACTCAAGTAATATCATAAAATCACACCACTACATATAATCACGTGCTAAAATAATATCAAATACCACTATGTTCTTTAGTACAACTTATACAAGAGAATCCGGAGACAAATCCGGCAACTAAACTAAAAGGAGATACTAAACATCTATCTTATAAAAATATCTAGTACATAAGAATAATACTAGCATCTGGTCTTCTAGAATCTTCTAGGAGTCGTCAAATTTCAAATTAAAATCATTCAGGCACTACTAGCATGGCTAGAAATAAAATTTTAAAACACAATTAATCAAAATATGGTCAAAATGATATAATCACTACTAATGGGGTCCTAGGTGATAAACATAGAAATGAAATGACTAAAGATAATTAAAACACGAATTTTAAAATTTGACTTGACTAGAAATCAAATTTAAGAATGAGCAAAATCAAATTCTAGAATAAGTCGTTTAGGCACGATTGTGTTTAAGATCAAAATCATTTAGAAATAAAAACCAAATCATATAAGTATGATCATTATCAAGTTAGACATGATCAAAATAAGTATACTCAAGATCTACTCATAACCAAGAGAACCCAAAAATCGTCATGACATGATTAAGTCAATAATAAAATCATCAAGGCATCATCAATATTAGAAATAAAATCTTGCTACGACCATAAATCATATAATATGATTTAAGGGTCATCTAGATATGATAACAAACATAGTCTAAGTGATATAATCATAAATGAAATCTAATATATGATTTTATTGAAAACTGAATAGTAATTATAAGGATAGAAGGAAAATCAAGTCACTATTACAAGATTTAGAAAAAAAATCAAACGACAGATTTAGGAAAGTCAAACGACGGTTACAAGATATGATATGCACGAATATAATAACTTGAAATAATCATCTAGTTGATACCTCATGCGGTACCAATCTTGTAGACTAGCTAAACTAGCTAAAACTCACAACACTAAGGAAACCCAACGATCTTGTCTCCATTCCTCACCAACCCTACTTATGGTCTACTCTATATTCCCTATAACTCATGCCCTTCATAAAATTAGTCATTCTACTGGATTGCTAGATTCGTTCATTTGTGGAAATCCGGTGTCTAGGTACTAGTAAGTATCACCTATGGTTCTATCTTCTTCTTCTCGAATAAATCACAAGCTCCATAATTTATAACTCATTCAAGACTTATTGCAATCTCACATACCCAAGTTCTTCTCCTATTACATTTTCTACCCTTAACTAACCTCGTCAAAATGCTTATTCCCAAGGGTACCTAAAATGAGCTAGGTAAACTATCTCTATTTCCTCATGTATATCTATATAGCTATCAACCATATACATATATACACACATATATCCATAGTCGTATATCGGCTATATATATATATCGGCTATATATCGGCTATATATATATATATATATATATATATATATATATATATATATATATATATATATATATATATATATATATATATATATATATATATATATATAGCTTATCAAAATATGGAACTATTAAAAAATACATGCAATACACTAAAGTCAAACTATGAAAGAGATTGGGCCAATCGGTGTTAAAACTAGTCATAATAACTTTCCTAAGAAAAATCAAAGAAAATTTTTATAGAAAACATATGGTAATATAAATGATTTCTGAAAAAATGGAATCAATTGCTAAGATTTCAAATAAGGCCGAAGTTAAGTAAATCAAGACAATTCCGGTAAAATTTTCAATGGCGATAAGAAATCAAATAAGATATATTTATGACATGGAAATAGTCTCAATAGTATTCAGAACCCATACATATCTGAAGCCACTTTTCCTAGAGTTCATGCCTCGTTAGTATGCATCTAGTTGTAGTGAACCTTTGTTTTTATGGCTCAAATAATGATAGATTACCAAATATTCTATCAACTTTAACCACTATTGTCAGAATAACTCAAGATATCAAAATTTTATGATTTTAGTAGCCTCAATAATATCCAAGAACCTATGAATACCTGAAATTACTTCGACTTAGAGTCCATGTCTCACCAGTACGCATCTGGCTGCAATGGACTCACAGTCTCCATAATCTAGATAAATGACTGCAGTGCGCATCTGCCATGCCATAATAGGTCGTCAAATATTTTTTAAACTTTATCCATAGTATCACCCCCAGTTTTCAGAAACATGAGTATTTTTGTCATTTTACATTTTAAAATACTTTTGAAATTTATTTTATTATTTATGATATTATTTTGGGTTTTAAATTTATTTTATTATTTATGATATTGTTTTGGGGTTAATTGAGTCGGGTTCGAATTTCAACTCAATCCGACTTGAAACGGGGACCCGGGAGGTAGTTTGACTCTAGTGGGACCCACACACTAGTTAGATATGGCCCACATGATATTAATTTAAGTCCACATGATATTAATTTTAGTTAGTAGTTAGACTAATTATTTATGGATAGGTTTAGTTTAATTAGAGACTTAAAACTAGACTAAATTGACCTCAACCTTTAACCCATTCCTAATTTAAATCAAATAGATTAGTGGAGGGTATTTTGGACATTCAAATAGGGGACACCTCACCCTTTTTGGGCATCCACCTATGGGGGGATAAGGAGTGAGTCACTCCTTCATTCATTTGTCTTTATCCACTTTCTCTCTCTTGTTCTTCCCTAAATTAATTTAGAGATGAACCTCCATTGATTTCATCTCCAAATCAACCCCTTCGTCCACCAAATCTTCTTTATTTCTCTTCTACTCCATGGTTAGAGGGTGCTAGCCAAGTTTGGGAAGATTCGGACCTCGTTCGTGTCCTTTTGGAATCTCTACGTGTCGGTACCGTATCGGAAGACTTTTCTTTTGAATCTCTCTCCCGGAAGGTATAATCTCTCTTCTAATCCATCCCTACATGCATATAAAAATATTTGAACCCATAGGAATGACCCCCATGGTTGTATCTCCATTTGTGTCCATTTCGTGTCCATTGGAGGTCATAGGAGTTTCCTTTGTGTTGTGGTTGTGTCCATGTGGGAAAACCCCAAATTTGGACACACTATGTGTTGTTGTTATGTATGAATGAATTATTACATGTTTAATCTCATATTTTTGTATTGGAGATGTGTTTTATAGTGTCTCATATATATATATTAGTGTAGAGAGTGAGTTTCTTGATATATTATGTTATATACTTGTGTTTCTTTTGTCTCAAACTACCTAAATTCGTCATAATTTTTATCCACGTTTTAGTAGCTAGAGCAACTTAGAAATGCCATAACTTTTAGCTCATAACTTCAATTAACCTTCTGTTTTTTTAAAAGAAGCGTATCGAAGTTAGCTTTCTAAATATATATTTTAATAAGCCAAATTCGTTCTAAAACTTTCTGTAAAATTATTTGAGTGTCAGCTGTACGAAAGACGAATGTATTTCGGTGTTTTTGCGATTCCGGGAGCTTCCGGACACGAAAATGCGATCCGTTTAAAGTTTCGAAAAGCTAACACAAAGATATATAACATAATTTAATCCTTGAATTTAGTGAATGCCCAATTGGTATAGTATTGGTTTTAAGTCGAATAGTGACTATACGATATATGTATTTTGTGTAACCTATGAGCCTATGTAGTATGGATATTAAATGAATATAGAGTATGTAATGCATGATATGTTAGATGAATGAAATGATATATATATGATATATATTCTCTTTACATTAATATATATATATATATGGTTGAATGCAAGCATGTAGGAATGCAATTAATATAATGCATATAAGCAATGCATGAATAAAAGAATGATATACAATGTATGCATGAAAGTATATAATGAATGCTAGATATGAATGCAAGATATATATATAATGATAGATATAAATGCATAATGTATAAATATTGTAATGCAATATATAATGATAACATGTATGGTAATGTAGAGTATATGATGCAAGCATGAATGAATGGAGGAAATACATGTATATAGGTAATATATAATATAATATATGAAAGAAATGAATGATAATATATAACATGATATGTAAGGTAATACAATGTATGAAATATATGATGTGTGCATGTTTGTATGTCTCTATGTTAATGTATGAAATGATATGAATATACAATGTATGTATATGTATAAAACATGTAGGTAATGCATAGATGCATGAATGAAATGAATGTTTGCAATATGTTAATATAAATACAAGTATCTAATATGCATGAATGTAAGTATAATATAATACAAGTATACATGTATGTATCATGTAAATGTAATATACATGATATGTATGTATGCATGTATACAAGGTAAGTATGTATGTATGTATTTCTATAAACTGAGTTAATCTATAACCTTTTACACACATGCATTCATACACCCTTTGACATCATGTAACCCTTGTCACATACACCTACCTATCACTAAATTTTAGAACATTAACACATATCCTTTCGCACACATGCCAAACACACACTTACTCACTTACTCTTTTACCTCTCTTTCTCTCTCTCTCTATATATATGTATGTGCCTATATATATAGCTTTCCTATATATATCTATGTATATGAATATGTGAATGTGAATAATATATATACATTATATGACTAAGTTTGTGTACCTTGTTAGCTTATGGTTTAGTTTTGTGCTTGGTTTAGCAAGTGACTTAGGCTATGAGTTAGTAGCTATCTTGGATACTTGATTTGCATATACTTAGTTTGTTTAGACCTAGAATAACTTGTTGACCTAATTTAGACTTGTTATACCTAGTTTGACCATAGTTGACCTAGGTTTGACTTTCAGGGTTGACCAAGTTGACCAAGAGTTGACTTTGGTCTAGATTGACCTAGAATCATGTAGAATGCATAATTGAACTTCATATTGCCATTTTGGACTTGTTGTGACTTGTGCTGTTCTGATTAGGAGCCAGACACCTCTCCTCGGACAGTATATTTACTTTGGACATTCAGACACCAGGCGAGTACATTCTCTGATCATTTCATATCCTGCTTAGAATTATTTCCTGCATTAAATTACTTTACTTGTACTGTCACGTTGGTCACACGGATTGGTACTATACAGATCCCTTCTTGAGATGTTATCCTTAGGGAGCATCGGGTACTACATGTTCTGTGCGTTTCACTTATATGACGTATCACTATGCTTCACAGGTTCTTTGATCACTTGTGACATATACCCTTATGATCACAGAGTCTCCTAGAATCTCTTATCCCATTTATTGGGTATCCTAGAATCTCCTAGAATCCCCATTTTGGGACTACTATGTACCACCCTTCGGGGGCTGTTACATAGAATCATAACATAACCTGATTGGATCCTTGTGTATTGATTGGGGGTACGGGGAGTAGAAATAGACATGCGAATACTATCCAAGTAGTGTAGTATCAGAATCTCTTCCATAGTGTAGCATCAGAATCTCCTATGCCATTTACATGTCTATATTGTACTCTGACTCACTAGCCACATGTTAGTTCTCTATTTATAGTAGATATTTCTATTACAGCTTTCTCTCTCTGTTTACATACTGCACTTCTTTCAGTACTTGTATCTTAATTTACTGCATGATTATATCTTCTAACCTGCTATGAACTATTGAGATGTACTGTACTCGCTCTTGTCCTGACTGGACCTGTTGATAAATTTTACAGATGGCCTGGGATTGCCTGCTAGCCTAGAGGAGACCCAATAGAGGTTGTTTAGATAGTTATTTCATTTTGTATGGAGTTGTATTTACTTTGTGGATTACTGTATTTGAGTTTTGAGATGTATTTCTAGGTTTATGTATCTTAGATACTTAGACTTCTATCTCCTGTATCTCTTTTGGATTTCATGTTTATCTATCTTTATCATGCTCTACCTTAGATGTGATTGAGACTGTATCTGCTATGTCACCCCCATTCGGGGAGTATAAACTGCTTAGCATTATAATGTTAGATGTTGTGACCTAGGACATCGTTCTACCGTCGACACTGCGGCGTAGGCTGGGCGTCGTTACGTTTTCGTACCCTAACAGTGGGTGCGGGTCGTGACACATAGGAATTCCAAATAAGCTACTGAAAATTCAAACGAGTTCTAAGTCCTAATCATGATAGAAAGTGAAGTAAGTATATGTCTTTTTAGAAAACAAAGCGGTGTATCAGTGTGATATATGTCCTGTAGATATTAGGTCTTTGATAATTAAGGGGTCAATTACCAGTATGACTGAAATCAAGAGGGCCCTCTCTTTTCCGACCTTTTCCTATTCAGTAGATTGAGGACATAAATTTATGGATTTGATCAAATCTGACTTTGACTAATAAAAATAGTACGACTTCAAGGAGTAGAAGAACTAGTAAAAATATTTGTCTCTAGAGAATTACCTAAGGGATATTGACCTATACCAGAATTATTTTGAAAAAATAATTCCTTATGGTTAATAAAAAGTTTAGGAAAATAGATAGACAAGTTGGGATAAGTAGTTAGTCTAGGGCCCTATGATAGAATATTTTAATTGATCAAAGAAGTCAACTTGAAGTAGTATAGCAAGACCAACAAAGAAATTTGAAGGGCTTGGAAAAATTGCTAAAAGAGAAGTCAGAACTTCTAAAATAGTAATTGGGTAGTCCCTAGAAAATTTTAGAAACTAATATAGATATGAAAATGATACCTAGGAAACACAGTTAGTAAATATACATACATACAATCGGTCTAAGCTGTGATTGATCATTTCTATATCGCAAGCTTCCAACAGTACTCTAATCCTAAGCACCATTAAACAGACCTGTATGGGCCACTACTAAAAATGTGTCATGACCCTCTTCCGAATAATCGGATACAAGTCAGACATGCCTAGCCTATGTTGGTAGACTCAACGTAGTAAGCTCTACAAAGTATCTAAGAATTCAAATAATATCATAAAATCACATCACAACATCTAATCACATGCTAAAATAATATCATATACCACTATGTTCTTAGTGCAACTTATACAAGAGAATCCGGAGACAAATCCAGCAACTAAACTAAAATGAGATACTAAACATCTATCTTATGAAACTATCTAGTACAAAAAGAATAACACTTGCATCTGGTCTTCTAGAATCTTTTAGGAGTCGTACAATCTAATTCAAATGTCCTGGCCTAATATGTCAATGATCCAGTCAGGAAAGGAGCAAAGTACAATATATAATAATGAAACAAGTACAACATGTGAACAAGTAAAGGAACAATAAAACATGATGAACATGAACTGTAAAAGCATAATCTTCCATATCGAAACATGTAATCAAAAGATCATTACATGTAAATTTAAAATAACTACTAAAATATGTGACTGACTGGGGAAAGATCATGAACAAGAATAATGTAATAGTATGGCTTAAATTCCACATGCACAGGTGTAAGACTTAAGCGATCATGTAATACCTAATATTGGCTTTGGTCACATATCCGTAGTATTTTTCCTCCCTAAGATACAAGTAAAGATCATGAACGAGAATATAGATCAAGTCGTATAACAATATGTCCAATATGAAAAGAATAAGACATGAAGTAAATGAGTCAAAATTATAGAAGTACTTATCTTGTCCTTGAAAATCAAATAGGTCTCAATATCCACCTAAAATAGGGCAAGAATAGATTAGATTCTAAAGAATGATATTTGACTAAATATTTGCTGACCCTCTATATATACTAGCTAATTAAACATTATAATATATATACTAACTAACTATATATTTTTAGTAGCAACAAATTGTTTGCAAAGAACAAAAAGTTTTATTACAAACTAAGAAAAAGAGTACAGGAGTACAATTGATTTCTGGAGAAGTACAACTATAGGAATCTGATCAGAAGACGATCACTTTATCCCTTGGATGACGTGATATCGAAGACACGAGCCTCTTGGGGATGCAACATCACTTTTGCAGGAGATTATGATCACTCTTGATACTTTGAGATTGATTTGAAAATCTATTTATAGAGTTCTTGAAATAACTGTTTAGCAGTTATTCTGGATTGCACGTGCTTCAGGTTGCGCGCCTCTTGTTCACTTGCGCAAACGGTTGCACTAACTGCTGTGGACGCTGTAGGACCGATTGTAAAGCGCAATACTCTAGAGGGGGGTGAATAGAGTAGGCAGCGGAAATTAACTATTTAAAAATGTTAGTAACAATATCACAGATAATATATCACAGATATGTAAATAAAAAGTAGAGAGTAGAGAGCAAACGCAAACACAAGGATGTATACTGGTTTTCCTCTTGTGAGGACTAGTCTAGTCGGAAGAACTCTAGCTTCCAGTTGAATCTACTATGGAAAATCACCACAAGTTTTCATCCGAAGTTCTTGCAACTTCTACAACGCGAGCTTTGATCCGAAGTACTCGACCAACTTCAATTGTGAAGTGTGTAACTTCAATCAAGCCTCTGATTACAACCGCTCTGAAACTTCTAGACCGTACCGCACTGGCAAATCGACTAGAGGATTGTAACTGGCTTGGGATTTGAAAATGAATAGCTCAGAATACTTTGGAAGAAGTAGTAGGCTTATAGAGAAGAGATATGAAAGTGAATGAGTGAATGAGTGAATTGAAATGATCGAAATCCTTCTCTATTTATAGTTTTTCCAAAGGTAAAATTCTGATAGAATTCGGACAGAATTCGGGCAGAACTCTATGAGAAAATCTCGTTGGGATCCGTAACTGCAGGAAGACCAAGTTCAAAAAGCAACGTTCACTAACCGAACTATGGCCGAACTCTGGCCGAATTCGGGCCGAACTCTGGCCGAATTCTCCTGGAGTTCTGTTGGAGTTCTGTCAGGGTTTTTGCAAAATGGTTTTGGGCTTTTTGAAAAGTCAAACCGTTAGGAAGTAGTTTAGGCTTTTGTAAGTGGGCTTATTTTTAAAATGAAAGGGTATTTTGAAAACGTTTCTTGGGTAGCCTATTTTCCAGTACGATGCAGTGTACATCGTATTCCTAGACTCAATAAATATGGAAAATACATTGATGAAATAGGAAAACCAAGAGCCCTTTGATGACGCCTTTCTTCAGATATTTGAGCAGACTTTGAAGACGCCTTTTTCACTTGACAGCGGTCGTCCAAAGATAAACAGATCTGGAAATCTGAATACCTTTCGGGGGCTTCGCCCCCGAACCCCTGACGGGGGGCGCTGCCCCCTCGACCCCTGTCCGCTGACCGGGCAGCGGAACCCCCGATGCGAGGCCCCGGATAGGTCGTTAGGCGGTTCAGAGAAATCTTCTTGTATAACTCCGTCTTTGGCCCATCAGTAATTCTCTATTGCATGTGTCCTGGTTTGACAAAGCTTGATCATGCTTACTGCATGTCTACAAATACATGTTAGAAAAACAAAACCAATATGATACAAGCATAGCAATATGTTATAGAACATTTAGGACAATGCTAACATTAGGACAATGCTAAGTTTAAGTAGCAACATGATAGTGATTATATGAATATTAGTGACGTCATTATGATAAACTTAATTGATTAGCCATATTCAAAAACATGATATAATCATTGGGCTAACAGACGCGTGGCATCATTTGATTGAGATGCACGTGGTCGTGAGTATTGTAGTGGGCACGTTCTGTGAAGTTAGTGGCTTGCACGCCACGTCACTCTGTCCTGAACACCATTTGATCACCTTGCGCGTGTGTTACGACCCGCACCCATTTTTCGGACGCGAGCTCGTGAGCAAGCCAGCTACGTATCAAACGGACTCCAGCCCGACTCGAATACATAAACGCTGTCACGGCTAGGGTAAGCTGCCAAATCATGGAAAACAAATCTATATCTCAATCCATAATAAGAATAATAAACATGAATGAACACTATTGGTCGTGGTCTGCAGCCCACTAGCATATATGTCCGATAAGACTCTAACGATGGTAACAAGAGTCCAAAACTGAAATTAGGAAACATGCTAAGGTAAGAAAGCACGAAAGGATAACAAATATAATAATGATACCTGAATCCCACAAGCGTATTATTGTCTCCGAAACCCACAAGAATTGCAAATCCTCCGCCATCCAGAACTACTAGCTAACTCCATACAATCACTAAACCTGAGGAGATCATCAGGTCCTCAGAGGACACAGCAAGATACATAATATACATGCCTATCTAACAGTTTTATCATGCGCAAAGAGGATAAACAAGAAAATAGGAACCCGAAAAATGACCACGAACACGAACACGTACACGAACACGAACCCGAACACTAGAACAACTACGCGTAAATGAACTGCCGGATGAACGATAAACACAAGATCAATGGAAGAACCAAACCCTCATCCCGAGTGTGGACTTACGGGTTTGAACTAAACACTAACCCTCATCCCGAGTATAGAATCTCTGGTTAGTACTAACCCTTGTCCCGAGTGTGGACTCTCTGGTTAGTTCACGGCAAGGCACCCTCGTTCCGAGTGTGGACTCTTTGGTGCAAGTATAACATCCTCGTCCCGAGTGTGGACTCTTTGATGTAAACACCCTCGTCCCGAGTGTGGACTCTCTGGTGCAAATAATCGACATCCTCGTCCCGAGTGTGGACTCACGGATGTAAACAGATTAAGAAAAACACCCTCGTCCCGAGTGTGGGCACGGATTTAGCAGTTCAATTACACGTACTCGTTCTATGACACGACTCAAGCAAAGTACTGACGAGAAACTCCAAGTGTGAACCACAAGACCAAACATGAACACGGCTATATGCAATGAAAACAACTCAAAAGAATATAATACGAAAAGCACATGTCCATAAACAATCAAAAATGAAAAATAAAATATAATGCATGTAAATAAAACTGTAGATGAAGGAAAGGTATACTTGCCTGTGGTCCTTGCACAAACCGTAGTCATAAGTCGAGGATGAGGGGATGCTGATCTAGGAGCTGTCAACCTATAACACATATCGCACCATGAACCGTGCACGAAAACTATAAATCAATTCTAATATTCTAGTTCTAAATTCATGGAATAGTGGCTAGTTGGGTTACTAATCTAATAATAATTAATTCTGGAATAATTTACTTAAAAACCTAATTTAACCTAATAATAATCTAAACATGCAAGTTTGGCCATCAAAAGTCATATTTCCAATTTTGGAAACCATTGTACGCAAATCGAAGCGTACCGTTGACTATTTAGTCAAATGCTGTGAACTTTAGATTTTGAAAGTGCACCTTGGTAAATTTCAGTACCACGAGTGCGCTGGAATCAACCGTGCTGCAAAATCATGCTTTGGTCAAAAGATATCGCCGTTATGGCTAATCGTGACCAAAACGGTGATCAACCGATCAATTCTGAGTTCAACAGAATAAATAAAATACTAGATGAACAAAATAATTTTTAGGAAAAATTTATGTTGTAGAGCTCTGTGTTAGCTTTCCGAAACTTCAAACGGTTCGTGATTTTGATTTATGGTTCTTCCGGAATCTCGAAAACACCGAAACGTGTCAAGTTTCGGACAACCGACACTCTACAAATTTTCCAAAAATTTAGGGATAATATCTACGAAAATAAATTACATATTCAGAAATTTTACCTCAATACGAATCCAACAAAAAAATGGCGCGCGAAAATCACGTCGGAGTTGACGGCAATCGCTTAGGGAAGTCGGAAACCCTAGATGAGTTCTCCCAAAAAAGCTGCTGAAATTTCTAGGTTTGACGAATATAATAATATATATATAGGAGAGAGAGTCGGTGGGCTGCTGGGCGCCGACAGGTGGGCCCAGTGCTGACTGTGCAGATGACTGTGTAATTAGTTAATTTAAATGCAGAAATCGTTAAAAACTTATTTTAACTCCAAATAACTCCAAATAAATACCAAAAAAATTCAAAAAATTGTAGAAAATTATAGAAAATACATTTAACCTTCTAGAATATAAATAAAAATGTTTTACCTCATATTAGTCCCAAATGGCCTCATAATAAATATTGGAAGCCTTTAAAAATATATAAACCTTTATAAATAAATACTTAAATATTGCCAAAAATTATGAAAAAATTCTAGAAAATATAAAATAGCATAATGAACCCTAGAAAATATTTGGGGTCAATATATGCTCATAGGCTTAGACAATAAATTCTAGAAGTCTTAGAAAATAGGTTTTTCCTATATTTAATTATCTAAAATCCCAAAAAAATTGTAGAAAAATACAGAAAATATATTTAACCTAATAGAGCCTAAAGAAAAATACTGGGTCTCAAAATAGTCACAAATGACCTCAAAATAAATTATGAAAGTCAGTCATAAATATAAATCTTCATAGAATAAATATTTAAAAATATATAAAAATGTCTAAAAATTATAACAAAATATAATATAACTATAAAATGCATATAGACCATATCTAGAGATCATGTGACCACAAGATGGTCATAACTCACCTGTGGGCTTAGTCACAACTTTAATGATCATAGAAAACTTAAATGTAAACTAATCAAATAAAAAAAATATCATAAAATTTGGGAAGAGGATTTACAGCGTGTTTCATCAGGTTGTGTGTGGGCGCAACGTAAAAACTTGCGCGAACGGTTTGCACCAACTGCTGTAGACGCGTGGCATCATTTGATTGAGATATGCATGATCATGGACAGTGTAGCGGGCACGTTCGCGAAGTTGATGGCTTGCATGCTACGTCACCCTGTTTTTAAAATAAGAGTTGATCAAGTAGCACCAAATTGTCAGGATGCGCATAAGCTGTAATACCCCAGTCCCGAAATACTTGGGACTAGATACGTATCATGCCAGCTATATACATACGAGTAAATGAAAGGCTCGTATGTATACATGAGCTGTAAAATGTAGAAAGCCATGCTCAAACTAAATCTCATCCATAAATGTGAAGTTTTAATGATATAATCAAATAGTCATTTGTATAAACATTGGGTGGAGACATATCCACTACCAACAAGAAAGAAATATACAAATAACTAATTTGGTCGAGCAAAGAAAATGACGAGTCCAAGAGCAATCATCACGACAGAATAGAGCGCAAGTCATGGCCTTAACTAGAGCACCTACAGAAAGTCACAAAACACACCTGAAGAAATCACCAGGTCCTCAGAGGGACGTAGCAAGATACAGAAAGAACATGTCATTATAACTGCAAATATAACCACTATAAAACTACAACACAACTGGACCCTAACCATCTAAGTGATATGCACTTTGAGGACAACGTTCTACACAGGGGCTGTAAGGATTCATGCAAGTAATCAAGAGTGGCCGTTAAGTAGCGCTCATCGGAGACACTATCGGCCGGGCAGCAAGTAGCGCTCATTCGAGACACTATCACCCATAAATGTATAAAAAGTAAATATAGCCCCTACGCTAGTAGTTGTCCCCTCCTCCCAATGATACTATACATGCATCATAACTACGACACACCAACACGTGTCGCTTCCACAATACTATTTTATAATAGATAACTGTCAAGTCTTCTAACATGCATCTATTGACAGTTATTCCTACGCATGTGTACGGGTGATCAGCCAACACGCAAGTGACCACTACATGATACTCATAACTCATACACAACTTGTGATACAATCGTGACAAAGTTAATGACATGCACTATATTGACGAAAGTCTCTTAACTCTAGGTCCACAAGCAAGAAGAAAAATAAATAACTGGAAATAAAAGTACAAAAAATAATAATAGAATAATAAGATGTAACTAAATGTAAGCAATAATTATGTTAAGGTATCTTGCCTGGTGTGTCGTCTGGTGTGGTACGGTAATCCAACAAGTCTTGTTTTGTCCACTGATAACGATGCCCGGTGTGCTGCAATGATTAATAAGACACGGATTATGGCTTCGGTGTTACAACTACGCAAGACGGCCTCTGAAGTTGGCACGGACTGTTCTATCGGGTCCAGAAGAATCAATTTAGGTAGGAACTACATAAAGGGGTACAAAATTGGCGTAGAAATAGGAATAATGGGCTTAGGCGCTGATAAGGTTTGATAATAGAAGGAATTTGCGTAAACAATACTTATACTGCTTTAGAAATTTTATTTTATAATATCTGAAATAGTTTTTAGATAACTACTGGAAAAATATAAAAAAAACATTTTAAGGCAAATCTCAAAAAAATAGGGTTTCTAGGTAGAAAATTATATCTATGTTTTAGCAATACTATAACAATATATCAATCCCAAAGTTTGGAATTACATATGAGCACCAACCCAATATATTTACTTTTTTTGCTATAAAATAATTTTTAGAAATTATTAGAAAATATATTAGAATTAATAAGTAAATAAGGATGCTAATTAATAATAGCAATACAATATACCCTTCAATATAGTAATATATGTATACATAATCACTGTTGAAAATATTTTTTTAATGTATAATAATAAACTAATAACAATAATACTGATAGCATTAACAATATACTAATATAATGATAAAACCCTATTGATAATAATCTACTTATAACAGTAAGGATTACGATAATAATAATAATAATAATAATATTAGTAGTAGTTGTAGAAAAAAATAATAAAAAATAAAAAATAAAGCTACACTAAGTCTTCTGTCGTAAAAGAGTCTCTTTCCTTGGAAAGGGAGTCAAACTCCTGACACCTGTAAAGAAAGAGGGACATTCTTCCATCAAAATAAAAGGAGTAAAATATGGGGAGTAGGTGAGCCGAGTGTGTGAGAGAGAGGGGGAGAAGAAGAGGGCAAGGAAGAGGGAAACTCACCGGTGGGGAAGTCAGCGTCGCGCACAAGCCGGCGCCGCGGCGGCACAACCTCGGGGTGGTGCTCCGGTACAGTGGGGGATCTACGGTTGGCGATTCCTATGGTCGTAGCACCATGGCGATGAGCTCACTGGCTTGTCAAGGCTGGTGATGGCGGTCGTGACCTAATATCGCCGGGATGGGGGTTGGTACAGCCAATGCGCTGGTCGTACGACTCTCGAAGGAGCAGATGGGGTGGCCACGTGCCGGCGCCGTCAGTTGAGGTTGTCGGCACTGCGCGGAGGGACACACACGCGCGGGACGCGCTCACGGCTTGCGAAGGAAGGCTGGGTTATGGAGGCTCGACCGAGATCGCGGGGGTGCGTGCTGGCAGCGGCGGATGAGGGAGGTTCAACACAGTCGATGAGGCTTGGCTCTGTGCGGAGCGCAGCCCGGAGTTGGCACCGGATGTTGGTGGCTCTCGAGATATGGAGTAGTTTCTATCGAGAGACACGCACTTGCGGCCTAGGACGATCGGAGAAGAGAGCGGTGGTCGCGGAGCTCGGTGCCTCGGTGGCCGAGCGGGATGAGAGGAGGGGCTCACGGTAGCGGGCACTCCGGTAGAGGCGGCGATGACTGCGGAGGAGATCGAAGGGTGTGGCTTGCCGTACGGCAGCCGTACTTGCGGGAACCGTAGCGGAGGTGAGTCAGTTTTAGGTTTTGTGATTTGGAGATTTTGAGGTGGTGGGGATGGTGAATTTCTGAGGCGCGGCCGGCTGGTTTGCCGGAAACCCGCGGGTTGGTGGTGGCGACTGTAGGCGGTGGTGGTTGAGGTTTTGGTGGCGGTGATTGTGGTGGGTGCTGGTTGTTGAGGGTGCCGCCAGTCGACTATGGCCGTAGTGACGGCGGCTGGTGGTATTATAGATAGAGAGGGTGGTTGGTGCTACGTCGGTGGTGGCAGGGTGGTTTGGCCGAACTTTCGGGAGACGATGGTGGTGATGGTGGTGTTGATGTTGTTGGCGGCGGGGTGGCCGATGGGTGTTGTTGTTGGAGAAGGCGGGCTGTGGATTCGGTGGTGGCGGAATGGAAAGGGACGTCGACGGTTACAGTGATGAACGGAAGGAACGACGTGGAGGATATGAGCGTACAGTGGTTGCTGTTAGATTTGATTGTTGGGTGCGTCGTGTTCGGAGTTGTCGGACACGACATGGATAACTGTATAAAAGAATTGGAATAAGATTGACACATACACGATACACAATTTGTGGTAGAAATTTAGGGTGTGGAATTATGGAGAAAAGAGAGGAGTCTCTCCTTATATAGGAGGTGGTGGCTCCGATTGGATAATGACTTGGATAGTTTAAACTCCCATAGATATTTCTCAATATAGTTTAAATCGGTTTAAATGAATTAATTATATATATATGCTTAAATTAGGCCAATAAATTTGCAAAAATAAAATTTCAAATTTAATTACCATAACTATTTAAATATTAAATCAAGCGATATTTAAATTACCTTTCCAAAGTAATAAAATAATAATAATAATAAATCTCAAAAATTCTAATATATATTCATAAATTAATTTTTTATGAACCTCGCACACACTATTTACAAAATCATAGTTTTCTAAGTTACTACTATATTTGAACAATAAAATAAATAACCTTTTAGAATAAAAATAAAGTTTTTGGCAAATCTCCATGTGACGCCTTTTTTGACTTTTACGAAAATTAAAAATATTTATATTATTTTGAGCTATACTGCTTTTATACACATAAAATAATATTTTATAAAAATGTGTACCTCGCACACATTCGCACTCGACAAGCAATACGAAATACAAATTTGCACGCGACGGACAATTACGAGAACTCGAACTGGCACGTGCCGTACAAATACAAAGTACAATTTAAATACCATTAAATACAAATTTTATATAAAAAAAATCATAGTAGAAATTTTGGGGGTTTACATAGGCACAACTCAATGACTGGCGCCTTTGACTAGGTCTTTTATGCTGTGCTGATTAATCCTCGCGCCATGCAGTGACTTGCGCGAACCAGCTGTCAGCATTAATTACATGCTGACAAAATCTTCTCGAGTGCCGCGTTGCGCGGGATTCGAATAGGTTTTCCTTAATCTTCGTGCTGTTAGTTATCAGATAATGATGATGCCGTTACAGTTTCTCGAGGAAGTGCGCCACGTGGCTCTCGCGCAACCTGACTTCAGTGCAACCTGATGTTGGCGCAGCCTGATGCTGCGCAACTTGATTGTTTTGGCATAATATAATTTTTTAACGCCATCTGATGATTTGAACACCTTAATGGGTGGTGCAGTTTAATTTTTAGCCGCTACAAGGCCCCCTTCAAAGTTTTTGAAACTTGAAAATACTTTAAAGTTTTGAAATACTTTGAATTATGCTAGTTTTATTTGGATTGCGCCAGTCAACTTTTTGAGTTGCACTAGTCAACTCTAGCTCGCTTCTTCAGCATAGATTGCGTAACCGTTTTGGGCTATAGATAGTCGTACACTTTGAGTCTTTCATTCTTCACATCATTTAAGATAACCCGAAAGAAACCTTACTTTTTTCTCATTTTTCCCGATCTTTGAGAAATTCGATCGACAGCAATGGCACCCAAACGCTTTGCTGCCGAGAAGGACAAGACTATGGCCGAGTCATCCACACGAGTTCCACCTTTGTCACGCCAAGAGACGGCCATCCCGGCCATGAAAGGTAAGCGTTCGACTGTAGACCTGATTGTCGACCACCCTACTGATCATCGGCCACCCTATTTAGGGTTTGGCTTGATTCTGATAATGTGCGCCTGCTCTTTTTAGAGTTGGGCATACTCCATAACTGGCGCCTCCCTTATTAGGGTTTGGCTGCTGTTGACTCGTGTTGTACAGCGTTTCGAAAAGTTGTACTGTCTTTTGGGCACAACTTTGACATGTTGTGCTGTAAGATATGGCACAGCCCGACTGCTGCGCAACTTGATGGCTGCGCATGTTGAGTGTGGCATAATGTTAGTGTCGCGCAATGTTACTATCGCACAACCTGACTAAATAGAGCATTAAATACTCGGTTCATTCCCAACGATGAACCTATTTATAGGGCACTCTTTTTAAAAAATTCTTTTTACTTTCTCCCTCGTTAAATGATACGTGCCCATTTATTGGGAAGATGAAGTGTTGGCGGGAGCCGATCTCTACTGTATATATATGAACATGAAGTTCTGCCTTCATATTTATTCATTCTCATGGCATCTAACATGAAGAAGGGGACAAACAGCAGTGACAAAGGCAAAGCTTCTGAGGAGAAGTTATACTCCGCGCTTGCAGAGTTTTTGCTGGAGGCTGACCCATCCCTGAGGGCGGAGAACTTCCTCGACTGTTTTGGCCTGACCCCAACAGTCTTCGCTCATTCCAGAGGTGGGCTATCATCTTCTTCCGAAAAGCGTGGCGCCTTAGAATGCAGGAAAGAATTCTTTCGTTTGATGCATCGTTCGGGAATCCATAACATGGAGGAACTGAGCGCTGTCTTGCATCAGACTGAGGACGGGAAGAAAAGTGATGTGATGCGAAAGAGTCTTTTTACATAATGGCCTATAGCGCTTATGTCTGTAGTGTCTGTCCTCTTTTCCATTATGAAATGAAAAATTGGACTTTATTAAATCCTGGCACATTTGAGTTCTGTTGTGTAACTGTCTTGACACGTTAACTTTTCTCGGTTAACACAAATTTCTGAACGACATGTGGCGCTTTTTATGCTTTCATGCTTCATTCTTCCCGAAATATATGTCTATGGACGTACATAATGTTCTAGCTTCAATTGTACATGACATGAATAATTGCCATAAGAAAGGAATATTTACTGTATTCTCTTCTTCTTTCTGATGCTTGCAGGAGACGAACTGACGAAAATTCCCAGAACTGGCATCGGCGATCTTAGATGTTATGAAGTTGAACTACCTTTGACACACACATCAGAGAGCTCAGAACTCTTTATGCTTAAAAGGGCTTCCTCAAGATGGTAGGAAGGGCCTTTATACATGAGAGTTGGACGGTGGAGAGACAGAATTAGGAATCGTATCACGAGGGTGATCTCATTTCTACTTCTCATGAAGGGTCGTCTCTTCTCCACCAGTTGTATTGACAACAGCTTTTCTTCGAGCTGCTGTACTCTGGGGTTATCCTCTCGTCTTTCTGAGAGAGAAGACCAGAGTTAATTCCGTTGTCTTGCTCGTTGCTTCAGGTCAAGATGACAAGGAACTGGCATCAACAAGAAGATCCAAAGATGTAATAGACCTTCATTTGTTATATTCAGAATGAAAATCTGAGATGTAATAGATTTCCATTAAGATGTATCTATATTTTTAAAGAAGGAATAAAGAATGATTTTTTTTTTTATGATTTGATTTGATATGATGATAGAAAAACAGAATCCAGAGGTAATGTAGACGTGAACTCTTTTTTTTATATTGATGATCTTCAAATCGGTTAGGACTTAAAGACATGATATCATGTCTAAAAAGACGAGATATTTGTAATAATACGGGTTTACGATAAAGAAAATATATCTTTTAAAACCGCTGGGTTTCAAAAGATGGAATTGATGATTTGGATAGACTCCACGGGGATTTTGAGTTTTTATTATCCTGTAGCTTTATTTACGAAAAAGTAAATAAATGATAATAAATGTAGACCCATTCCCGCAATGAAGTAGAAATGAAAAAGACTGATGAATAAGCATGCCTTTTCAAGGAAAGGTCGCTTCGATTCTCGATGCAAAGAGTAAATGAAGATTTCTTCACAAAATGAACGAACATGCCTTTTCGAGGAAAGGTTGTTTCGGTTCATGAGACATAATGTTTGGCCTTTCTGTCTATAAATAGTGTGGAACTTTTCTGAAAGCATTATTCACTCTTTTTCTCTTATTTGCAAATGTCTTCAGAAGATTTGCCTAAAGAGACGAAAGTCATCTCAAAGATCAAAGCCGCCTTTGACACTCCTTCCGATGAGCCTCTGCCGCCTACTCAGCCAGAAGTCGGAGAAAGCTCGGCTGTCCATGGATAGAAACATGACATTCTCGCCAAGCTGGTGGAGCCTGGGAGTACTGCCGAGGAAAAAGCTCTGAGGAAGGCCGCCTGCGAACTGCTGGTGTCATCGGGAGATAATGTCTTCGAGCTTCTTGCGAAATACGTTTTCAATCAAGAAGGCTCCGATCCTCGTTAATTTTATGTATTTCCTTCTGTTTTATATTTATGCAAATAAAAGGAATTTTATTTACATTCTTAGTCTCTGTGTTGATATTTCTTCTTGGTCTTCAAACATAATATTTCTTGAGAAATTTGCCATTAATGGGCATTATGGCGATTCGACCATCCATACCAGTCAATTGATAAGCTCCGTTGGAGAAAACTTTTCTTACAATATAGGGTCCTTCCCACTTCGCTTCGAATTTGTCTTTGCTCATGTGCGTCATAGTCATAGGACGTCTGACGGTTAGAACTAGTTCTCCTTTTTGAAATGTTCGGACTTTGATTTTACGGTTGAAGGTTTTTGAAAGACGAGCTTGGTATAACTCAATATGTTGTTGAGCTAGGAGCCATTTCTCGTCAAGCGCTTCAAGCTCCTGAAGTCTCAGGCGATCATTGTTTTCGGTTGTGAGTTCGTTGGCAATGGCAATTCTTAGGGAAGGGATCTGGATTTCCAATGGTAAGACGACCTCACATCCGTATACCAAAGAGAAAGGTGTGCAGCCTGTAGGAGTATGTATAGTAGTACAATAAACCCACAGACATTCTCCAAGCTTCTCACTCCAGTTTCGTTTGTTGGTAGAAACAAACTTCTTGAGGAGTTTGATGATGGTCTTATTAAATGCTTCTGCCGACCCGTTAGCTGCAGGATTGTAAGATGTAGAAGCAATATTATTGACCATGTTGTCATCGCAGAATCGAGTGAACTTCTCACTGATGAATTGTAGCCCATTATCATGAATAATTCATCGAGGAACACCGAATCTGTAAATCACATGATGCTTGATAAAGTTGATGTGGCTGCTTGTCTTGACCTTAGCTAGAGGTATAGCTTCAGCCCATTTTGAGAAATAATTAGTTATGGCTAATATGAACCGATATCCTCTAGACGATGGAGGGTTGATAGGACCGATGACATCCATTCTCCAAGCTTCAAAGGGCCAAGACGTTACCGTCGGGTGAAGGAATTCTGACGGTTGATGAATAAAGTCAGCATGGATTTGACATGCTCGGCACTTTCTTGCATACTCGATTGCATCAGATACCATTGAGGGCCAATAATAGCCCATACGGCGAATGTGATCCTGTAATTTAGGACCAGGTTGATGTGCGCCACAAACACCGTCATGAGCTTCACAAAGTATTTATTTTGCTTCTTTCCCCGCAAGACAACGTAGGAGTAAGCCATCAAACGTTCGTCGGTAGAGTGTCTTTGTAGTATGATTATAGTAAAATCTGAGTGACCGTCGTCGAATTATTGTAGCCTCCTTAGGATCTTCGGGTAGGATATCATGGACTACGAAGTCTATGAAAGGAGTCCTCCAATCTTCATTGATGGCACAAATTTTAACTAAATTGTTGAATTCCATGTTTGGGTTGTTAACTTCCATATTTAAGTTATTCTGGACACAAAATAACTCTCTATTGTAGAAGCATGAAAATTTTGGCAGACTTGACATATGCGCCCAAGTCACAAAAGAAGACATATGCGCCCAAGTCACCAATGAAGACATATGCGCCTAAGTCACCAGTGAATCCATATGCGCCCAGGCCACCAGTGAGGTTAATGCGCCCAAATCTCCAGAGTGAGCTATGCGCCCATACGCCCACTCTAGGCTACTCTAGGAGGGGGTGCATAGCCCTGTTTCAGGCTATGCGCCCAAGCCAGAACAGCCCCTGACTTGGTCAAACCCACGATCAAATCGTGCACCGAAGCATACGGTCATGTCAGTCTCCACGAGCAGTCATGTACCGAAGCATGCAGCCACGTCAACACCATGATTAAACCACGATCACGCATTCTGCATGCGCCTACGTCCTATGCGCCCAAAACAGGACTATGCGCCCACATAAAAACATGTGTGTTTCCTCATGTGGGCGTATAACATCATTCTGGCGCAAGAACGACTATAAAAAGGGATCTCATACCTCTTCAAAATACAGAAGGGAGAGCATTTTCAAGAGCAAAATTGTTGTACTTCTTGCTAGTGAGCCGAGAGTTAGCAATTTTCTTAGGTTTTCTTCTATTTTTGTAATCAGAGTGTCAACGGAGTAAAGGAGCAACTGCCGCTCGATCTCCATCGTCCCATTCCATATAATTCTTTTTGTATTCGGGGATGCTCAGCGCAGGATCTCTCAGGCGTACTCGATTTATGGTACCTTGCACCAATAAAAAAAGACAACATTTTTTCTTTTTTTGTGTCCACAAAAATGGCGACTCTGCTGGGGACTACCTTTTCCTCTGACGAGAAGGTGTTGACGCAATCCGATACCGACAAAGTGGGGAGCACTCAGAAGATATTGATCGTGAAGTTCGATCAGCAGGCGTTCGAAGAGATGCTCTCGAGGGACGGCTCTACTCCGTCGAAATCAGGGAAGCCAAACAAGTCTCGCAAGACTTGGCTTCCGAAGGCTCGCAGTACATATCCTGCCAGTATCATAGCAGATATACAACTGAAGGACTCTGTCACATGGGCGCATGGCTCTGCCACAGAAGGCTCACACCGTTCTGGGCTCTACTAGCCCAGCGACTTCTCTTATGTGCAATCAACAACAGAGAGTTCAACGCTCGAGACTTGGCAAAAGAAAATACTACGATACCAAGAATCGAAGTGTTCGACACGCTGGGAAACTCAGCGAGGCTCATAAACGAAGGAGGCGAAGCTGAAAGAAAACAACGCTGCTCCACCAAGCATGCGCCCAAAGCTATGTGCCCAAGGAGGTGCGTGGGCACATAACTCTGGCCAGAAGACTTCTGTCTTCGACAGATTATGCATCAAGGGTCATACACCCAATGCTATGCGCCCAAGCTCAACTGACCCATACTATGCGCCTATATCGAGGAAGCTTAGGCATGCTGCCAAGAAGCATACGCCCAAAGGCTAATTCCAGAGCCTATGCGCCCACAACAAAAAGACAGGCCCCAACGCGTATAGCACGAGGCTGTCTTCAAGGTCATCACATGACTTAAGTGTGGGGGTTGTCCCTGCACGTGAACTAAGTCCAGATGTACCAACTCTCCTTACAAACCCGTATGCAAAGCTCGACGATGCATGTGACATGGGTTTTAAGGCAAAACTCCCTTCCACTGACTTACGCAACATGATAAATCATAAACGTAAAACGAGAAAGGATACAACAATTCATGGCGCACATCTGTGCACCAGTATTGTCATCAACTGTTGCTGCTCCAAAGCAACAAGAGTGCCTCAGAGGCAGTCCGTGTTTCAACGACTGTATTGCTCTAACGCTAAAAAGCTACTATGTGTTTCATCCAATATGGCTTCATGGGGTCCCCCTTATGGAAGCTCCAATCAAAGACGGTGGACCACGAACCCAACTTTCTCTCTCAGTTTCGCGAACAAAAGAAGAAAAAGTCTGCCAACAGATAGCCGACAGGCTGTCACATCTGAAGGAGTCTATATGGGTACTCGGTCGAAGGCGATATTCTGTATAGATAACGAGGACTCCCAAGCTAGGGGTAGTGTTCCCTTGGAGTCTGAAGCAGATGACCTTCACGCTGGGGGTAGTATTCCCTCGGAGTCTGAAGCAGATGACCTTTATGCTGGGGGTAGCCTTCCAGATGACGATGATCTCTCCGAGTCTGACGGCGACTATCTACCTCCCCTACCTGAAGATGAGGGACTTGTCAACTCATAGACAGACAGTATCAGCACCAATTGTACTATTTCCTCTGTTCGTCCTCGTATGTTATCTACATACATGGCGGATGGAGAAAGACCTGAAGAAGCTAATGATCAGACCAACAAACGGCTAGAGGGTCTTGAAAAAACATTTGCCAAGATCACTGATATGCTTACCAGTATCATGGCGGTCCAAGCTGCTGGGGCTGTTCCTCTACCTCAACAAAACGTCTCGACACATGTTAGTCCGGCTCATAGCAACAACCCTCCTTCACTACAGAAGGAGTATCATTCCGTTGTACCTCCTCCAAATCTTGTAAATACTGGGGGTGGTCCTTCACCAACGACGCCTGACAACCGTACAACAACCGTTTCTCAATACCTGCTCAATCAACAGGATACAATCGATTCTTTTGTTGCCCATCTCGATACCATCTCAAACAAAGACGAGCTTCAGAAGATGGGGAGATCTCAACCCTATCCTCCTGAATAGAAGAATGCTACTTGTCCTCCTTACTACAAGCCGCTGACGCTAAATTCATTTGACGGGATGACTTCTCCTCGTCAAAACATGACATACTTCAACACGCAGACTCTACACTTACCCAGGAACGATCCGTTCTTGTCAAAACTGTTTATTAGCACCTTGTAGGGGGTAGCTTTTGAATGGTTCTGCAGTCTGCCTGACGGTTGTATTAATTCTTTTAAAGACTTGGAGAGGTTATTCCTCAACAGGTTTTACGAGAGTGGCATGCTTATTAGTATGTCCACCCTCATCGAGACCAAGCAAAGGAGGACTGAGTCTGTCATTGCTTTCATCGAACGCTTCAGACGGCTAGCGTTGAAGATGCCCTTCGGTATACTAGACTCAGAACTTATGGATACTTGTCGACATAACTTCCTTCCTACAGTAAAGTTTTGTCTGGGTATACATAAATATGATACATGGCCCGCTTTCATTGGGGCCGCTGATGCTGCTGAAAACGACGTCCCTAATCTGGAATTATTGGGGTTGAAAACACCCAAATCTGAAGACAAAGGCAAGCACCCTCAAACTATCCCTATCCGTAGGGGTAAAGGGAAAGAAGTCTTGAAGGTTGACACTTCCAAGGGAGCTTCCAATTCTCAGGGCGCCTCTGACAAACCTAAGGAGACTTTCTCCTTTGACGAAGATGATGTTATTACCATTTTTTACATATTGACAAAGGGTAATAAACTGACACTGCCTCCACCACGACGTCCTGCAGAGACGAACCAACTCAACGATCCCAAGTACTATCTTTATCATCAGTACGTGCATCACTCTACCAAGGATTGCATCATCCTGAAGAAGAAGATACAACAGCTTATCGACAGCCAAGTGATCAACCTCGAAGCTGAAGACAAGGTCGTATCTTCTAACACGATCTCTCTTCAATTTGGTGACTTTCCTCCCATAGAAGTCCCAGACGGGGTAGTCCCGATCCCTAAGGCAATAATGGAAGTCGTCAACCTGCCGCCAGCTCGCAACTCAACCTTGGTGCCACTCACGACTGAACGTGGTGAGATCATATGGGTCCATCCGGACCTTGTGCAAGAAATGATGCAGGGGGTGGCATCTCCCAAAGTAAAGAGGGGCAAGAAATATAAATCGTGTTATATGGTGTCTTCTTTCATTTACGAAGTTCTATCTGGCGAGACGCGATTTGGGAAGGCTTACCTACGAACTTATGACCCTGCACAAGATGAAGCAGTACCTTCTCACGCTCATGCTACCCTCACAAGTTCAGAAGCCGGCCCGTCTAAGCCTTCAACTACTGACAAAGCCAAGCAGAAAGAGACACGATTTGACAAATCTCTGAAGGCACCAGCTCCCGAGGGCATGGATCGGCCTTACAACTTTGACATACTGGCACAGCTGGCCAATACACCTGCCAGGTTGTCTCTCTTCGATCTATTACGACTCTCCAAAGAAACACAAAAGGCCTTAAGTGAGAAATTACTACATGCCGACTCTTATCTCGCTGAAGTCAAAGCCCCCGCTGAAGACCCTGTCTCCTGTCCTCACTGCCACAGTACTATGGAAGTGGTGTCCAACATCACCTTTTCACAGGAGGACATGCTACTAAAAAATAATCGTCATGATAGACCTCTGTACTATACAGGATATATCAGGGCGATTAAGGTGGATCGGATGCACATCGATCCAGGTTTCTCCCCCAACATCATTCCTAGAAGTTTGCTCCAAATTCTAGGAATCCCTTTGTACAAGCTATCTGCAACCAATACAACTATCATGGCTTTCAATGCTGGAAGAAGCCACCCGTTGGGCAAGATCCGTCTCAAGTGCCAGATTGGTGATCTCCGAACGGAGGTTTCTTGCTACGTAATCGATGCCAATGTATCCTACAACATCTTGTTAGGACGTCTGTGGATACACGAGAACATGATCGTTCCTTCCACACTTCACCAGTGCTTCAAGTACGTTAACAGCGATGGCGTCATGAAGACGGAGTTTGCCGATGTCGATCCTTTTAAAGGCATTGAAGCCTAGTATGGAGATTCGATACTTTACTAATCTCAGCCCTCCAAGGATGACGACAACGAAGCTGATGATGAAGCTGAAGTGAGTTCATCCTCCAGTGATGGTCCCCTGATTATCTGAGTCAAAGAACGGACTACTCCAAAAAGTACTCCAAAGCTTCTCACAATCTGGATGAAAAAGAAGAACCCTGATAAGGTTAAACCATTGACCATCACTCTCCGCAAAATACCTCGGGTAGAATCTGCTGAAGTCTGTCCTCCCAATCCGGAAGAGTTACCCTATGTGGTGAACTTGGCCAAGACTGTGGCTCCTCTTTCAGATAATAATCCTCTCAATGAGTATATCAATACTCATAATAATATACCTTCAGCGGATGATATTATCCCTAAAGAAGAACTTGTGTATTTTCTTAGTAAAGGTTTATCTTTGAATTACTTTGATGTCTACCAATCTGTAAATCAGTATATAAATACGATATATGCTCTAGACAACGATATAGGACCACACCTCTGCATACCGGTCATGATGCCTCATTTGCGAGAAAAAGTTTGGCCAGAAGATATCCACTACTTCATCGTTCCAACTAGAAAGAAAGGTGAAGAACTAATCATCTTCGGTCGAATAATTGGTGAAAGAAAGTTCGTTCTGGACTCTACTTCACCTAATCACAACACCGAAGCTGACTATGACTCTGAAAAAATGCAACTTTTTTGATATAGTTGGCAAGCCAAGAATATCATCCAGAACATGGGATATAATATTAAAAGCGACCAGGGGCTAAACTACGGTCGGGGACGACGGTTGCCAATACGTCACTTTGCTCCTCCTGGCAAACCCGAGAACTATTATCAACAAAACGGTGTTGGTTTGGGTTATGTTACTCCTCCAACAACTCCTGAAAGATCAGACGTCGAAGCAGATCATTGTTCTCACTCTTCTGAGTCCTGCCTCTAGGATTCGAACTCCAGCATTTGAGACATATTCAAAGCAACTTTGTCCGTCAATATCGTGTCAGTTGACCAAATTTTAGTCGATGTCCAATCGATCAAGCTTGAACAATAGGCTCAAAAGATGGATACTAGGTGGAAGTTACATTTCGAACAATGTGAACCACCTACTGAAGACGAAGTCGTCCAAGTCAATTTAGGAGATGAATCATCTCTGAAACCAATCTTCATCAGCAAAAGTCTATCTGGCGATGAACGACAATCTCTTATACAGCTTATAAGGGAATACATTGACGTCTTTGCATGGAACTATGAGGACATGCCAGGCTTGGACCCTAAAGTCGCTATGCACCGCTTAAATATTTCATCTAAAGCTAAGCCAGTAAAGCAGCAGCAACGGCGATTCCGACCAGATGTCATAGAGGCCATCGAGAATGAAGTCAAGCAGCTTATTGTCAATGGATTCATTCACAAAGAATAACACCCTGACTGGGTCGCTAACATCGTGCCAGTCATGAAAAAGAACGGTAAAGTTCGAGTCTGTATCGATTACCGTGATTTGAACTCTGCATGCCCGAAAGATGAGTTCCGTCTACCGATCACCAACGTAATGATCGACAATACTTGCAGCTTCGAGCGGATGTCCTTCATGGATGGGTTCTAAGGCTACAACCAGATAAATATGTTCCCCAACGATAAGAAGCACACATATTTTTGAACACTGTTGGGGGTATACTGCTATACGGTGACGCCCTTCGGATTGAAGAATGCAGGGGCGACATACCAGCGAGCTATGAACATAATTTTTCTTGATCATTTGCACAAAATAGTGGAATGCTACGTAGAGGATATCGTAGTTAAATGTCGTCTCAAGGACAACCACCTCCAAGACTTGAGAACGGTGTTCGAACTAATGCGTGCACACCAACTCAAGATGAATCCAACCAAGTCTTTTCTGGGAGTCTCCAGCGACAAGTTCCTTGGTTTCGTCATCACTTCAAAGGGTATATATTTGGACCCGGAGAAAGTGAAAGCTATCCTCGATATGCATCCCCTAAGAAACCTCAAAGAGCTACGCGAACTTCAAGGAAGACTAGCCTACATCAGATGATTCATTTTGAACCTTTCTGGAAGGTGTCAACCATTTACTCAGCTCATGAAAAAAGACATATCTTTCGTCTGGACCGAACAATGTCAACGCGCATTTGACGACATCAAGAAGTATCTCACAAGCCCCCCAGTTTGGTGGCTCCAATAATGGGGAAGCCCTTCTTATTATATGTCCGCGCTATAGACCATTTCCTTGGCGCCCTATTAGCTCAGAAGAATGAAGGCGGCCATGAACATGCAATCTACTACCTCAGCCGTACAATGGTGGATGCTGAGCACAAATATACATCTGTGAAAAAGGAATGTCTTGCGCTGTTATTTGCTATCCAGAAGACACGCCACTATGTGTCTGGGCAGACTATCCACATCATATCTAAAGTCAATCCTCTCAGAATACTCATGACTAAACCGGGTTCTCTCAATTTTCGTTTAGCTACTTGGGCAATGCTGTTGACTCCATATGATATGTTGTTCGTCCCTCAGAAGGCAGTAAAAGGCCAAGCGTTAGCTGATTTCCTAGCAGCTTATCCACTGCTAGAATCTTCCAAACTCTACGACGAAATCCTCGATGAAGTAGTGGAGTCTAACACCGCAACTGAAGAAATCCCCATTTGGCGAATATTCTTTGACGATGTATCAAGAACATGACCTAAAAGAAATATTATGGTCGGAGTAGGCATCGTGCTTGTGTCACCCAACCATTTGGTTATACATCGTGCATATTCTCTCGTAAAACCCTGTACCAACAACGTGGCCGAATATAATGCTCTATTAATGTAATGCCCCTATCCCAAAATAGAAGGACTAGAACATATTCATGCCAGCTGTATACATACGAAGTATATGGACCGTCGTATGTATACATAAGCTGTAAAATACAGTAACCAAGGCACTAAATATCATCCACAAAGATAAATAATGATATAAAAGCAACTTTGAATTTGTCATGTATACAATTGTTGGGCGGAGACAAATCTAATACCAACTAATTTTAATAAGAAAGAAATATACAAGGAAAGGAATTTGGTAGAGCAATGGAGATGACGATCCAAAAGCAACATCTCGAAGAATAGAGTGCAAGTCATGGCCTTAGCTAGAGCACCTGCAGAAATCACAAAACACATCTGGAGAGATAACCAGGTCCTTAGAGGGACGTAACAAGATACAATAAACATGCCATATAAATACTGAATATAAAATATGCCACAATCAAAGAAAATGACAAGACACAAATAAGGTAACCTAACCATACTAAAGTAAACATGCAGTTGAGAACAAACCTTTCGTCGCATGAGCCCTGGCTGTAAATGGGATCTAGTATAGTCCCCACTTGGGCACCAGTGACCTAAGTGCATGATGTTCAAAAATGGCAGTGGCAAACCTGAGGGGCTAAACATACCCGTATCTCCAATGGAGCTTTCGGGTTACAAGGGAAGTACAATCGAAGCCCATACGACAAGGAAATGTTCTCCCCATCCAATGTACCTATCATGTCGCATCTACGACCATGTAAGGCTTCTAACATACAACTATTGACAGTTAGACCTAACGCACGTCCTATACCCATCAGTGATCAGCCAACGCGCAAGTCCGGAGGCTATATGCTACTCACAACTCACACATCTCGTGGCACATCAGTGTCAAAGTTTATGTAATGCACTAAACTAGTGGTAGTCCCTTAACTCTAGGTCCATATGCAATCAAAGGATAAATAACAAGGTACAGCTAATATCATTGACCAGGCAGTAAGTTAGGAACTGTAATAATGGTACAACAAAAAGAACTGAAAATAAATACACAGTAATATGCAATAAATAAAATATAGACTAATTATAAACAGTAAATTATGGCAAGGTATCTTGCCTGATGTGTCGCCTAGTGTGGTACGGTGATCCGACAAGTCCAGTGCGTCCAATAGCCATGGTTGGTGCATACAGGATCCAATTTTGCGAGGTAATAGGAATGAGCGATTAGTCATGATCAAAAGGGGATAATTAGAAGAAATTTGCAGAAGTAGAATAATATAACATTTTTGAAAATATTTTATATTACTTGAAAAATACATTGGTAAAATAATAATTTTGATGAATACTTGAATATTGTGAAAAAAACAATTTTAGGTAAAACTATTTTAGCAATTAATTATAATGTTTGAAACTAGCTTTTATTAGCTAAAAGTACTTGGTAAACATTCGTAAATACTGGAAAATCCTTGTATAAATTTGGTAACATCATATGAAATTATTTAAGAATCTCGAAAAATCATTTTTGGTCAAAACTATATTACTAAGTAAATTATATATATATATATATATATTTTTTTTTTTGGTCAAAACTATATTACTAAAAATATATATATATATATATATATATATATATATATATATATATATATATATATATATATATATTATATATATATATATATATATATATATATATATATATATATATATATATATATATATATATATATATATATATATATATATATATGTATAATTACATGAAAACAAAATATGATAATTTTTGGAAATTGCCTTTTATTAGTTCAAAAGTATTTATACATTAAATACTTGAAAAATACACAAAACATTTTATGCCACACATATTCTAAGTTTATGAAATTATAGATTTACAGATAGAAAAACTATATTTAATTAGATAAATAAAAATACTAGAAGTTAGTTTATAATCAAGAGATCTACATCTAGTAAATATGATTATATTTATAATTCTCCAAAATATGATAATAATCCTATAAAATAATATGTAACTATTTTTCCAAAATATTAATAGTAATAACAGTAATATATAATAATAATAATAATAATAATAATAATAATAATAATAATAATAATAATAATAGTTCTAATAATATTAATAATAATACTAAATAATGATACAAACAAAAATATATACTGCTTCCTTTCCCCCAATCCTATACAGTAAGAGAGAGGTAGGAAGAAGGGGGGATTTTACCAGAGATGGCTTCGGCGGAAGGCGGCGGCGCGCTGAAGGGCGGAGCGGCTGGGTGCGGTCAGCGCCGGGTTTGGGCGGCGCACTGGGCGGGCGAGCCAGCGCTCACGCCGGCGGCCGGCGGTGATTTGGGCGGAGGACACAGCGGTTAGGGTTTCTCCATCGGCGGACTTCAGCGTGGTGCGACGGCCGTGGGGCTAGAAGTCGGAGGGGCGGAGGCTCGGGCAGCAGAGATCGGTGGTGCGGGGACGACGCGAGGGGCGGGCATGCCGACGACGGCGGTAGATTCAGGTAGGAATTTCCCCTTTCCTGGTGGTGATGGGTCGGATGTGGTTGGTGGCGTAGCAATGTTGTGTGGATGATATCGACGGTGAGGTTTGGTGGTGTTGGGTTATGGTTGTGTAGGCGGTGGTGTAGAAAGAGATTTGGGTCGCCAGAACAGATGGATGTACAGTGGTAGCGCTGGGGTGTTGACGGCCACGTGGTGGTCGTTGGTTGTTACGGGAATGATGGTGATGATGAAGGGGCTGAAGTAGTGGGGTGGTCGGGATGCTGGCAGCAGTCGCCCATGGTGGTGGCGAGGATGAGGTCTTGGTCGGGTGGAGGTGTACGAGATGGAAGGTCAGGGACAGTGATGACAGTGTTTGGCCGTGGGGGTGGTGATGATGATGCTGTGGCTGGTTGGAAAGGGAACGGCGAGGTCAGGTTGAATTCTGATGAAGATGGTCGGAATTGGCTCGGCAAGGGGCGGCCAAAGCAAAACAGGGGGCAGGGTTTAGGATTAGGATTTAGAATAGGGATTTGCTGGTGATGGAGGGCTGCTGTGGATGGTTTTTGTGTCCTGTGTGACACAAAATAACGGGGGATGGTGTCCGGGACTGTCGGACATGGGGACAATGTATTTGTATGGTGGGGATATAGTAGATGGGCGGCACTGACACGATGCACAATCGTGGATGGTAATTAATTTATAGATGAGTACCTCTCCTTATATAGGAGGTGGGAATTCCCAGTTGGATATGGATTGGGAGAATTTAAATTCCCCCATAGATAATATCATATTAAATTAAATTCGATTTAAACTTTAAATCGTTCAAATCCAAATCAAGCATAAATAAAACCTTCACTCATTTAATTCGAATTCAAATGAAATCTTTTCTAATTTAAATTAGCATATTTAATCAAATATTAAAATCAACAAAATCTCAAATATTATTTTCATAATTAAATAAATATAGAAATAATTAATTTTAAAAATCACGATAAATACTTAAATATTAAATCATAAAATAGCTTCTATATATAACAAAAATATTTTAAATAACAACTTTCAAATTTTGCAAAATATTTGGAATATATTTCATATAAACCACAATTTCCAAATCACTACTTATTTTTGAACGACGAACAAAATAACTTTTTTTTAAATAAAAAGATTTATCACATTTATTTGAACATGTACTTTCCTATAAAATTTTTTAATAAAAATGTTTTTCTAGAACATGTACCTCGACACATATTCGCACTCGTCGAGCAAATACGAAACGCAAATTTCGCACGCTATGCAAGTACAAAAAATGCGAACTCGTATGCGACGTGCAGATACTAAGTACAAAATAAATACAAAAAAAATATTTTTTAAAAAAAAATTGTAGTAGAAATTTAGGGGGTTTACATCCTACCCAACTTAAAAGAATTTCGCCCTCGAAATTTAGGGATAATTAGGATAGGTAGGCTTAAGGAGATAGAAGCAGTTTAATCGATAAGAATTTGATTCATATTGAACAAAAGACAATCAATTGTTTGACGAGAAGGAAACGATATTTCAACGGCAGTAAGTCATTCATTAGGACAAGACAATTCAATAGTTCTAATACGATCATGTGTATGACAACCCCTTAGTGTATATAATCCATCATTCATTATCATTTGTGCAAGCTCCCAAATAGGTAATAGTTTTCAATATAAATTTGATCACTAGATCAGTATCCCCGATTCAAACTTTCAGTGCACGTTTTTAGTATCGTTAAAATCTCAAATCGTCCTTACCAATTAGTCATATTAACCTTTCTCACTTTGTTTTGTCCGCAAGTTTATATTCCATCTTTATCTTCTTCTTTAATTACTTCGATCATTTACCTCACATTTTTTTTTTGAATTCCAAAATGTATGCATATATCTAATTCTGATGTTTCACAAGGAGAATTCAACAAGTTCAACTCCAATGAATCTCTAATATACCTTCCCAACATATCTATAAATATAATTTTTTTTCCTCAAAATAGATTTCCTCGTTACTAATCTCTTCTAAGAGTAGGTAATCGATATTTAGTAAAAAATGAATCAACATTCTTTGTAGAAAATTTGTACTTACCCCAAAATAAAATATCCCTTCAATATTTGTGGATCATATCTTCATAACACCATCATAATTGAAATTTTTTCTCAACCTTTTAATCCATTAGTTGAAGATCAATTCAATCTTACTTCAATATAAAATTATGTCTAAATATTAAAATTTGATAAGTCCAACTTCCAATTTAAATAATCTCTAATACTCTTCTTCCTACATATTTTCTTTCAAGCAAATTTCCCCATGCAAAATTTTCCTTTAAAATAAATTTTCTTCACTCAATTAGTCAAGAGTAAATTCAATCTCACCTTAATATGACCTTTATATTTACAATCATCCCATAGTTAAATTTTTGATCATTAAGGATTTAAGAAATTACATTCTTCTTAAATTCTTCAAACACTCTATTTATCTTCTCATAAAATAAAGACTCAATTTGTCAAACAAGATTCTATTCTCCCTTTATCAAAAATATACTTCGTCTCATAGGTTTACCGCAAAATTTCACTTATGCATGCTCAATCATCTTATTCAGCTTTACTACTTTTCTCTAGGGATTTTCTAATCTAACCTCTCTCTAACCAAATGATGTCATGATCAAATTCATCTTCGAGCAAGGAAATCATAACATGAGCAAAATTGCATAAACCATAGAGGAATCAAGGTGAAATATGACGAGCAATTTAGTGAGAAGGAAGAAGAGTAAGGGTTGCTAATATCACACGAAAAGTAAAAGTTGTTATTGGTCGGAGTAAATCAAGATAAGGCACAAAAATCAAAGGACAAGGGTTAAGCAATCGAGTTAACACATAAGTTATGCATAATAAGAAATTATGTCGATCACAATCATATATTGGGTCGAAAGATTTGAGTCAAGATTTGGTCTTTAGATGAAGTCAGAAAGGACAATATTATCATGGTAGGGTTCACAGCTAGCCATTTTGACTCGAAAGTCGTATCATAAAAATAGAGTACAAAGGGACGTGTTTTAATAGGACATGATATACCTACATGAAGGTGAGCTCGTCTAGGTCTTGCATGTGAAATTTGTTGGAAGGAAAAGTCTAGTGTAGTGCTCCAAATATCAAAGTCACGATAGGGAACATCAAATAATCAAAATAGAAAGTGGGTTTTCATAAGGTACACTACAACAGATATGGGATACGATAGCGTGCTCAGAACGCTATAGAATACCTATTATAGCGTATATGGTCCGCTATAAATGCCCCCACTTAATTGCCCCATGTACAAGAACGCTATAAAGTTATAGCGTTCATAAACGCTATTGATGGATTATAGCGTTCCATGGCGCTATAGACAGGTTATAGCATTTATGAGCGCTGTACAAGTCTTATAGCATATAAGAACGCTATAGGTAAGTAATAGCATTCATGAGCGCTATTTAGTTATTATAGCGTCTATGAACGCTATAGACTTGTTATAGCAGTGACAAATGTGTTTGCCATTAAAATTTTTTGATTGCAAATTTCAATACAAATAGAACAGTGTTACAATATAGGACTTAGATGTAGTCCTAGGAGTACACTTTTATTTATCTGGGTCCCTTGTGCCGATGGAGTGAGTGGTAATGCGTTGACTCCATTAACGATCTGACGACGGTTATCGGTTCTCTGAAGGTCTGGATTGCTCTGGGTGCTGGAGCTTGCTGAGAGGAGGAAGACGTTGAGTGTCTGTATCTACCTCTCTGGTGGTGCGAAGTCTCTGTGTGTTTGTTGTGTAGGTAGGTGTGTGTGTAAGAAGGAAATGATCCCTCTATTTATAGTTTTGTAGGCTGGCTGCTCATGCGCACATATAGGATGCGCCTGTACGCGGGGACGCCACGTGTTGATTGCTGATGGAGGCGCATGAACGATACGTCCTGATTGAGGGGTTGAATTTTTCATACTATTGTTGTGAGCCGGCACGTAGCAGAGAAGAAGATCTTTCTGTTGCTGAGATCTTGGATGAGTTGAGTCAAAGGACACGTGTCGTCGACTCATGGCTCAGAGATCTCTGATTTGGTGGGGAATGATCTGGTAGGATGCGCCTAGGATTGGGCGCATGAGGAGACTTTGGCTCGTAACCTTTAGGAGTCACGAACCATTCTGGGCGCATGGCTTTCGAGGTGCATGCAGTGCTTCAGTAGTGACGTTACTCCTGTCTTTTGGGATCAGAGAGAAGTCTGAGGTGCATGGCCTTTGAGGCGCATGCAGAGCTCTAATGATGACTTTTCTTCTGTCTTTTGGGATCAGAGAGGAGTCTGAAGCGCATGGCTTTTGAGGCACATGCGAATTTGAGCGCATGGCTGCGGAGGCGCATGCGAGATGGTTGGGTGGCCATGTGGCAGTAGCCGTCGGAGGAAAGTAATGATGACGCTGACATTGGCGATGCTTCGTCTTCTGAAAAAGCTGCCGACTGTTCAGACTTTGGGAAGCGTGCTGCCAACTCTGTCAGTTCAGTATTTAATGTTTGCGACATTCGATGGACAGCCGAGTGGGCACGTCGATTGGCGTTCCACTAGGCGTATAGGGGTAGATGAGGGCGCATCTCCTGTGATGCTCTTGATGTTGAAAGGCGCGTCTGTGTGATGCGCTTGATGTTGAAGGGCGCGTCTGTGTGATGTGCGGTCTGGCCGGCGCATCCGCTTCGTGACACGTCTTTAATGGTGCGACTGTTACGTTCTTCGAGTGCTTTAAATAGCAGTTTTGACTTAGCTGAATTCAAAGCGTCCGGTTCATCCATTTAATGCAAATTCATTGCACGGAATTCGGAGAGCCATCCACTTGGCGCATGGGTTTGATTTGCCCGGCCTATAAATAGTGGCATGGAGAGAGGGTTTGCTTCTCGTTCTCTCACGTCTTTCCGACATAAACTTGTGTACTCGAATGCATTCTGTTGACGAGATGCTCCCGAGGGTGAAGATGCGACGCAGTATCTTCGTTGATGCACTTGAAGGTGACTGTTACATCCAAAAGTCAGAGTCGAGGGCTTCCAAGGCAGGCAGAAGGTGCCTGTTGCATCCAAAGATAGGGATGCTCAAGCCTCGTCTTCGTTGTGCAGGAAGAGCCGTAGATCGGAATTACGGTGCTGCGGCTTTGGTGGCTCTTTCTTCCTTCAAAATGGGTGTAGCCCATTCTGGTTGTGTTGAAAGCTGCTCCTTTAGCCGCAGTTTCGATCACGGTCTTCCTTGGCCTTTGGAGGCTCTTTCAAAGCCTTCCCTGGCCATAGGTTGGCTTGTGGTTCTTTTTCCTTCCTTGGCTAGAGGTTTGATTGCCACCCTCGTTCTGCTCAATAAATGCTTCATTAGTCGAAGCATTTAGACGACGATGAGCCTGGCTGGAAGAGCGGCACATAACTGGGCTGCTGAAGGGATGCACATAATTGAGCTGCCAAAGGGATGCACATAACTGAGGATGCACATAACTGAGCTGCTGAAAAGGATGCGCCTTGCTGAGGGCGCATGGTGGGATGCGCCTGGCTGAGGGCGCATGTTGATTGCTGCGCCTACTTGAGGGCGCATGTTGGCTGCTGGCTGTAGACTTTAGGATCTTTTTTTGTAGAAATTCTCCTTTGTACAGTCTTTCTTAGACATGTAATAGACTTTTATATGTTAAATAAAAAGTCCTCTTTCAATGTCTATATTTGTTGCTTTTTGCTGTGAGGTATTTTTGTCTAAGCTCTGGCGCATGTAGTCTGGCGCATAGACTTTCTGGCTCTGAAATTCCATGCTTCTACAAAATGCTATAGAGTTTACATAGCATTTACGAACGCTATAGTTTCATAATAACGTTTGAATAGCTTTCCAATGCAAATTGGTTTCTATAGCGTTTCTTTCGTGATATTATATGTGCACCCATATCATATCAGAATGCTATTGCAGAATGCATTAGTATAAAGAAATAATTCACATTAGAATAGTATTGCAGCACATCAAAATAGCATTACAGACATACAGAATGCCACAGATATCTATTGCATATATACACAAAATGCAGGTATTCAAAAATTTAAATGCTTCTCGACGAATAAATCATAGAATGAATTCTAAACACAAGTAAATTCATTAATTTCACTGTCAAGAACATTCAAAATCCTTCATAATTTCTCCAAACTTAAACATTAACAGCGTAGTCAGCATTTAATTATTTCCATACATATATCCAAAATGTTGTATATCCAAAATTTAGCTCGAACCCTTCGAGCCTATCCACAACCAAAGCTCCTCAGAAATCCTCTTACTTCATCCATCCTACAAAATACAGGGGGAAAACATTAGTATTCCTGATTAATAAATAAGCAGTTGAATTTATGAGTTAGCTATCAATAGAAAATTGCCTAAAACTATACTGAAAACATAATACTAAAACGAACCAGGCAACCAGTTGCTTGTTGAATTCTTGAAGGAACAATACAAGATTGAGTTTTTAACAGGGTTACGATAACTGAACTGAACATTTCCTAAAAGAATGTAAACTTGATCTTTCAGCTTCTGTACAACCTCCAACTCGATTGATAGATCCTTCCCACATGTCACCACTATTCTAAATTAAGCACATATGAATCAACAAAATATATTTGAATAAATAGTAACCATTGAAATTCAGGTGTGTGGTTTGTGGTATCAAATTAGAAGATATAAGTTCTATTTGGAAGGATCCATAATTTGTCTCACATCAAGAGATACATGATGAAGAGTTAGGCATTTTGGGGGTCATCTAAATGGAGGGCTGCATAAAAGGACAGAACTGAGTGCAGTTATCAGATAGAAACAGTACTTGCAATGCATATGTTAGACGAATATTTTCCTCATTATATCTTGTCTGTAGGACAGAGCCTTTGATGCAGCGTCCACTAAGCTTGTTGCTGCTGATCAAATGCCTGAAAAAAAGATTTATTAGAAGATCTTCTGCAGTATCTAAAAAATTGCCAAGATTTATACATCCATATGGTAAACTACGATACCAGTCATATGCTGCACCAGCTAAACAGCCAACAAATACTCTAGTAAAAAGAGCATCATTTGGTTGAAGTTGATCAGTCATTACTTCAAAGTGATTGAGGTATTGACTTGGAGACGTGCTGCCATCAAACAACATAATAGTAGGGGGTTTGTATTTAGAAGAAAATTGGACCTCTTTATATTCTATAGGATAGGGCTATTTGATTCCAAGCTTCTGCATACCATCCTTCTGTTTAAAAGCTTTAAATTGAGTACGTAAAAGTTTTACAGCCTCATTGGTATCTCTCGTTAATTGTTGAGTAGTGGATTGATTCAATGGGTTAGGAGGAGGTACTGCATGATAAGTACCATCCCAGCACCGGATTGACTTAGAATTTCCTGCGCAGGAATGGAAGCGGTGTGAGGAAATTGTACCCCTAGATCAATATTGGTGGAAACTGATATTGTCACAGGTTCTTGAGTGGGAATCAGATTCGTGACCGATGGAACTGTATGTTGTGCCATAATCATAGCATGCCTGCCTACCATCATCTCAGCCGTGTTCTTCAAACTAGCCTCCAAAGCAACAATTCTCTGCTCTTGACTGGAAGAAGTGGAAGTATCTTGATCTTCTGTGAAGGCATAAGCAGTCACTTCTCTAGCCCTTGAAGACGAGCTAGTGAAAAGAATGGCCCTTTCAGAACTTTCACTGTCAGCATCAAAGTCACATAAAGAACTACCCCCAGAATAAGTGATAGGGATATCTTTTTGACTGAAGGAATCTTGCTTTGAATCAAGAAGATTACTTTGACCGATTGTGTCTTAGTCGGAAGGAAGATTCCTTTGGCCGATTATTTCTCGGCTTCTTGATCTAGTATATTGATATACTCTTTAATTGGATTCATGAATCCGATATAAGTATTGCTGATTAGGATTGCGGGATGCATTACGTCTTGGACATTTTCTACCCCTAGTGCTTCAAGATGTCATGTTGACAGAAGCAAAGAGTAATTCATCTTCATCCACTAGGATTGGTTCAGGAGTTTGAACATAATTCAAACGGTCAAAGATGGACCGCTTGGCTGACTGACAACAGCATTTGATAACAACTTTATGATAGTGGTTGCAATGATGTTCTTGTTGTTGGACCATCGCGGGACGGGATGGATTTGCAACCTTCCGCTTCTATAGTAAGAGTTCACGGAGGTCACTAACAGGACGAGAAGAAGTTGCAGGAACGTAGTCCTTGATGATATTCGGGATATGATTCATGTTCCTGAGGTATCCTGTACCTTGAGTGTACAAGGACGTGCTAAGCTGTTTAGCATAAGTCACAGGATCTTTCACCTCAGCATTCTTTCTCTGGTACAAGTTAGCAATTGGTGGCAGTTGTGCTTGATACATCTTATGATTTTCTGACGTTGAGCCTAATTGTCACCTGTTGATATAGGTGCACAAGTCTGACATAGGAGCTACTTGTGCATCTACTTGAGATACTAGTAGTTTGTCCCGTCGGGATCTTAAAATACATAATGTTGGTAGATCCTGTCCTGATCTCTTTGGAGTATACATAATGCCCTTTTGCATGGAAGGTTTATTCTGAATAGAACCCATCTTTCTGACACAGATTTGGTTGTCTCTGTTAAGGAGAGCAGTACTTTCCATCCAGTCAACGACTCTAGCAGAATGAGAAAAGGCTAAAGAGCGTTTTTCTTGATTTAGTGGCTTCTCACTAAATTTCTGGTTTGGTGACAAAGAGGGAGTCACTAAACAGTCCTTCTCTTTACATTGCACTAGTGCAGAAGCATGTGCAGGTTGCGCCAGAGTAGGAACACGCGCAAGTTGTACCGAAGAAGAAAAGGTCAAAGGGCGCTTTCCTTTATTTTGGACAGCGGTGTGTCGAGACAGACTCTCCTTCGATTTCAGGGTCAGAGAAGTAGAAGGATTAGCCAAAAGGTTGTTTCCCTTAGGTTACGCCAAAGCAGTGATGAGCACAAGTTGTACAGAAGCAAGAACAGGTACAGGTTGTGCCAGGAAAGAGAAGGCCAAGGGGAACTTTCCCTTATTTTGGACAACAGTGTGTCAAGACAGAGTCTCCTTTGATTTTAGAATCAGCGAAGTAGAGGGATTAGCCAAAAGACTGTTTCCTTTAGGTTGCGCCAAAGCAGTGAAGGGCGCAAGTTGTGCCGAGGCAGGAGATTGTACCGCCGAGGACTTAGGAGTCCAAACAGAGCGCGTCTTGCTCTTAATAGCAGCAGCAGTGCGCTTGGCACCCCCAACATTGATCATGGTCTCATAGGCTGTCTGGTCGACATGAACGACCAGGGTCTTCTGCGTCTTGTCGATTGATACGGTATCACATTGAGTTGTCACTTTTTTGTTGGAGGAGAAAGTCGTCCCCAGCAGAGTCGCCATTTTATTTACAAAGAACAAAAAGTTTTATTACAAACTAAAAAAAGAGTACAGGAGTACAATTAATTTTTGGGGAAGTACAACTATAGGAATCTGATCAGAAGACGATCACTTTATCCCTTGGACGATGTGATATCGAAGACATGAGCCTCTTGAGGATGCAATATCACTTTTGTAGGAGATTATGATCACTCTTGATGCTTTGAGATTGATTTGAAACTCTATTTATAGAGTTCTTGAAATAACTGTTTAGCAGCTATTCTGTATTACGCGCGCTTCAGGTTGTGCGCCTCCTGTTCACTTGCACAAACAGTTGCACTAACTACTGTGAATGTATGGCATCGTTTGATTGAGATGCACATGGTCTTGAGCAGTATAGTAGGCACGTTCTTCGAAGTTAGTGGCTTGTACGCTACGTCACTCTGTCCTGAACACCATTTGATCACCTTGCGTGTGTTTCATCAGGTTGCGCGTGGGCGCAACATAACAACCTGCACGAGCGGTTTGCACCAACTGCTGTAGACGCGTGGCATCATTTGATTGAGATGTGCGTGGCCGTGGGCAGTGTAGTGGGCATGCTCTGTGAAGTTGATGGATTGCACGCCACGTCACCCTATTTTTAAAATAAGAGTTGATCAAGCAGCGCCAATTTGTCAGGCTGCACATAGGCTCAACTCAATGATTGGCTCCTTTGACTAGGTCTTCTGTGCTGTGCTGATTAATCCTCGTGCCATACACTGACTTGCACGAACCAGCTGTCAGCATTAATTACATGTTGACAAAATCTTCTCGAGTGTCGTGTTGCGCAGGATTTGAATGGATTTTCCTTAATCTCCGTGCTGTCTGTTGTTAGATAATGATGATGCCATTACATCTTCTCGAGGAAGTGCGCCACGTGGCTCTCGCGCAACCTGACTTCAGTGCAACCTGACGTTGGCACAGCCTGATGCTGCGCAACTTGATTGTTTTGGCACAATATAATTTTTTAACGCCATCTGATGATTTGAACACCTTAATGGGTGGCGCAGTTTAATTTTTAGCCTCTACACAAATAGAGACTTATCACAGCTTTTATATAAATACTATCAACATATTACTAGCAAAATAGTTTTAAATCAAAAATAATATTCATAGCAAATTAGTTTTAAACATAAATACTAGTGACATATTTTAATATAGGAAAATAATATTTAGTAAACTTTATTAGCAAAATATTATGTAGATACTAGCAACAATCCTCAATAGAATATATAGCAAAATTTATTAGATAATAACTTTAGTAAAATTTTGAAGTAATATTTGAAAACAGTTATTAGACTTAATACTTAATTTTTGAAAAATTCATTTTAGTTAGATAAAACACTATATTGTTATTTATAGATTTCCTAACCCAAATTTGATTAAATAGATTTAAAATCCACTTCTAAACTTATTTATAAAAATACTTGTTAATAATTATATATAATATATATAGTATAAAAGTTAATGTATATGTATATATTAATAAATACGCATATCTAATTACACTACATTATATATATAGGCCTTCCCTCAAAAGAAAATAGTGTACAAAGATGTACACAGCCCAGAATAACAATTAAATCAACTAAATCCTAGGCCTCAGTAATGGTCAGCCCAAAATAATAAGACAACACATTTTTGTTAAAAAGAATCTAGATTGGGCTCGAATCCAGCCCGATTTTATGGCCCAAACCAATATTAGGGTTTAAAGCCTTAATCCTTCTCTCCACAGGAGAGAGAAACCAAAACTCACGATATTAGGAAGAAGAAGAGGAAGCAGTCGCTCTTCTTCATAGAAAAAGAGAAGAAAAGAGGGGGAGAGAGAATCAGAGGGAGAGGAAGAGGAAGAAAGTTAGTCGGTGGCTCACCATCGGTGCGCAGAGAGACATATGCGGTGTCGGATACCGGAGATGGCGGCGCTCGCATCGAAAAGAAGCGATCGTGGTCGCCGACTTGGGGCAACGACAGATCTGGCCGGAGGAAGAAGCTTCTGCAGAGGAGACACGACGCATAGATTATTGGCTGGGTCAGGCATGGCATAGTATCAGTGTAGTCATCAGCACTCGAGCACACTAAAGGATGACTGCAGATCTGATAAGATCTGTCAGATTTAGTTCGTCCAGGACACAGGGACGGTCGCTGCGGAGGAGATAAGTAGGAAAAACTGGACGCAATGGCAGTGAAACTGGTCGAGAGGTGGTGCTGTGCCGCGGCTGGTGGCTGGAGGCGGCGAGGTCGGGACTAGACAAGACGCAACGCGACGTATGTAGGTGAGCCGATCTGAACTCTGGTGGCGGTGACTGGATGGTGGCCTGTGGTGGAGTTAGGTCGATGGCTGATCTGGTATGAGCAGCCAGAGAAATTGGGGATAGCTTGCCAGTCGGTGGAGTGAGAAGTGGTTGTGGGGGTGATGGTGATAGGGAGCTAGGTTAGGGTTATGGAGAGATGGTGCAGGTGGTGGCATTCTGTAGATGGACATAGTTGAACGGTTAGGAGTGGTTGTGGTCTGACATTGGGCGATTAGGGGCGGCCGGGATCGGCCTTGAGTGGTGGAGGCAGTGGTGGTGGCAAATTGTCAAGCTATGGTGGGGTGGGCGATGCACGATGGAGGAGACAGTGGAGTGGGTGGCCGACTCGAGTTGGGGATGGGGTAGCGCTAGCGGCGTGATGGGCTGCTGCATGTCGAAGAAGAGGCAGGGAGGAAGAGAGTAGTGGTCGGAGAGATCACCAGAGTGCGGCCAAACACGACGGCGCACGACCATCGGAGGTGGAGCTCGGCCAGAGTAGAAGAAAGAGAGAGAGAGAGAAAGTAAGAGTAAAAATTAATTGTAAGAAATATTAGGGAGTCACCAATATTTCACGTAGGAGTATAGAGTGCTCCACAAGTCAATGGCATCCTATGTAATTTGTGATAGATCTAGGGGCATAATGAAAAAGCCTAACTAACCATAACTAACCACTAACTAATCATTAGCTAAGTACTAACCAATTCTATTGATAGCTTAATAAATCACTATACTGATTTAACAATTAACTATGAACCCAAAAGCTTAGTAGAATTATAGGAGAAATTAATATCGGCCCACAATCTGGACCCACGACTTGGTAGGCTAAACTAGCCCACAATTCAAGTCTCATCTTGGTAGGCTAAAATAAATTAGAATTAAAGCTAAAATGGACTTTAGCCCAATACGAAAGAAAAGTTAAATAACTTATTAGTGTAAACTATAATATTTAAAATAAAAGAATATTTATTTACCAATACCATTTTAACAATCGTTTCTTAAAGGAAATTTTTATAATTTAAAATTAAAAAATGGGCAAGAAGTTTATAATTTTGAAATGTGGAAAATAGGGGTTATACTTACCGTCTTTTAACATACCCAGAATTAGGCACAAATGGTAAGTTGAGATAACAAACACCATAAGAGGTATTATGGACGTGGTGGTGTAGAGTCAATTGGTACTCAGAGGTAATATGAACATGGTAAATATCGAATCCCGTTAAAGATATCTTACTCAAGGTTATGCGAACGTTGTATGAAAAAAAACCTGTAGGAGCACATGAGACAATTCAGAGGTGATATGGATGTGAATGTCTTCTGTTGCGAGTATAGGGATATAGAGGTTGATAGGTGAGAATGTTTACTCGAAGGTAATATGGACATGGTAAACATATGATTTGTTTAGAGACATCTTACCCAGAGGTTATATGAACATGGTAAGACAAAAATCTGCATGGACGTAGAAGACAATTCAGAGGGGATATGGACATGATTGTTCTCTATTGGAGAAAATTATAAGGGAATGTCCTAGAGCGACTGGGCTCCGAGGTCATGTTTACTTGCTTGGGGATAATGACAACTGGATAGTTCAGAGGTAACATGGACGTGAACTATGACCTTTGTTAAGAAGAACTTTTACGACCCGACTGGGGATAACAAACATGAGGCATTTTGGGGAAACTGGGCCTCGTTGCATGTTTTATTTTTGCTGGAAATGGAATACAGTATAAAATCCTATATTTTTAGTTAACTCAGTTGGGGATAGGAAAGTACATGCTAGGACTAGACGTAGTACTTTGTGAGGAACTTGTCGTTGATCGACATCATCAGTAGGTCACAAAGTGGAGATTATGTTGATTACTGCTTAGTGGTGGACTTGCTACCCATGGTGTACCTAAGACTAGGTACGGGCAACAAGGCAAGGTTTTAGGGTTTAGTGGACTTGATATCCATGGCATACCTAAGACTAGGTACGGATAACAAGGTAAAATCTTAAAATACTATCAGGACCACATGAGTGTAATAGCGGAATGAGGAAATGTCTTGCTCAGAGGTGATATGGATATGGCAAGTAATTTGGGAGTCATGTAGACATATCAAAAGTGAAAGGTATTTGCTCAGAGGTAATATGGACATGGCAAATAGGTTACCTCAGGTCTAGCTGGGGACTAGAGATAAGAAATTCCATGGAGCAACTGGACTCTTAGGAATAGGTTTGTTTGTTGGTTGTTGGGGGGGAATTAGTTTAGAGGTATTATGGACGTGAACTATAGTTTATTTCCCGTTGGGAAAGGAGGTTTGTGGTGAGAGTATCTTCGATCCGACTGGGGATTGAAGATGGGAGGTCTCCAAGGCGACTAGGCCTCAAAGACGAGTTGAAAGGATTTTTATTTTTGTGGGTCGTAGAGGATGTCACTGTTATGTTGAGGTTGTTTCCATTTGTCATTAAGAGTAAGAAAGTTTATCCCCAGCAAGCGGGCCTCTCTAGCGTTTATTTCGGCATTATCGATACTAATAATAAATGTCGTCCACTCTATGCACTGAGTGGAGTTGGTCCACAGCTTAATTTCTGGCAGCATATTCTTTCGACATGCGTCCATCAATACTGGCTCGGGAGTGTCAAAAGGTAGTCTCAACGATGCCTGACGGAAGTGCTCAATATAGGCACAGACCGATTTCTTTTCCTTTTGGGTGATATCCATGAGTGAGGACATTGTCATATCCATTCCCCTTCATAAAATCGGAAGAGGAACAACCGCTTGAGATCGTCGAAGGATGAAATGAGTTGTCAGGGAGGCTGTAGAACCTTTCATACGCCACCTCCTGCAATGACCTAATAAAGAGATTATGAGCAGGGCATCGTCCTTCGGTAGATGCCCCGTCATAGAGCCAAATACGTCAAGAATCGACGGAGGATTCTTTTCTGTCGAACGAAGTTAACTTCTGTGGTTTATACTTGGGTAGATAAACCACATTGTTCTACTCGGGAGGGTATGGTTGCCGAATTCCTAGTTTTTGGAGAGCCTTCCACTTGTCCTTAGCATCAAAGCGAGCCTATAACTCCCTGAGAGCTTCATATATGTCATCTGACATTGGCGGGGCAGATGACTACGGCATATTATATGTTTTTAGTTGTTAGTGGAACCTGAGAGGGTGCATTAGACTCTTCTTTTGTCCCCAGGTCCTGGTTCATTGGAGCAGAGGCCCTTAGAGGCAACTTGTCCTTTCACTCCAAGATGACCTAGGTCAAAGCTTGCATGGATTCACTTAACGTGTGGAGACCTACCTCGAGGGCCTTTATACATTACTGATGGTTTGACCCATCACTGCTTCCTAGGTTATCACCTCCTGTCATGTACACTGACATCAAATGAGAGAAAGTAGACAGCGAGGTGGACCTCTCGCTCTCTGGTTCGGACACTTGAGCTTTGCTGTCCTGAAGGAAGATATGCAGATTGATATCGTCTTTAAAATCTAAGGGGTAACTACCCCCAACCTGTGGATAACCTACACCCCTAGAGGCATCAGTATCGGTCCCATGTGAAACCTCGTCTGGTTGAAATGATGAGTTACCATGGAATGTCAGGGATTTACTACCCCCAGCCTGTACTGTCGATAAAATAATAGTCTCCCCGATGGAAGATTTGGTCTTCGATCGGGTGTATTGGAACATACTGGTGTCAGTTACAACTAGCTTGCTTCCTTAGGGTTGGCTTTTTGATACGTTAGTCGAGGCCTGAGGGTTCTTGGAATTTTTCTTTAGAGAAGGTGAGTTCCATGTAGCACGGCACGAGGCAACACGAAGTTCATCCTCGTCTTCTATCGGCACCCTCTTTTCGAAGCGCTGTCGGATGGGAGCTGTTGGCTTCAATCATTAGAAAATAGATAGTCTTGCTAGTAGAGATGTTGCTGCCATGTTACAACAACAGTTGATGATAATGTTAGCACAAGTATGGCCTGGAATAGGCACATTGTCTGTAACAATCGTCTCTCCTAGTTTACGTTTGTGATTAATTACGTTACGCAAATCATATGGAGAGAGATTCATATTTATACCCACTTAATGCGCACAGTCGAGCTGCGTGCATGGGTGTATATATGAATGATGCGCTTCCTGCCCTAATTCTTGTGCATGAGATATACTTAGGTCATCGGTGGGAGGCTATTTGTAAGGCAGACCCAATTCATGCGCGTAACCGAGCTGAGCGCATGAGTCTGTCATCACAATGCTTGCCCTTTGGCTTGGTTCCTATGCATAAGATGTGCCCAAATTACAGAAGAACTTTAAGAACTGACCCAATCTTGGCACAGTAGCACCTGAGTCAGTCCTATACAGCTTTCCATCAACTGTGCATATTACTGCCAACGCATGCTTCTGGCTTGCTGCCGGCGTAGCACGTTAAGCGTGCATGACGCGTGCTGCCTTGGACTTCTTCATACTAGCCCATGAAAGGGCATAGTACTCAGAATCCAAATATTCCTTGACATGTGGGCATACAATTTTGTAAAAGACAGAGGACCTTCCCTATGCTATAGGCGTCGTGCACGGGAGAGGGGCGACGCCATTCATCTTGCGTTGCACCTTCGCTTGGGAACGCGCAGATTGGGGATGGCAGCCTGCGCAGCGCTTCCCAGACCCATCCGCCAACTGAGGGGCATCAATGATAGGCTGTGTAGGCACATTGAGTGCATCTAAATCCTGAGATGTGTAATGCCGCAGTCCTAAAATACGTAGGACTAGGTACATAAATATGACAGACGTATAATAAATATACGTAAACTGTAAATACAGTATAATCATGACTAACTAATCTCATCGATAGATATAAAGAATAAAGATTTTATAAAAATCAAATATGAATTATCATTGTACAAGTAGGTTGGGTGGAGACAAATCCACTACCAAGCAATGAGAAGTAATAAATGAAAAGAATTCGTTAAAAGTAGCAAAGGACGATTCAAGAGCAAGTCATCTTCGATAGAAAAGAGAAGACCATGATCTTGGCTAGAACTTTTGCAGGAAGTCAAGAAAACACACACATAGAGAGATCAATATGTCCTCAGAAGGACGTAACAAGATACAAAAAGTTATGCCGTATAAACTGAATATAAAATATGTCACAAAATTACAAGTAAAAGTAAATGTTCCAAATCATAACAAGGCTCAATATCCCAACATCAAAACAGTAGAATATCTATACAACCAAACAAGGACAAGAGATGACACACTATTATGTGATATGACACTATCCCATGCTATGATTTGAAACAGGATGTGACAAGACATAATAAGGTCACCTAACCATTCTACTGTGTATATATATAGATAAGAACAAACCTTCAACGCATAGGCCTTCTTGCTATAAATAGGATCGGCATAGTCCCACTTGGAGCACCAGGGGCCAAGCTGTAGTGCCCCGTCCCGCTCAGTCAATTGGAGGAATCGGAACGCTAACGGCGTTCGGACTTAGCCTTGCAATGGCTACTCGAAGACATCGCTCGGTCGAGGCGACCGCTCGCTCGCTCAGGTAGGGTAGTTTCGGTGAACTTGCCTCATCTTAGCCTTCACATAATAAATCGTATGTTTTCAACTTGCACAAGTAGGCTTGATAATAAAAGAGAAGAATCCACATAGCTAAGGGAATAATCCCGACGTGTCGAATTGAGTTAGAATATGGAAAGGTCCAACGGTCGGCTTAGAGATGGTACACGACATGCTTTGAAAATGACATTCGATCCTTCGTCCCGTGGCTTGGGAGAAGGAAAGTTGGTTGAGTAGGCAAAGTTATGAACGTAGCCTAAGTCATAGGCGTCGCCCGCATAAATGCTTAATAAGCATGCACGGTCCTATCGTCCAAGGCTTGGCATAGCCTTGGCTTGCCCCATGAGTTAAGTTGCGTTGCACGGCTTGTGACGTAAGTCTAGGCAACCAAATGACTTGATCATTCAGAAGTCGAACGCATATGCGGCACATTTTCGCAATGCGATGCTTGACGCAGCCTTTGCTCGTCGAGTCGTTGTGCGTTTAAGTCAGGCAAGTTATGTTGGGCTATCGGAGTAGTAGCAAGCACGGTACTATGAGTTCTACAACTGGGTATAACCATATAGTCTTACGGTCTCAAGGCCGGTCATATAAAGTATGACTTGGGCGATAGCGTCGCGTAGAACATAAGTCGGTTTAAGGCACGATGTCGCGGACTTAGTGTTTGAGACAATGACCACAATTGATTCAGGTGAGTTTTGGAGAAAGGACTATCAAATAGACATTCATGAGTGGAATGAAATAATATGGTAACATGGAAAGAATGCTCGCGACCGTGGGTCGTCGAGGGGTCTCAAGGATAGAAGTCTTGAACTTAGTTTTGAAAGAGATAGTAATACTAAAAGAAGGATGACTGTGTGAGACGTCAGTTTGAGTCAAGTCTTGCATGGTCATGGATAACTTGTACAAGGTAAAAAGGAAGGGTTTCATCGGATCAACAACCTAGGGCCACAGGACCGATCTGGCCTAGGAGGAAACAGGTTTAGCTGTGCCAGGTAGAGGCAACATGTATTCGATGGACGGTCATTGGGGCTCGCTACTTGCTTTGACCGGACCATCCGATACGCCAGCTATGAGTCCAGGATGGCTTGTTCTGCCAGTGACCCGTGTTCATATAGATGTCGACAAAATGGCGGCTATCCGCCCGTATGCCTTTGGAATTGAGTCGAGTCAAAGGTGTATACAAGTTAGAACATGATGCTTAGGGCCTAAGACGGGGCTTCAATATAGGCGACATGCTTGGCACAGGGGTGTGGCGTCGAGTCGTAAGTCTTGGCATATAAGTTGCATGTGTTGGATCTGAGTTGTCTGGAGTTTAAGTCAGGAACCGCCGTAAGGCAAAGTCGGTCAACACAATTTCGGTCAGATGGTGATAAAAATAGCAAGGGCCACGAGGCGATGACATGGTTAAGTTAGATTGAGTGGCGACGCACGACCTCCGTACGAACTTGTAGCAGGGTCACACGAAAATAGAGTCTATCGTGTAGTTGTGCCTCTGATTTTGGACCGTAAGGCAAGCACGACTTGATAGGTTAACGTTGTTGGCACGAGGAGGGTCTAGAGGCAAAGCATGAGTTAACATTGTTGACACAAGCACGGGATGGTCTAACGACACAAAATAGGCCAAGGCGTCGTTCCTAAATCTGATCCTAAGGCAAGAGTAGAAAGACAATTGATAAGAAGGGACTATGTTGCACAAAGTAAATTAAACGTGTCGGTTTTGTATGGGTGGACGAGAAGCTCATTCCACCAGTACAGTTGAGTACTGACACCCACATAGTTTTCATGTGCAGGCACAGGTAGAAGCTCGTGGCGCGGAGCTCGCTTGGATGCGTCGAGGCATGGAGTTCCTTGGCGAATCGAAGCATGCGGCCGCATGGAGTCAAGACTTATACGGGACATAATGTATGGACGTCGCATTCCGAAGCACCCGCTGGCTCAAGACATGTATTGAGAGATGAGAGAGAGCTGAGTGACTTGTAATGTAAGATGAGTGAGCTTGAGAGACTTGTAATCTTGGCCTTGCGCCCCATTGTAACCTTTGTTTCAATATCGATAAAAGAGTATTTTACAATGACTTGTGTTTTGCTTCAAATTTTGCTGCTATTATTCAATGTCTCTGCTTGGGACTTCTGTGCGGCGACCCCGTCGTAGCCGCTGAAATCGGCCGTTATGGAACCCGTCTTGCACGAGCGCAATCTAGGCTCGTGCGGCATCACCCCTTAGCGAGGACGATCACTCATACAGGAGCAGGGCGTGACACAAGCGCATAACATTTCAATAATGTCAGTGGCCAACCTGAGAGGGTAATCTCATACCTTATCTCTAGCGAAGCTTTTGGGTTACTGAAAGGGAACGTACAATCGTGGTCCATACGCTAAGGAAATGTCCTTCCTATCCTATGCAGCTATCTAAGTCGTATCCATGACCATGTACCTCTACTAACTACCAAGTCTCCTAACATGCCTCTACTAGCAGTTAGACCTAACACATACATACGGATGATCAGCCAACATACAAGTACCTCTATGTGCTACTCATAACTCATAAATCTCGTGGCACAGTCGTGATAAAGTTCATGAAAATGCAAAAACAAACGATAGTCCCTTAACTCTAGGTCCACATGCACAGCAATGAAAATATGACTAACACTATTGTATCATATATAACTGGAAGCACAGTAAAGTAGATCATGAATAGTAACAGAGATGCAACTAAATGAACTGGAAATAAACAGACAATAATTATGCAGTAACTAAATAATAAAGATACAACAAAATATAAGCAGTAAATATGACAAGATATCTTGCTTGGTGGTGTATAATGATATGGCAAGTCCCAATTTGTCCAATAGCCATGGTTGATATGAAGGAGTCCGAATTCATGAGGAAATAGGAAAGCACGTAAGAACGATTTAGTCACAATCAGTGATGACGACAAAAAGGGAAGTTGTAATATATATAACTATTTTAAAAAATATTTTATATGCGTAAAATATATTAGTTACAATAATTTAGATAAATAATAGAAAATCCATAAAATTCATGTTAGAGTTTTGAAAACCAAACTATTATTTTTAGGTCAAAACTATAGTTAAAATACATCGAAAATACTTTGGTAAATTTTTTAAGTAAATATTTGGAATTCTAGGAATATTATTTTAATCAAAGCTATAATTTAATTAGACAAAAATATTCACTAATATTTCTTTCAGTTCGAAACCCAACTGGAAATAAATATAAGATAATCCTAATACCATATATTTTGCAATTAATTTTTTCAAAATGTATTTAACACACACACACACACACACACACACACACATATATATATATATATATATATATATATATATATATATATATATATATATATATATATATATATATATTCCAAAACAAATAATACAAACATTAATAACACTACTAATAATAAAATACCCACCCCATTCTCTTATAGTAACTTTAATAATAATAATCATAATAATGATATCCATTGTGTTCACTGTATATATACATGTATAACTAATTTATACATATATGTGCCTAACAGAATAAAATAAACTAAAATCCAAAAAAAATCTTAACCAACTCACAAGACTCGGCCCAATAACTTTTTTAAAACTCAAAAGATTTTTAAAACCTATTATACTTGGGCCCAGCCTATTAGCTATCCCAGTAAATTAAGAATCAATTAGATCAAAACAAAACACAAAAAATGATCGAAGAAAGAGACCCATGGAGAAGAAGGAAGAGAGGGATCATGAAAAGAAAGAGGACGAAAAGGAGAAGGGGTGAGCGGCTCACCTGTCGTACGATAATGCTTGGCTGGAGCTTTGGGGAGGTGCACGATAGGTACGGGAAGACACGGTAGAGGAGCGAGGAGGAGTTTACCTAGGGAAAATCTGGTGCTGGCCCCTCGGTGCTGCCACGGTGGTGGCACAACCAACTCGGGGATGCGTTGATCCATCGACCAGGCCGTGGAAGCCACGACGTGGCAAAGGTCGGCTGGGCCAACACTGCTCTAGTGCGGAGGTGTGTGGCTTGCGAAAGTAGATCAACCATGAGCGGCGTACATCCGGTGGCTCATGGCTGGGGGTTGGCAGTTCTAGGTCGTCGGATGGGGCGGCACAAATCTAGGGCTCAGATCTGCCGTTAAGGGTTTTATTATTATTATATATTTTTTCCTCTAGATGCGTTGGTGTCCACGGGTTCTGGCGACGAAAGTGGTCAGGAAAGGGGAGTCGTATGGGTGGCAGGGTATTGATGGTGGAGAGATAGGGGATGCCACGGTAGTGGTGAGATGGCGACGGTCCGATGGCTTGATGCTGAAGGGGTGGTTGCCGGTTGCTGCGATCAGGCGAAGTGGTAGGTGGTGGTAGCGGTTTGGTGGAACGATTGCTTGAAGTGAGGAGGGGTGGTAGGAAGCGGTCGACGATCCATGGGGGCGGCTGTGGCGAGGCTGGTTGCGAGAGGAGTGCTGGCACAGTGGTCGTGGAGTCGGTTTGGAATAGGATTAGGGTTAGGGTTTAGGTGATTGGGATTGGTGGTGTCCATGTGTCGAACACGAAAAATATGACGAGTTGGATGTGTCCGGTGTGTCGGACACGAGAAAAAATTATGCATGTAATCTATTCAATATAGTAGAAAGACACCTGGGGTCGGACCCGAGGCCAACACAGGCTAACACGAGGAAGGTGGACACCGACATGTTACACGGGCACTTTGGTGATGATGGAAAATTGGGTTAGTAAATATCTAGAAAAAAAGAGCAAATGGGCTCTCCTTATATAAGAAGTGGGCTCCTAGTTAGATAAGGATTAAGACTCATTTAAATCCCCAATAGATAATCTCACATTTAGTTCAAATCGATTTAAACCAATTCGATAAAAATCCAATCCAATTTAAAACTAGATAAGTCCCATCTTTAATTTAAAACAAATTAAAATCAAAATCTGTAAAACCTAATCCTAATTTAAATTACAACAAATAAATTTAAAATATCTTTTTATAAATTAAAAATAATTTTCAAAAATTTTGAGAATCAAATTATATATGAATCTATTTTCATGTACCGTGCATGTCAAAATAAAACATACTATTTATAGAATATTATTTTCTAAATTATCACCTATACTTGTATAACAAATGAAACAACCTTTTTATAATAAATAAATAAAATAAAGTTTGGCAAATCTTGTGTGACATATTTTATATCTTTAAGCAGAAATAAAATATTTATATTATACTATATCAAAATAAATATCTATTTTCTATATTAAATAAAAACAATAATGAAACTTTTTGTATAAAAATAAAATACTTTTTTCATACGTATTCGTACTCGACGTATAAATACTAAATAAATAAAATAAATACCAAATAAAAAAAAGTATAGTAAAATTTTAGGGGGTTTACAAGATGCTTGGGGCACATCCCCTTCAGTTGTGTTGTATGACACAATGGTCTTAGACACCTAGGTGCGGTTAGACTTCTTCGGATTTGCTAGCTGCTTCGAAGGACTTGCACTGCTTTCAGAGAGCAAGTCCTCAAAAGCTTGCTGATCGAAGCGAACGACCAACATCTTTTGAGAGGACCCAAGCATGTTGTCATCAGATTGCATCACTACTTTTGTAAGAACCCTCCCAAAAAATTAGTTTTATTTATAATTTAGTAATTTCTAATTTTGTAATTCATTTCAATAATCTTTTTAATTTCATGACTACAGTTTAACTATTCATTTTTATTTATTTTCGGTGATATTTACTCTTGTTGAAATAATATTATTATTTAGAGAATTCTATTAGTGGTAAAATGTTTATATTTTTCTTTAATAAATAATAACAAGTCTACTACTTTCCATTCCTATTTAGCCAACCCCAACCTCTTCTCATTCCTATATAGCTAACCCCCAACACTTCCATTTCGTAACCCCTGACTCCTTTCATTCCGTAACCCCCAACTCAACCTTTTCCATTTGTAGCTTTCCTTCATTTCACTATAGAAAGAGAAATGTTAAAAACCCTCTCTACAAGCAATCATGTTGGTTCAAGCAATCATGTTTGTAAACATGTTGGAATAACCCCTTCTTTCCACAACCTTTTCCATCTATAGCTCCTGGCTTTCCATTTATCTCTCTTAGATATTTTAGCATAATTGGAACAACCCCTTCTTTCCACTCTCTGACCATGATTATTTCTCTTTGTCACATGTTGGTTCAAACAATCATGTTTGTAAATTTGTATAAAAACCCTCTCTATAAACCAATAGTGCAATCAATCCAACTCATCTCCACCATCGTTTTATCTTACACAACATGTGAATAGGTAATTGATAGTTGAAAATGAGCCCTCCATTAATTAATTTTTCCAAATAAACCTCTCTCTTTTTCTATGTGTTTGCACAACACATATACACAACAACTACACATACTATTCACGTAAGCAATGCTTACATGTGCACTGGATCCAACTAAAGTTGGTGGCATAATTACATATAGTACCTTCCACTTCTAATTAAATTTTATAACTACATACTACCTTTAATTCACATAAGTCTTAATTACTCTATAGTAACTAGTACATAAATCATAAGTAATTAATTGTCTACCTTTATAATAAATGTGTATATTATATATATACACCTAGGTAGCATTAATAATAATATTTTATATATAATAAACTTAATAAATTATATAGGCTAGTTAGACTTGGGACCGAATCTCGACGTTAGCGTTGGAAGCATGCAAGTATGCCTTGCCAACTTGTACAATTAATCTTATATGCATATTCTCTACTTTTTTATTATTTTTTCCTCATATTGTTATATTCATGTTGCTTTATCATGTTTCTAGTTTTACTTTATCATATTTCTATGCTCATACATGTTTTTTTGTTATATTTTATTACCTGTTATATTGGTCTTTGCGTTCATATGTGTCCCATGATAGAGATGCCTAGTCCTACGCCACTATTCCTTTGATTCGACTTGACGTGATATGATCTGACTTGAGTATGACTTGACTTGAAATATTCTATAGAATGTGAGCGCTTACCTTGGCTACAGTCTATAGGATCGACTTGACCCTTGTATTTCTCTAGGAGATTGATACTAGGATTAGCTACGTTCTTGATTAAGAGTCTCTTGCCTTGGATTACAATTAAGACTATAAATTGGGAGTGCTTACCATAACTACAGTCTATAGGATTGACTTGCTAGCCACGTCTAGTCTGGCATGACACTGTCTTAGTTTCCTGAGACATAGTTAATTCTTTTGTAACTATTTATTTTTTCCCTACATATTTTATACTGTTATATTTGGCATATTTTTTGTATCTTGCTAGTCTCCTGAGGACCAGGTGATCTTTTCAGATATTAAATGAAGTTATCAAGATTTAATACATTGATGGATGATGGTTGCTTTACCAATACTACATGTATATTTAGTTGATGCTATTATCATTATCTTTTGTTCTCTAATTGACTCATGCTGTTATTATAGCCTAGTCTTTTATAAGCTTTATATTCTTCTAGCTTGTTCATGATGAATGTATTATTGGGATTCACTCTAATACATTTATCTATTCTTGAATCAGTGTATTATGGTCTGATCAGCCTTAGTGCACTTAATTCGTTATTGTTAACGATAATTAGTTGATTGAGATATAGTTGATTTAGAACAACAAGACAGCTTATACGTACTCGAGCTGGGCCGGAGTCCTCTCGATACGTAGATGACATGTATACAATCTTCTAGTCCTACGTATTTTGGAAGGGACTGGGGCATTACAACTTTCTTATTGGAGGAGAAAGTCTTCTCCAGCAGACTCGCCAGCTTGTTTCGCCATAGACAAAAGTTGGAAAACTTTTTGTATTAATCGAACTAGAAGAGTACAAAAGAAGTCTCAATAGGAAATCTAAGTACTAATGAATCTAAAAAAGTGTGACGATGGAGAACGAATAATGTAGTGGTTCCTTTACTCCGTTGATGATTTGACGACGAGAGAAATTGTAAGTCTTCTGCTCAGCGACAAGGTAGACAAAAATTTGGCTCTCTGAAGTTTGCTCTCACTCTCTGGATGTCTGGGTTTATTATCCGACCGAGAAAAATAAAGAAAGGCTCCTTTTATTTATAGGTGGATGGAATGAACAACCCATATGCATTTATGTGATGTGCACAAGGGGTTTTTAGTGCGTAGAAATAATGCACGCATGGTTTGAAACCGAATTATGTTACAACTGATCTTGTTAGGATGTAGAGGAGCTGACACGTGGCAGTTTGTTAGAATTCAGTTGTCACTGAGATCTCGTTGGTTGGCACCTGTTCATGAATATGACTGAGTCAATTACACGTGGTGTGTGTACATTGCTCAAAGATATTTTGTCGTCTGTGGATGATTTGGTTGTGCTTGAGAGGTGCTGTGCTTTTAGTTTGAAAAGGTACATGAGGCACAACTAACTGCCACATGGCTGTGTTTGGGGTGTGGCTGTTGCTGAGATCCTGGGCAGTTAAAACCCGTCATATCTTGACCAAGTCAGTGACATGTGGCACGTGCTCATTACTTGAAGATCTCATTCTTTTGGAACTGAAAGATTTAGCTGCACTAGCAGGATCCATTGTATGAAAGGGACTTTAGCGTATGGCCTCCGGGGCAAATGGCAAGTCCAGGCGCATGGCTCTAAGGCGCTTACTAGGGTTAGTAAGATCAATCCGTCATGGCATGGCCACTTGTAACCTGCAACATTGGTCATGATTGCTCTGACGTAAGTGCTGACGTTAGTCATCAGCTTGTACTTTGAAGCATCTTTATCTGCAGATAGCTTTGTTGTGTCAACTCCTCATGACACTGATG